>OX421456.1:4432500-4445000 GCA_949126865.1 Montipora capitata | reverse complement strand
AAGCCGCCATTAAGATTGAGGCGTTTTTGATCCAAAAACTGCAATAGTGTAACAGCTAGTACAATTTAATGCAATCGACGAAAGGCAAAAGAAAACCTTGCTACGTAATCAACGTTAAGCGTTCAACTGGTAACCAGGAAATTATGCGTAGAAGAACGGTTGAGGTAAAGGTTTAAATAAGAATTGATCGCGGGGAGATCGCAGGGGGTGTAAAATCAAAGCCCGATAGTGAAAAGTGGCGAACCACTTTTTGCGGGCGTCAATGTATGGGGCGGTCCGTTACAATAACTAGTTCATATAAGTCTACTCGTTAATGTCAGCCAATCCGGGAAGCAGTTTCAACGGACCAATCCAACTCAAGTAATATTGAATTTCTTCGCGTCACTCTTCTATCCCACGACTCCAAACTGAGCTAACGTTGACTCCAAGCAGAACTCTGTCGGTGTTTTCCTTGAAAAATGAAAGTTTCCATAACATTTATAACACTGCTTTCCTTGTTCCATTTTCAATGGCTTAATGCGACATTTCACACAGCGGAGTTTGAATTTCGTGCTTTTCACCATTTGAACGTCACTCGTCCGCTTGTTGACATTTTTGTCGACGGCTATTTGGACTGCAGCTTCGCCTGTCTTCAAAACATGTTATGCATTTCGTTCAACGTGGCTGCCAGTCCTGATGACAAGGGGAAATTTCGTTGCGAACTTCTTCCCTCAAAAAGCAGCAACAACCCAGCGAATCTCACTGCTGATCCACACTCCCATCTTTATCAGATAAAGGTAAGCTGCAAACTCTTGGTTATGATATGACCTCCACCTGTAAAACAGCACCTTCCAAATTTTGTTTCATTTCCAAACCTGGTCTACGGAAATAACCACTACATTTTTCATCCCAAATGGCCGCAGTGGTGTTTTTTTTTTTGTGAATAAAAAACCTTTAGATAGTAAAAAGCTGGAAAGGAAAAGAAACACAAACAAACGGAGACTTGAATACTCCCTTGGTCTGCAGCTCAGGTTTAGCCAGGAGAAATACTGTATTTATATACTGTTTCTTCACAACGGGAAAAGATTTTGTTTCTGTCGTTTTCGCTGTTTTCGTATTTAGGTCTGAGTTTTTGTCGTTGGGGTCATACTGTGAAGAAAAATGAATATTTTATGAACTGCGGAGGTAGCTATTTTCAGTATATCATTTCTGTGAGGTAGTTTTATCTTTCCTGGTTCAGTAAAGGTTAGCCTTTGTTTTTCAAGGGGTTGCTTGATCGTCGGTTTATATTGGAAGGTTGATTTGTTCTATGATTAAACGAAAATTCCATTTCAGCTTTAAACCATAATGTTCGGGTGGCTTTAATTCACCACTTTCACATCTTCCATAATACACTTTAGATCTGTTTGCCCTCCAAAATTTTGCATAAACATTGTTTTCAATTTCTCTTGGGACTTGCAATCATCCCAAGAGAAACTGAAAACAATGCTTATGCAAAATTTTGGGGGACAAACAAAGTGTATTATGGGAGATGTGGTAGTTTTATACCTGACAAGTTCTTTTTTCCCATCAGATCGCATATGATTCACGATAAGTAGTAAAGATACTAGGGCGGGATAAGAAACTACGCATGACCCAGGAGCAAAACAAGGTCAAACAACGCCTAGGCCAAATAGGATTACAGGTCGAAGACTGTTTTATCAAACTGATGAACTCTGCCACATATTGTTTGAAAGGACTCAACAACGATTTGGAGACCCAGGCTGGACCAATATTCATCGCGCGTCTGCGTCAAAGGCGTCGCGACCTGCGGAGGTGCGGGAAAAATCTGAAGGCCACGATATTTTGCATAGACAATTTAATTTTAGTTTGTTTTTGGACGACTCATTTAATCGGGCAACTGAGCTTAGAAATAAAGTTGGCGCAGAAATTTTCACTTCCCGTGGTACGCATGGCTAAACGCAATGTGTCCCAGTTTCCTTGATCTGATGAATACAAGCTAGCGAACTGTAAGCGAAGGGACACTAGCTGTACCGAGGTTTCTCTTAGGAACAAATTGAGTATTTCTTGCGGTCTTAGTTCAAATAAATGAGGCTGAATTAAACTTTTTCCATCTCTTTCCTTCCAATTTTAAATCCGCCGTCAAAATAACAACACAACGCCTTCCGTATATTTATTGACATTTCACGCATTTTGCCCGAGCTATAAATCATTTTGGCTCTTGTATACTTATATATAGAAAAATTTTCCTTAGTTTGTCAGACAACACATTCTTGTTAATTTTGAAATGCCGAAGCCGAGCGTTTTAGATTTTATGCAAAACAAAATGTTAACTTCTTTTAAGGTTTCCACTTTTATGGAGACTGAAGAACTTGGGACGCGTACGCGTTAGCCTGGTTGCCCCATAATGGCAAAGACTTCCAGATGACAGCAGTTCTATTATACCTGTCGGTCAGGCTAAATTACGAAAAAAGTATGGTCTGTGTAAAATTTAAGAGGATATCGCGATTACCCTGATCAAGTATCAGAATTTTCGTTCGCCGATAGACTTTTGTGTACACTTATAAGACAGTCAGTCTTCCCATCTGCCGTACGAATCAAGTCTTTCTCCCCATATTTTGACCAACTGTCTCCAAATTCAAATTTATCATTTGAATTCCTCACCGTTTTGTTTTAAAACCACTCGCACAGCGCAACTGCTTCTATGAATTTCTTGTTACTAACGATGCCGTGTAACGGCCGTGTCTGCCGTGTGCGCGAGTCTGCCGCATATCATGGGATACGATCCATTGCAAATCGCGGAACTTTGCTTTGTATACACATGTATGATCGCATGATGGTGCGATCGCTATTAATCGAGGCTCATTCCAGTTTTAGTATGAATATGACCAGCCACTTGGAAGAAGGTAAAATTATTATTCTTCCCGATAGGCCCGTGCAAAATCCCGGATTCTTGAAAGCCTCGCTGTCATGTCAGAGGCGCGCAAGACATGATGGTCTGATCTTAGTCTTAAAAAAAATTAAAATAAAGAAGTCTTCTGCTTCCACTTCTAGAGCCCATGTGTCAAGGAGCCTTGTTACAACAAAGGAACTTGCTCCCCGGTTTCATACAGGGATGGAACATACAGGTGCACCTGTCATCCGGGATATCTTGGCCGCTTCTGTGAAACCGGTAGTAGCATGATATCATAACCTCACTCTAAAGAGACCAGCGCTTGAACAGTACGGAGCAATATCATGAGCTAACCAAATACCCGTCAGACATAAGTCATCAACAATTACCACCGTGAGCTTACACCGTACTGCCCATTCCAAAAACCGCTTGATTCTTACTTTTTCTCTTCTTGACCACTTTTTCCCGTTTTTTACGTTACAGCTGCTCCGGAATGCACCAATTACACCGTTCTGAATGGAACCAAGCGTCACTACATGAATGGCAGAGGGCCTGGTTACTCGGACGATAACCTTACCCAAAGCTGGTACCGTTTCCAGGGCAATGGATACACCAGAATGATTGACAAATGCATTCCGTATTACCGCTGCGGTGGCGACATCCCTGGTTGGCTAAAAGGTGGTCACCCATCACTTGCAGATGGAATCGTTCAACGTACTGCCTGCTTTAGTATGTGGGGTAATTGCTGCAACTATCCCCGTGCAATCCGTGTGCGTGATTGTGGCGGTTACTACGTATACGAGCTTAAGGCTACTCGTTTCAGTCACCATGTATACTGCACGACATCATAGACCGGAAATTTTAGAAATAATCCGGAGTAAGAATGTGTAGAATTATGTTAGATATTGCAAATTCACGCGCACTAGATATGAAATATTGATAGGTGACCTTCAAAAGATTTTAATTTTCTTTTTAGTTGGAAAAATTTCCTTAGAGTTGATTCTGCCCTAAGACCATTCTATCAGTCAAAAGCTTGTGTAAATCTAACATCGATCTGATCTCGGTAGAAATGGTTAAAAGCGAATATAAAAATTAGTTTTTTTAGTCAACACCCTGTAGGATTCGAAGCACCTAAAATGTTTTTAAAACAGATCATTATCCTTTCAGCATATATCGCCAAGTAGTTCTAAAAAGACACTCCCCTTTACAGAAAAAGACCAAGGTAGAAGAAAGCAATAAGCGAAAAGGAACAATTCGTATAATCGTAACGTATATATTGATGATGCGAGTAGCTGCCGTTTTGTGAACTACAACCACGTGAAAGCTTATTCGAGGTTTTTGTAGTTGTTTTCGGCTTTAATTTGATTGCATCCTTAATTCAAATAGAATACGGTCGATTCAAGGCTGTAATTTTCTCATGAATAAATAAATGTCGTAAGTGTGGTTTGTTAATGTTGTTGCGAGTTACGTGGTATTTTTCTGAGCTTCGAAGAGGCGAGGAAAAATAAGACCAATGAGCTAAAAATGAACGCTGCAAACTTATTTTTTGATGATGCTTTTGAGGAAGAGAGGGTCAATTGGCTTCATTGATGATATTTTTAAGGCAGCCCTAAAAGACCACGTTTTTCAAACACTTACCATTTATTACAGTAACAAGGCGTCTCATACTAAAACAGAAATGTTCTTGGTGTTACTGTCAAAGCCTAAGCCCGACACCCGCGCAAGCAAACCTAGTTGTTCGAAGGGCTATTGTTTGAATGGCTAAGTATGTGTAATCAAATGGTATACTCGTGAAATTAGGGAATAATTTCACGCGCGTTTTGTCCCTAAGGCTCGGGAAATTATTAGAATTTGGACAAAACGCTCGTGAAGTTATTCCCCGATTTCACGAGTATACCGTTTGATTACCTTTTAATATCATGCCTTTGGGTGACAAATGACCCTCACAATCGTGGGTTTTTGACTTGTTTATTGTATCGAGAACTCCACGCATTGGAATGTTTCAATTCATGCCTCTGAATTCTCTGGGGAACAAAGGGCCGCAACAACACCCCTCCAACGAACGCGGTTCTGGGAAATCGTCTTCAGCTCGGTCCACGTCTTACCGGCTGCCTCGTTCACCTCAGCGTCAAAGCTTCTGCGCCAGGTCTGTTATGGTCGGCCCACCTACCGCCTCCCTTGTGGCCGTTCCAGTAAAGGGCTTGTCTGGTGACGTTAGAATCAGATTTGCGGAGCGTGTGACCGATCCATTCCCATTTTCGTTTCTTGAACTCGGACTCGATTGGGGCTTGTATGGTCCTGTCGCACAGTTGTTCATTTGAGATAACTTCCGGCCACACTGATGTTGAGGACGTTCCTGAGACATCTGTTGATAAATGTCTGGAGTTTGTGGGTGTTGGTCTGTGTTACCCGCCAGGTTTCTGAGACTTAAAGTAGGACCGACTTGTTAAAGATCCCGATCTTGTGAAGCGAGAGAGCTGTTGATCTCCAGATTGGCCGTAGGGTGTTGAAGGCCTGTCGTGCTTTGTCGATTCGGCACTTAATGTCTTCGTTTGTGTTGACTACACTGCCCAGGTAAACAAACTTGAAATGTTTAAAGCATACTTTTGGCGGAAGTTCGCAATTTTTTTAAAAAAAAATTTTGACAAAAAGCCCTTTGAAATCCTTCTTGCTGTTTACCAAATGTTTCAGAGTTGAGTCAACTGTCAAATCTTCGTTGCATGATTCGCTATAATTCGTCATGAATGAACTGAAAACGGGGCCCGTGTAAAATGCGCCTACAATCCGATCGCGGCCATTTGTGTATTTGTCTTCGTGTTAACATGTTTTGAAGTATAAATTGACGCTAAAAATTTATTATATGGCCAAAGCAAACTGGGCTAGATAAAATTCAAGTTAAAATGTACAAAGTTAAAACTTTAAGAGCTCGTAAGCACATTCATTAACAAATCGAAAGTGGTTCAGCGTTGTCTGTACTCTTATCGACAACGATATTCGTCATCACATACAGTGGTCAAAATGTTGTGACCAAACGTAACATTACCAAGACAAAATACATGTACTACTGGTATTGGTATTTTAGTGTGTGCAATACAGTATTGTTTTACCATATTAAGAAAAACAGCCAGCTGCAGTCTAATTTAATTAACAACCTTTAAACCAGAAATGGGACATGACTTGAAATTTTTCCAAAAATGTCATGCATCGGTTGGAATTTCACAAGTAAACAACATTCCTTAATTTTATATGTTGACAGCACCTTCTCAACTCACCTTGGTTTTTAAGTGATGTTCCAGAACTTGGAAGAAAAAGAACTTTGCAGTTTCATCACTGTAGAAAATGTTTATGAGGTCATGAAAAATTATATTACAAAGGACAACTACCAGTACATGTAGGCACTCATTCTGTCTAATTATTATTGGTCGTATATCCAAACAGGTGAACAGTGCCTTTTATAATTACTATAATTACATAGGTGATTATTGAAAATTCTCCGCTCTGATTGGTTACCGTTGAGGTGATTATTACGCAATAGTTTTTTTCAAAATGGCCGAAAGCCATTTTTTTGGAGGTGACAGACGAAGAAATTAACATTGATAGTAACAAAATTCGAACATTTCATAAACTCCAGTAAAGCGTTTGTTGCAATGCCATTGACGTATTGTAATAATGTGATTGGTCCAAAATATACCAATCAAATTAAATGTTGCAATGCCAATGACATCTTTCTCGCGCGTTTTTTTCACTTTTTGGCTCTTGTGTACTTGTTTTTAATCACGAAGATTGAAGATGTCGATTAATTTTACTTCGCGTCAGAGAGAGTTTTTAGTACTTTTAGCTTTTGGTTTCCTGGTAAGACAAATGAAAAAATTGTGGAGATTCCTGACTGCAATATCACAAGTCAAACGGAGTCAGCAAGTTGTTTTTGCGTAAAAGACGCAAATATGATGTCATAAGAAATGATGTCACAGGATGAGAAAAAAATCAGAACCAGCTTATCTCAAAGTTATCATGAGCAAAGTAGATCGAAGAAAACCGGGTCTAGTAAAGGCTACCTTTAGCCTCTTGGACACCTCGTTGGTCTTGAAATGGACTTGGTAGTGGACATCAGTGTTTTGAACCAGTGTTACTTGCAGCTCTACAATTCTGAGGCCAAAAATGCTCTCTGCAAAGGTATTTGCAACTAGAACTAGCAGCAGTCCTTTCAGAACAACGCGGCATTTCAAAATTTTAGGTTCTTTATGGCGATCGAAGGCAACACAAGCAGCATTACAGGGGGAAAACGATGCGTTGCGTGACTCTGCAAAAATACAGGATCATGGTGAAGTGCGACCTTTTGAGGACATACCAGGCCCTGAGAATAGCCTGAAGAACATGATTAATTTTTATCGTCGAAGCGAAGGCTTTACCAAGGGATACAAAAACATGCAACTCCTATTTGAAGAATATGGCCCGATTTTAAAGCACAGATTTATTGAAGAAGCTGTAGTTCATACCGCGGACCCAAACAACATCGAGAAAGTCTATCGCGCAGAAGGAGAATATCCTCGCAGACCTGTGCTGGATTCTTGGATTGAGTATCGCAAAAGGAGGAATTACTTTCCTGGAATTTTACTTTTGTGAGTAGTTTAAATTTTGATTAATATAGGTAGTAATAGTGAGGAGAGTTGAAAACACTGCTTCCACCCGTCTCCCCTCTGTAGTGGACTGTGGGACTACCCCTCAAATTACTTTAACGTTACCTCACCATCCAGAAAATAAACAAGAAATGTAACTGTACACAATCAACTTCTGTCACCATCTTGGCATCTGCCATTTTTGGCAGTGGATTTGTCTTCTTGTTTATGAAGTTATTTAAGAATTCTGCCAGAGTTTACGTTGATGCAAGAACCCCAAAAAACTGCGTCTTCGTTTTCTCAGAGTTTGCCACAGTTCATCTATAAGCCTGCACGCAGCTGGACGTGTAACTCAAAACCTAGGTTAAAAAAAATGGCAGTTTAGTCTGTCTGTGATGCAGGCTATTTCTTTATGCAATCAGTTTTCTTTGTTAAACAGCATGATTGACATCTCCCTTGCCATCGACAGCATTTCTACCATTGGTAAACTTGTCGTATAAGGTCAGAGCCAACTTTGATGGTGCAAATGGGGCCAACGTTAGAATTATTATTTAACTTATAAATGTCTGCTTTTACGCTATTTAAATTTAATAATTATTGTAACATGTATCATTAGTCGATATTGATGCAAATACTACATTGAGCAATTCTCAAACATCAAGAGCTGTTGACTTTAAGGAGCATTTGTCCAAGGAGTCCAGTCCATTGGGTATTCCACGGGAGTATGGTACTTGAGTATTCCACAGTCAGTGCATTCAACTTTCCCTAAAATAGTGGGATAAAGTTGTATGCAAATTAATTGATGCCAATGCAAAAATGAACCAACTCTGGAAAGCCAGCCAATATTTGGAATTTTAGTAGCTTTTATTGTTTGTAAGGCTACTAGGTCATTGCTTCTGTTGACAAGTTTTTCTTTTTCACATTATCTCTTAAGAGATGCTACAAAAATTATTCACTCCATAAATATGCAAAAACCAAAATTTGATTTGATTTGCGTTAACTTGTTAATTTCAATTTACAGTGTCCCCGATTAGTGCTCTACGGCGCTAGAAGATAAGACACTTAAATAGTTTCTCTCTCTCTCTCTCTCTCTCTCTCTCTCTCTCTCTCTCTCTCAAATAGAATAACACATAATAAAGGGAAATAAGTGGCCGTGCATTCTTTACTTCAGTTTAGATTTAGTTTAATTCTGTAGAAACTGTTTAATGCATTGATTTATAATTAAAATTATTAGTGATTAAATTGTCCAGATGACTGGAACTTCAAAATATGTACTTTCATTTCATTCATCAAGTCCTTCACGGGACAAAATGAGCCCAGCAAACTGACCTGCTCCCAACTGAGTGGCTTCAAAGCTCAGTTGGTAGAGGAGTGCACCAGCATCGCAGACGTCATTCATGAGTCAAATTCTATTGAGGCCACCTGCATTTTTCAGGTGTGAGACAATCACTTTAATAAATTGCCCACCTAAGAGCAATGATAACTCTCTCTTTCATCTATTAACCCTCAAACCTCAAATATGCATTCATATACAATTTTTCTCAGATGACTCTCTGATATTTTTTCAATAACTCTTCTATCTCCCGCAGGTGCGGATTCAGGAATTTTTGATAGGGAGGGGGGGGGGGGGGGGTCCAAACCTTAACTCAGAAAAACACTACAGAAACTTTTTTCAGATTAGTGGCAAAATAGAATGGCTCTCCATCAAAAAACAAGTCAACCAGTTGAGTAATAATAGGCGATCCTGCAGATGCGAGAATTTTAGACCCCCGACCCTCCCCCTGGATCCGCCACTTTCCCGGTGGACCTTTTTATTAGGTAATGTGCCTCCTTGTTGTTAGGTAATGTGCCTCCTTGTTGTTAGATGACCAGGTCATATATCATTGCTAATGTCAAAGGAAGGATGGTATGATTCAGGGATAACTATTCTCAAACTTGCTAAAATAATAATTGTTTAATAACTCGAAATGGGTTGTTTAAGGGGGCCATTAAACGTGGCTATTAACCCATCAACTCCTGAACTGCCCTTCATTGACGAGTAATTAATCTTTTAGCATTAGACTTAAAACTCTAGGGCCATCAGTTCTCTTTGTAAGGACTGCTAATTCCCTTTAAAAATATTATATACCATTAACTTAAAGCTGTGTTCCTTATAAATGATTAATCATTTTAAACTTTCTTACGATAGACAGGGGCAAGAATGGCAAAGGGTAAGAAAGTGCATTGCTCCCAAAATGATGCGTCTTAAAACTGTGGAAGAAAACATCCACAATTTTAATGCTATTACCGAAGATGCCATTGCAAGATTTACAAAGCTGAAGGAAGCTTGCGGGCCAAATCATCACATTCCCAACTTGGAAGATGAATTGAAGAAATTCTCAATGGAAAGTAAGTTTTCAGGAAGCCAGGAAAATCAGTGTTGGCATGTGGCCAGGCTTCTTTTCATTTTAAGTGTTTTAAATCCTTTCATCTTTAAAGAAAAAGTTCAAAAACTGTCTTCTTCTAGCTCCCTTCTTAAAATTTCAGCCTAGTTCTTAGGAATCAGAGTACATGTGTGCGTTGCATTGGAAAATGCTGCTTTGTTGTGTAACCACAGTTATACTTAGTTTCGGATGTTTTCTTGTAAAATGCCAATTTTCCCATTTTTCCAGGGCTAAACTGGACCTTTATTTTAATCAAAACAAAGAATTCTAATATATCTGTAACTTTGTGCCAGTCTTTAAAGACAGCAAAGGGTATGTTTTTTCAAACCTTGGCTGCACAGTATTGATTTTCAAGAGGTACAGTGTACCTTTCAGGGTGTACCGGTAATCTTTATTCCCAGTGCCATCTTTTTCTCATGTTATCCATCTGAGTGTCAACCCTATTAATGAAAATGAGCCAGTTAACTCAAGGAAAAAGAAAAGCGTCACTGCAGTGCGAATTGAAGCCATGAACGTGAAGTTGCCGGTAGTTTACATGGATTTATTATGGCCAGGCGATAGCTTGTAAGCATACTTGTTCCCTTCAATCTGAGCCCTAGCCCCTAGTAAGTGGAAATGGGCCAACACCAGTCGGTGTTTTTCTCGTTTTTGTGTTGGTCTCTGGGCCTTTTTGCATTTAGTAGGGCTAATGCTCCAATTTGAAGGTGACAAGCATGCTTACAAGCTATAAATATTGGAGCTAACCTGGCTGTAGTTTCCACATAAACTTAAAAACGGTATCTTCAAGCTTTAGTACTGTAGTGTATACCTAAAAGGACTTTGCGATGCATTGCTTCTTTGACTTGACCTGACTTTGACTTGACTTGACTTGACTTCATTCTGACCTGTCTGACGTGTTACGTTTTCTGTGACTTGACTTTAGTAGGTTTAAGGAGAGGCTTGTAAAGGTTTTCTTCCGGTAATAGTGTTTCCAATGAGGGAAAAAAAAAGGATTGCAACACCGTAAATCACTTCATCAGGGCAATGTTGTGATACAGTGTAAATTTGTGTAATGGTGTTGTCAGGCCATTTTTTGAAAGGTGTATGCCACGCCCCAACTGTTGTTATGGTAACGAGAACTTGGTGCTAAAATTTATAAAAAAGCTGTTGGAAGATTTTAAAAAAAAATCTTATATTGTATACAAATAATCAGGGTCGGACACCGAGCTATGTTACGAGATAAAGCGCTAATTCTGTCTCTAGGCATAGGAACGGTAGCATTCAATACACGTCTGGGGCTTTACCAAGATTCACCATCAGAGAAGGCCGTGAAGTTTATCGAAGCAGTTGACGCCTTTATGGTTCAATCACAGATTATGATGAGCGGTGTAAGTACGTCTTTACGACGTTACATCGATACTCCAGCACTAAATAAATTCTTCAAGGCCAGTGACGATATCATAGAAATTGGGGAGTATTTTATCAGTAACAAAATGGAAGAACTCAAAAAAATGACGGAGAAGGGTATTGAGGCATCTGACGATAGTAAGACTTAAGTTTTCATTCGCTGGGGGCTGGGGTGGGGAGAGAGAGGGGGCTGCCCTTGTGACATGATGGGGTAACGTCTCGTCATCTCTGATTGATCTGCTGTAAACAGTGACATTTTGGGGTTAGTTAGATTACTTGGGGTGTTTTTAAGCCCTGGGAACCCCTTTTATTCCGGCAAATCTCGTTTGGTACTGCCCGTGTGTTCGACCTTCGCACTTAAAAGCTAAATGCATCGGTTCTCTTTTTAAAAGTTGTATATGTTGCTAGAGTTATAAGCCACTCATGACAAGTAATTAATATGTTTACAAAAATTTGGTTTTATCAACGGAGTTAATAATGTAAATTGGTCACCGTACAGAGATTCCAGAAGCTGACGTTTCGAGCGTTAGCCTTTCGTCACAGCGAATTATTTGTCTTTTGTCAGTTGAAGCTAGGGCTTGAAGTTGTGATGTTTGGACGTTCTTCAAAGTTTTTACAGAAGAAATAGAATTGTTGACTACACCCGCTCTTAATTTGCGATGGCGGCAGCCGTTTGGTACCACAACACAAACCACATTTAAACAAATTTGGGAAGAAACATTTCTTTCTAAAGCTCTACAAAAGAAAAAAAAACGATAAAGAAGATGATATATAAAGGTAGAAAATTGTGATGAAAAGAAAAAGACCAAATTAAAACGAATTAGGGATTTTCGGATAAGGACGATAAACCGGAGGTCCCGTCTCACAACTCTCCAAAATTAATTGTGTGGGACGTTAAAGAACCACTAGGGACGAAACGAACCCTGGCTGTGACAACCCGAAGTGTTGCCCTCGGGATGGTGCTTCACACAGGGATAACCCGCTCGATTGCGCCTTTCCCCCATGGACAGAATTGTCCAAGAAAAATGATTATGAGTAGGAGTATGTAACACTAAGGGCAGCGTGACTTCTAGATCTGCTCCACTGCGGTCCTATAGTGTAAATACAGCTCTTTTATACAAGGTGAATAGAGTGTATTCACATGACGTCACAGCAGCCATGTTTGTGTCCCAAAATAAAGAAATGGCAGCCATATTGGTGTCC
>OX421456.1:4420000-4427500 GCA_949126865.1 Montipora capitata | reverse complement strand
TTCTTCGCGTCACTCTTCTATCCCACGACTCCAAACTGAGCTAACGTTGACTCCAAGCAGAACTCTGTCGGTGTTTTCCTTGAAAAATGAAAGTTTCCATAACATTTATAACACTGCTTTCCTTGTTCCATTTTCAATGGCTTAATGCGACATTTCACACAGCGGAGTTTGAATTTCGTGCTTTTCACCATTTGAACGTCACTCGTCCGCTTGTTGACATTTTTGTCGACGGCTATTTGGACTGCAGCTTCGCCTGTCTTCAAAACATGTTATGCATTTCGTTCAACGTGGCTGCCAGTCCTGATGACAAGGGGAAATTTCGTTGCGAACTTCTTCCCTCAAAAAGCAGCAACAACCCAGCGAATCTCACTGCTGATCCACACTCCCATCTTTATCAGATAAAGGTAAGCTGCAAACTCTTGGTTATGATATGACCTCCACCTGTAAAACAGCACCTTCCAAATTTTGTTTCATTTCCAAACCTGGTCTACGGAAATAACCACTACATTTTTCATCCCAAATGGCCGCAGTGGTGTTTTTTTTTTTGTGAATAAAAAACCTTTAGATAGTAAAAAGCTGGAAAGGAAAAGAAACACAAACAAACGGAGACTTGAATACTCCCTTGGTCTGCAGCTCAGGTTTAGCCAGGAGAAATACTGTATTTATATACTGTTTCTTCACAACGGGAAAAGATTTTGTTTCTGTCGTTTTCGCTGTTTTCGTATTTAGGTCTGAGTTTTTGTCGTTGGGGTCATACTGTGAAGAAAAATGAATATTTTATGAACTGCGGAGGTAGCTATTTTCAGTATATCATTTCTGTGAGGTAGTTTTATCTTTCCTGGTTCAGTAAAGGTTAGCCTTTGTTTTTCAAGGGGTTGCTTGATCGTCGGTTTATATTGGAAGGTTGATTTGTTCTATGATTAAACGAAAATTCCATTTCAGCTTTAAACCATAATGTTCGGGTGGCTTTAATTCACCACTTTCACATCTTCCATAATACACTTTAGATCTGTTTGCCCTCCAAAATTTTGCATAAACATTGTTTTCAATTTCTCTTGGGACTTGCAATCATCCCAAGAGAAACTGAAAACAATGCTTATGCAAAATTTTGGGGGACAAACAAAGTGTATTATGGGAGATGTGGTAGTTTTATACCTGACAAGTTCTTTTTTCCCATCAGATCGCATATGATTCACGATAAGTAGTAAAGATACTAGGGCGGGATAAGAAACTACGCATGACCCAGGAGCAAAACAAGGTCAAACAACGCCTAGGCCAAATAGGATTACAGGTCGAAGACTGTTTTATCAAACTGATGAACTCTGCCACATATTGTTTGAAAGGACTCAACAACGATTTGGAGACCCAGGCTGGACCAATATTCATCGCGCGTCTGCGTCAAAGGCGTCGCGACCTGCGGAGGTGCGGGAAAAATCTGAAGGCCACGATATTTTGCATAGACAATTTAATTTTAGTTTGTTTTTGGACGACTCATTTAATCGGGCAACTGAGCTTAGAAATAAAGTTGGCGCAGAAATTTTCACTTCCCGTGGTACGCATGGCTAAACGCAATGTGTCCCAGTTTCCTTGATCTGATGAATACAAGCTAGCGAACTGTAAGCGAAGGGACAGTAGCTGTACCGAGGTTTCTCTTAGGAACAAATTGAGTATTTATTACGGTCTTAGTTCAAATAAATGAGGCTGAATTGAACTTTTTCCATCTCTTTCCTTCCAATTTTAAATCCGCCGTCAAAATAACAACACAACGCCTTCCGTATATTTATTGACATTTCACGCATTTTGCCCGAGCTATAAATCATTTTGGCTCTTGTATACTTATATATAGAAAAAATTTCCTTAGTTTGTCAGACAACACATTCTTGTTAATTTTGAAATGCCGAAGCCGAGCGTTTTAGATTTTATGCAAAACAAAATGTTAACTTCTTTTAAGGTTTCCACTTTTATGGAGACTGAAGAACTTGGGACGCGTACGCGTTAGCCTGGTTGCCCCATAATGGCAAAGACTTCCAGATGACAGCAGTTCTATTATACCTGTCGGTCAGGCTAAATTACGAAAAAAGTATGGTCTGTGTAAAATTTAAGAGGATATCGCGATTACCCTGATCAAGTATCAGAATTTTCGTTCGCCGATAAACTTTTGTGTACACTTATAAGACAGTCAGTCTTCCCATCTGCCGTACGAATCAAGTCTTTCTCCCCATATTTTGACCAACTGTCTCCAAATTCAAATTTATCATTTGAATTCCTCACCGTTTTGTTTTAAAACCACTCGCACAGCGCAACTGCTTCTATGAATTTCTTGTTACTAACGATGCCGTGTAACGGCCGTGTCTGCCGTGTGCGCGAGTCTGCCGCATATCATGGGATACGATCCATCGCAAATCGCGGAACTTTGCTTTGTATACACATGTATGATCGCATGATGGTGCGATCGCTATTAATCGCGGCTCATTCCAGTTTTAGTATGAATATGACCAGCCACTTGGAAGAAGGTAAAATTATTATTCTTCCCGATAGGCCCGTGCAAAACCCCGGATTCTTGAAAGCCTCGCTGTCATGTCAGAGGCGCGCAAGACATGATGGTCTGATCTTAGTCTTTAAAAAGAATTAAAATAAAGAAGTCTTCTGCTTCCACTTCTAGAGCCCATGTGTCAAGGAGCCTTGTTACAACAAAGGAACTTGCTCCCCGGTTTCATACAGGGATGGAACATACAGGTGCACCTGTCATCCGGGATATCTTGGCCGCTTCTGTGAAACCGGTACATTGAAATGCATGATTATATTAAATTACCGATGGACTTCCATTTCAAGTCATTTTCAAATTCCCCTGTAGTTTAGCAGTGTTAGTAAAAAGAGATTTAACTAAGAGGGAAGCTGGGGATCCATTGAAACTGTAGATAGGGATGACATCATAGATTAAATTTAGCTAGGGGAGATAGCGTGGACATCATGGATTTAAACAAGATGAGGAGCCAGTAACATTGGCCGTATTTATACTAGAGGACGTCTAAGACGTCTTAGACGACTAGTATAAATACGGGAATTATGGTGGACGAATTAAACGTCAGACGAATTAAACGACGCACTTAACAGACGTCTAAGCCGTCTTGCATAAAGACGAGACGCACTAAACTGGGACGCACTTATCAATGAAGTGCACACAGTCTCTTTGGTGATTAAATCCCAATATCTTTTGAAGAAAAAATATGAATTTGATTTCTAGCGATCGAACTTAAGTGCGTCCCGTATATATATATATATATATATATATATATATATAATTGTCGCACTTACGGCCAGACGTTTAATGCGTCTGGACGTCTTAGACGTCCTCTAGTATGAATAAGGCCATTGACATCTACAGGGAACTAAATTCAGTAGTAACATGATATCATAACCTCTTTTTACGTTACAGCTCCTCCGGAATGTGCCAATTACACCGTTCTGAATGGAACCAAGCGTCACTACATGAATGGCAGAGGGCCTGGTTACTCGGACCATAACCTTACCCAAAGCTGGTACCGTTTCCAGGGCAATGGATACACCAGAATGATTGACAAATGCATTCCGTATTACAGCTGCGGTGGCGAGATCCCTGGTTGGCTGAAAGGTGGTCACCCATCACTTGCAGATGGAATCGTTCAACGTACTGCCTGCTTTAGTATGTGGCGTGGTTGCTGCGAATATCCCCGTGCGATCCGTGTGCGTGATTGTGGCGGTTACTACGTATACGAGCTTAAGGCTACTCGTTTCAGTGACATGTATACTGCACGACATAGACCGGAAATTTTAGAAATAATCCGGAGTAAGAATGTCTAGAATTATGTTAGGTATTGCAAATTCACGCGCACTAGATATGAAATATTGATAGGTGACCTTCAAAACATTTTAATTTTTTTTTTAGTTGGAAAAATTTCCTTAGAGTTGATTCTGCCCTAAGACCATTCTATCAGTTAAAAGCTTGTGTAAATCTAACATCGATCTGATCTCGGTAGAAATGGTTAAAAGCGAATATAAAAATTAGTTTTTTTAGTCAACACCCTGTAGGATTCGAAGCACCTAAAATGTTTTTAAAACAGATCATTATCCTTTCAGTATATATCGCCAAGTAGTTCTAAAAAAACACTCCCCTTTACAGAAAAAGACCAAGGTAGAAGAAATCAATAAGTTGCGTATAATCGCAACGTATTTATTGATGGTGCGAGTAGCTGCCGTTTTGTGAACTACAACCACGTGAAAGCTTATTCGAGGTTTTTGTAGTTGTTTTCGGCTTTAATTTGATTGCATCCTTAATTCAAATAGAATACGGTCGATTCAAGGCTGTAATTTTCTCGTGAATAATAAATGTTGTAAGTGTGGTTTGTTAATGTTGTTGCGAGTTACGTGGTATTTTTCCGAGCTTCGAAGAGGCGAGGGAAAATAAGACCAATGAACCAAAAATGAATAAATGCTGCAAACTTATTTTTTGATGATGCTTTTGAGGAAGCGAGGGTCAATTGGCTTCATTGATGATATTTTTAAAGGCAACCCTAAAAGACCATGTTTTTCAAACACTTACCATTTATTACAGTAACAAGGCGTCTCATACTAAAACAGAAATGAACTTGGTGTTACTGTCAAAACCTAAGCCCGTCACCCGTGGAAGCAAACCTAGTTATTTGAAGCGCTATTATTTGAATGGCTAAGTATGTGTAATCAAATGGTATACTCGTGAAATTAGGGAATTTTTTCACGCTCGTTTTGTCCTTAAGGCTCGGGAAATTATTAGAATTTGGACAAAACCCTCGTGAAATTATTCCCCAATTTCACGAGTATACCATTTGACTATCTTTTAACGTGCTACTACGACCAAAAGTGACCCAGGTTTTAAGTTCTGATTTTAAAAAGACACCTGTTTATTTTAACTGGAATTTTGTTATTTATTGGTCCGACATTACTAACTTTAAAATATTGAGAGAGCTGGGTCGAGGAGAAAATGACGTCAAAGACTCACTGGTTTGAGAATGCAATGCGTGTGTACGGGGATGAATTAATATGCCGCACGGGAGTTTCGGGCTTTCAGATTTTTAAACTCGTGTTTTGCGTATATAATAAGTTGCGTTTACACGCTGAAATTTTAAGCTAGTGAGTAAATGACGTCACTTTTACCTAGATCCAACCCCCTGAGGTCCAATCGGTCAGTTTTGAACGTGAGTAATGGCGGACCGTGAAATCCAAACCTTACACTCAAAATAAACAGCCTTTGGATGAAAATTAAACCTCAAAATTTTGCCAGTGAGGTGTTAAGCGAACAGGCTTTCAAAATCTGAGGAAATAAAGAAAATGATTTTTTGGTCATAGTAGCACTTTAATTTTCATGGGTGACAAATTCGTGGGTTTTTGACTTGTTTATTGGATCGAGAACTCCACGATGTTTCAATTCATGCCTCTGAATTCCCTGGGGAACAAAGGGCCGCAACAGTACCCCTCCAACGAACGTGGTTCTGGGAAATCCTCTTCAGCTCGGTCCCATCTTACCGGCTGCCTTCACCTCAGCGTCAACGCTTCTGCGCCAGGTCTGTTTTGATGGGCCCACCTACCGCTTCCCTTGTGGCCGTTCCAGTCAAGGGCTTGTCTGGTGACGTTAGAAGCAGATTTGTGGAGCGTGTGACCGATCCATACGCATTTTAGTTTCTTGATCTCGGACTCGATTGGAGCTTGTTGAGGTGACAGGCGAAGAAATTAACATTATTGTTTTAAATGAAATGTGGAGTTTTCAAATAATCACCTATGAAATTATACTAAAACATCTTTTATTCACCTCACCTTCAGCGAATAATTGTCAATGTGCATTCTGATTGGCTAGCTTGGAGGTAAGTAGCAAGTGCTATTCACCTCTGTTCAAACAGAGAAAAAGAATGACTTTCCTATTTCACTTCTGTTACCGAGGAGCACATTTAATTGATAAATAAGAACTGTTCCAAAAAATACAAAAATAGCAATAAAATTTGGTTTGACTGTCTTTGATGTCAAATTGTTAAATCTTTTCCAAATTCAAATTTTAATCCATAACGAAGGTACAATGACTAATGTTTACATTAACTATTTTCGAATGTGCATTTGTTGCTGCAGGGCTGTCAACTCTCCCAGATAATCCGGAAGACTCGAGATATTTTAGATCTTATCTCCCGGTTTCAAGATTACGGGGTGAAATCTCCCGATTAATCACCGAAGTTTGTCATTTCCAGTGAGAATCAACTTTCACAACTATAAAATTTCAAATACTTTGTGTTGTTTGAGTTATTTTAACATTGATAGTAACAAAATGCGAATATTTCATAAACTCCAGTAAACCGTTTGCTGCGATGCCATTGACGGATTGTAATTTAAGCAGTAATGTGATTGGTCCAAAATATACCAATCAAATTATATGTTGCAATGCCAATGACATCTTTCTCGTGCGTTTTTTCTTTTTTTTCACTTTTTGGCATTTGTGTACTTGTGTTTAATCACGAAGATTGAAGATGTCGATTAATTTTACTTCGCGTCGGAGAGAGTTTTTAGTACTTTTAGCTTTTCGTTTCCAAGACAAATGAAAAAATTGTGGAGATTCCTGACTGAAATATCATAAGTCACACGGAGTCAGCAAGTTTTTGTTGCGTAAAGTACGTAAATAGGATGTCATCAGAAATGATATCACAGGCGTTATGACATTATCTATTATCCCATCCCTATCATTTCTCAATATTTGAACACTTTGGGGTTTGACAGCCCTGTGCTGTATTGTTGGAAAAAAAAAATTTTTCAATAGGCCATTTTACAGATGTTTGCTTAGTGACCTAACCCATTGATGGCTGCGAGGCTGCTGGTGATCTTGCATTCATACAGACCCCACTGCTTTTATCACATAAATTGTGTTGTTGTAATTTTATTGTACACGCAAGGGTAATGCTACTTGTTATTGATTAATTTATCAGAATTTATCAGAGATTTATTGGCCAAAGAATGAAAAAGAAAAGGCCATTGGGCTAATCCATAAAAAGCCACTTGAACACCGAGAAAAGTACAGTGATATTGTAACAATTTAATGCATTTATTACCCTGATCGAGTAAATGAGCTGTCACCTGCACAGAATTCGTATCAAGGCATCACCACATAGTTTCAAGCCGTCCGGAGAATTTTTCAGCTGTTCAAAGTAATGTAAGGCCTATCGTCGACAAAAAAAATGAGGTTCAACGATAAGAAATAAAATGGCTTTGAACAAAAAAATTAGTTTATGACCAAGTGACAATAATTCTTGGGTCAGAGAAAAACATGGTATACCACGAGAAAACTCAAAGTGTTCAGCTGTAGTTTGAAGGTCGCATTTGCGGCCGATTGAAATGTTCTCAAACTTTGTGGACCCATCAAGTGAATTTAGTTAACTGTTGAGGTTCCTTAAAGAACAAGTTCGCATTTAGCGACCATAGTTTCATGAGCCTTGCAGCCGCAAGATGGCA
>OX421456.1:4402500-4412500 GCA_949126865.1 Montipora capitata | reverse complement strand
ATTTGTTTAATGGTTTTGATGATGGTGTGACAGTGAAAACCGGCAACAGATTTTAGTCTGTCTAATGCCAGACGATTTTACTTGTCAATGGAGGGTGTCCTTAGAAGGGCCTTTGAGGTGTGAAGCTATAACCCTATTATCCCATTGACCCCTGAGAGTGACACTTAATAGAGTTTACTCTGTCTAACGCCAAATGATTTTACTCATCAATGGCGGGTGTCAGGACATTTAACCCATTGACTCCTGGGGGTTCCCCATTGACGAGTAAAATCGTCTGGCGTTAGACAGAGTAAAATACCAAGTCTGGCCGGTTTAGGCCGGTTTGGACGTCAAAGGGTTTATTGAGGTGTGAATGGGTTTACTTGTCCAGATAACTGGCTCTTCAAAATATGTACATTCATTTCATTCATCAAGTCCTTGACAGGAAGAAACAAGCCCAGCAATATGACCTGCTCCCAACTGAATGACTTCATAGCTCAGTTGGTAGTCAGCATTGCACTGGCGTCGCAGAGGTCATGGGTTCCAATCCCTTTGGAGCCACCTGAATTTTTCATGTGGTTTTGTCTCATTAGATGACCAGGTGATATATGATTTCTAATGTCAAGGGAAGGATGGTATTATTCAGGATTTACTTATGATCTTCACAAACTTTCTGAATAATATGTTCAATAACTGTAAATGAGTGGTTTAAGGGGGCTATTAAATGTGGCTATCAACCCATCAACTTCTGAACTGCCCTTTATTAATGAGTAAAATCTTCTGGCGTTAGACAGACTCCAAGTAGTCAAATGAAAACTCTCGGGCCATCAGTTCTCTTTGTAAGGACTGCTAATCCCTTTAAATATATTATATACCACTAACCGTAAGTTGTGTTCCTTGTAAATGATTAATTATACAATAGACAGGGACAAGAATGGCAAAGATTAAGAAAGTGCATTGCTCCCAAAATGATGCGTCTTAAAACTGTGGAAGAAAACATCGACAATTTTAATGCTGTTACCGAAGATGCCATTGCAAGATTTACAAAGCTGAAGGAAGCTTGTGGGCCAAATCATCACATTCCCAACTTGGAAGATGAATTGAAGAAATTCTCAATGGAAAGTAAGTTGTCAGGTGGCCAGAAAAATTGGTGTTGTCATGTGAACACACTTCCTTTCATTTTAAATGCTTTAAATCATTTCATCTCTAAACCTTTCACGCCTAAACTGGCCTTTAGAAGCCAGCCATACTTAGCATTTTACTCTGGCTTAAATGCCAGACGATTTTAATCGTCAATGGGGAACCCCCAGAACTCAATGGGTTAAAAAAAAAGGCAGAAAAAATGTGCCTTTTTTTTTCTAGCTCCCTTCTTAAAATTTCAGCTCATTTCTTAAGAAAAAATCAGGTAATGGGTGTGTTGCAGTGGAAAATGCTGCATTGTTGTCTGACCACTGGTAATTTCGGATGTTTTCTTGGACAAATTATGTGATAAAATATGGTAAGCTCTAATTGTCTCTAGGTGTAGGAACGGTAGCATTCAATACACGTCTGGGGTTGTACCAAGATTCACCACCAGAGAAGGCCATGAAGTTCATCAAAGCAGTTGACTCCTTTATAGTTCAATCTCAGAAGATTACGATGAGCAGTGTGAGTACGTTTTTACGACGTTACATCGATACTCCAGCACTAAAGAAATTCTTCAAAGCTTGTGATGAAATCGTAGAAATTGGGGAGTATTTTATCAAGAACAAAATGGAAGAACTCAAAGAAATGACTGAGGAGGGTATAGAGCCATCTGACGAAGGTAAGACTTTAATTTTCATTTGGTGGGGGTGTTGAGGGGAAAGAAAGGGGGCTGCCGTTATGACATGATGGGTAACCTCTCGTCATCTCTGATTGATAAAGTGTGAACAGTGGGATTTTGGGATTGGTTGCATTACTAGGGGTGTTTAAGGCACTGGGAATCCCTTTTATTCAGTGAAAGCTCATTTGGTGCTGCCCGTGTGTTCAAACATTGCACTTTAAGCTGGCTAAATGCATTGTTGTTCAATTTCTTTTTTAAAGTTGTATAGGTCTCTAGTAAGAGTTATAAGCCACTCAAGCAATATCATAGTTAACTAACTATGAGCAATATTTAACAATTATTCACCAAAGGTGAAGTGATTATCGGTGAATATTCACCTCGACTTCGTCTCCGTGAATATTTACCGATAATCACTGAGCCTGAGACGAATAATTGTTTTAGTATAAATGCACAGATGATTATTTCAAAAAAGAGGAAAAAAAAAACATTTCAACGTGAAATCATCTTTACTTACAGTGGCAAAACGACTACTGGCAGCCATTTTGTCCGTCAAGGTGATTATCGGCTGATAATCCGAGATAGCGAGCCAATAAGAGCGTGCGATTTTCAATAATCACTTGTGTATTTATACTAATTAACAATTATTCTACAAGGGCGTGCTGGATATGAAATTATAGATAATGAGCCGAGTTGGTTATAATCATTTTACAGTGTATATTCAGCAAGCCTGAGTATAATAATTGTTTTATTAAAAACTCCATGATGTTCCCAGGGGTGGCATTGTGGACTAAAGCACAGACACATGCAGCCAGTGTTGAATGTGTGGAAAGGCGTGTGAACGTAATGTGTTCACTTGTTGGCTCCAGATTACTGCCAATAATACTAACCGATCAACAAATTACTATACTTTCCCCTGTTCTAAATCGACATTCATTTGTTTGAATCCTTCATAGTGGTTCCCCTGTTGACATATTTGCTCACTAAGGAAAAACTAAGCCTGCAAGAAGCCAGTGGTTTGGCAATTGATGTTATTGCGGCTGGTGTCGACACAGTAAGTACAATTCTTTTGCAGCTGTGTTAGCAGAGTTTTGTGAGCTTTTAGAGAGGCCACGTGTTCTAGAATTTCGTTAGGAAACCTCGTTCCCAGGGCCTCTCATCTTCTCCTCCCCTAGAACGAGCGAGGAGAAAAGAGGTCATTCCTTGTGGCTGTTTGAAAACAGGAGCTCCGTCCTTCGGTGCTTTTTGTTCCGTCTGTTTCAACGTTCCATTAGATGTTGTCTTCGACATTTTGGAACTGAACTGTTGATCGAGCGACTTTGAAACCAGTGAGAACATTTTTACCTGACAACCTCATGTTTTTTTTGGAGATCGCGGTTGTCATTTTAAGTCAAAATTTAACACAACCTTCCTAACTATAAAGCTTTTGTTTGTTTTTTTTTTTATAATCAGCGAAATATTAATTAACGACCGAAAAGTGGTAAATTAATGGGTGGAAAATCACCACAACAAACTTTTCCACTTTATTTATTCTCCTAGATATTCCCTAGTATATCGTGTTGTTTCAGAAACCTTTTTCTTGCAAATTCACTTTTTTCTTCACTTTGAAAGACGGTCAGCAAAAATTCCCTTATAGGCTCGACTCTTCTTTGGAGAACTCGAATTTTTTCCGGATATCACAAGTCATCATTAATAAATAAATTATCAGTAAAGAATTTCCTTTAGAAGGCATGAGTTTGACGTCAGCGAATGGTAACCTTTTTTCACAAATTCTGTCTATCGTGTCGGCTTAAAAAAGACTTTGCAACGGATCAGCTCAATGAATTGGAGAGGTTAAAGCCCACGGTTATCGAAAATAAGATCTCTAGTGTGCACTTGCAAACTAGCAAACTGTAGTCGTTGAATATTTCCTCTGTAAATACTCGAAGCAGAGGATCTGAGGAAATTCGAAGCAGAGGTGAAAGCTAATGAGGTTCGAAGATGAGAACACTAGTTTGGAAAGTTGCAAACTAGCCACCTTCAAGACGTACAAAGTGCTTTCCTCGCTTTCTTAAATCGTAAAAATTCAAAATAAGAAACCATGCTGAAATGTCCATAAACTTGCAAAAAAAGGAACTCGCCCAATATATCCCAGTACAGACCTTACGCTAGTCCCGGCAATAACACCTATTTATTCTTCTCAAACAGACTGCGACCACTCTGTTGTGGATGCTTTATCATTTGGCAAGGCATCCCGAGGTACAAGACAAGCTTTACCAGGAGTCTTTGGAGGTCGTTGGAAAGGATGGAAACATCACGGCATTTAATATTGGCAAGATGTCCTATCTTAAAGCTTGTCTTAAGGAATCAATGAGGTATTGGAATTTGACTTTTAGTGAGGTTTTTTTAACAGAATTCATGGTCTTTTTAGTTAGTTTTGTTTATTGTCGAAAGGTGTCTAAGTGGGCAGGGGTGGAAATGTTTTCTTCTTGAAGGTTATGGCGATCAACGATTATTGTAAATCGCGGCCAAACTTAGACTGGAAAAACCAGCCCCTTAAAGTTCTACTATGACGAAATTCGCATCTCTCCTATCTAAGCCATTTAAAGACATAAACACGTAGTCTGTACGAGAAGAAGAATGCTGTTTACTATTTTCAAATATCTCTTTTTGTTCTAGGGTCTTCCAGAGATATTCAAGTTTTCAAAATATGCAAATTAGCCAAGTGATGACGTCATAAGCTCAACCGAATTATGATCAAATATGATGGAAAAAGATATCCCAGCCAATTTGTATCAGAAATGCTTGATTCTTTGCAGTAAGATTCTAGAAGATGTGCTCCACAATATGAGCATGCCAGTTTTGTTACCATGGCAACATACTGGGTTCCAGACCTCCCTGATATTAAAGTCTTTGCTGGCCACCTTTGGCATTCTATTTTGATATTTGCCAACGGTGCCTCATCTGCATGATCCTGGGAGCATATAAATAGGTTAGGTCGAGTTTGTTGCCTTGCCAAATGTTTTTCTAGCTTATGATCACCAAAAATATTGAATCAGGTTGAAGGGGACTGGAAAAGAGTGAGTTGCCATGGGAACCATTTTCTTTACAGAAGAAGGTGTGTTGCCTGTGAAACTATTAGCCTAGCAAGTTTCAATGGTCTCTGCTGCAAATGGACCGAGATAGCTCTATTCATATACTTGGTTGTATATTGGGTTGAGTGAATGACGTCATCAGTAATCTCATTTTCATATTTTACGCATTTTTCAAACTTAAATATCATTGGAGCCAATGCAGATATTTCCAAACGGCAAACGTCGTTTCAAATGTTTTGTTACGTGGCAAGGAAATCCACTGTTCAAATCCAGTGGATGCTAAAATGCTTCATCCAAGACGACTTACGGGCTCGGGTTTTAGCTTTCGACCATGCGCACTTTTTAAAATGTTGACCTCCAAATCTGATGCGCATGCGCAGAACTGAAAACTCGTACACATGCTCCTTTTCGCATTGCAATTTGAACTTTGCTGTTACGGTTATGTCGTAAAGAAACTGCAAGGAAACCTCTACTCCTTCAAAAAGATATTTTTGATAACTGGAAATAATGTTTACTATCCAATTTGATAGAGTTTTGTTCCAAGAAAGCGTTGGTATTCGAAATAAATGAAAAGTAGAATCATCTATTTTGTTTTTTCAAATTTCTTGTGCGCCTCCGTCTTAAATAATTTTCACGTGTTCCGGATGCGAGAAAATGTTGGTTTGGGTTATGACGTCATCGTAAAGTCGTCCGTATGTTCAATTTTCCTTGTAAGCCCATTAAACCAAATGACGCATTGGTGGAGCCCGCGTTTTTTTTGGCGGGAACTGTCGTGGCCAGCGTACTGCACTTGACACTGCGTTTTAGTAAGACAAGCAAACATTTTGAAAACAACCAAAAAACAAGCTAAGTATTTTAAAAAACAGTAAGCAGGCGACCTGAGTGATTCTCAAGGTGAAAGAGAGCGATTAAGAACGCGAGGAACAGGCAAAATATCAGTGACAAACAACGAAAGAGAGAGAGAAAGAAAGAAAATTCCGAGTAAAGAGACGAAATTCTATTGACGAGTAGCAGAAGAAGACCAAGCACGAGCATGAGAAAGCAGGCTGAATAATGACGACGAAAAATGGCAAAGAGAAAAGAAAGAGCGAGGGAAAGTAAACTAATGCCAAGTTAATACACCTTATTCCAAAATGGCCGTCATTTTAGTATTCTTTTGTTCGCTTGCAAATTATCCTTTGATAATTTAAGCTGAAAATTAAAGCTGAAAATTTAAAAGAATATTTCATCTTGAACGAGGCAACAAGGGCTAATTTGCAAGCAAGCAAAAGAATACTAAAATGGTGACCATTTTGGAATAAGGTGTATACAGGCAACCTTAACAGGTCTCAGTTCAAGATAGCGGCACCCTGACAATTTGCAAGTAAAAATAAGCGTTTGTAAAATCTGTTTTTTTTTTCTCGATTACAAAGTTAACATATTTGTTTCTGAAAAAAAATTGCAAATTAATTTGATTGCAAACATTCGACTTAAAGTGATCCCTTTAAATGACGCGCAAATGAGGAAACATTTGCTGATTAAGCAAAATTCAACTGAACAAATTCAACTGAACAACTTCAGCTGAACAAATTCAAAAACATTTTTGCTTCTCGGGAGGCAAATTTTGCTCTCGTATCAGATGTTCTCAAGCTGGGAAACATTTGCTTCCACAACAATGTTTCGGCACCTATCTTTCCTTGTTTGCGGACGCCTTTAAACTCCAAAATGTTAACCTCCGGGGCACTCTTAACACAATGCATTTTGTTTTCTTGGAAGGCTATCCAATGTTTTGACTACCAATGGACGTATTCTGGAAGAAGATGTAGTTTTATCTGGGTACAGAGTTCCGGCAAAGGCAAGTCGAAGTGTATATCACTTAACGCGTACTAGATATGCGAGACGAATATAAGGGGCTCATTGAGGTTTTTGCTAATCAATCTGGCAGAGACAGCAATTAGCTGGTCGTACTCAATTCGTTGCACTTGGTGTCCATTATTTGTATTTCCTTCCCTTTATGGGATAAATAATTCAACTGAACGAACTACCCAGTGGAACTTGAAATCCAGGCTCTTAAATTCCACTTGGAAAAGGGTAAATTTAGCTAAAAAAAGAACATTATTTCACTAATCACACTCTTTTTATGCGCGTTGTAATTGACTTAGCGTCTTCGCGTTTAGTCTTTTTCGAGACATTATTCTGTGAACTGCTGTTTTTTTGCGCCTTTTCATCCTTAGATGTTATAGGTCTTTCGATCGATGCGACGTCTGATCATTCTGTTCTTGCATTTGTCCTTATATGCTGGGCTTAGATTTTCTCCGGCGCTCTGCTCTCTTGTATCAGCTCATAAGGGACTTTAAGTTCTATTACGGCGACGGAGACGAAAACATCTCTTCAAAATGTAACATTGCACAATCTCAAGTCTTTCGCGGTTATTTTGTCACGTTCACTTCGCACAATGTAGGCGAATTTGAATTTATACATACGAGCAGTTCCAGAGTAAAGCTATTTCGAGCAAGTAAGCGTTTGTTTAACCAGCTGCGTGATGATGGTTTGCCACCTAACCTTCATACTCCTCAGGGGTTTCAATAAGTTTTTTAGTAAACGGCTGGTCTTGAGAAGTAGGCGGCTGTGGCAAGGCCCCCTTTTCCCTAGGGGGTCTGAGAGCACGCTCCCCTAGAAAATCTTGAAATCCGAAGTTCGGAAATAGCAGTTGTTTACCATTTACCACAAAAATCCGGAAATTTCGGTTGGAATGTAAATGGTCAGCCTATTTTGGTCTTCCCAAACGGAAAAGTTCCCGAGAAAACGGGATTTTTTGAAAGGTAGTCCAAAATCCCCAAACGGAAAACGTGTTTACCACCATTTTGCCTCCCTCTAGACTCTCTCGGTAAATTTGAACGAATTTTGTAAATGGTACACGCCGATCCCAACTAAATTTCCCGTTCGGGAGTTTTTGCTTACCATTTCAACAAACCTAGTACCAACCGGTTTCTGTTTGTAAATGGTAAACAACCAGCATGTCCAGCAATCTGGGCAACAACATCAGTCACAAATATTTATTAACACGTAGCTACACATGGCCAAGTAGGAGGACAATTTTTTGCCCTCTCGATCTCTTCTTGAAGTACGACAAAATATCGCCTCCCGCTGCTGTCTTCCAATTTTAATACACAACACGACAAACAACGCGTGGAAAATTGGAAGGACGGAAGGAATCATTTGGCACCAGTCGGGGTGCAGGGATGGCGCAGTGGTGAGAGCACTCGCCTCCCGCCAATTTGGCCCGGGTTCGATTTTCAGATCCGGCGTCATATGTGGGTTGAGTTTGTTGGTTCTCTACTCTGCATCGATAAGTTTTCTCCGGGTACTCCGGTTTCCCCTCTCCTCAAAAACTAACATTTGACTTGATTTGCTTTCATTATTAATTTCAGTTTACAGTATCCCCAATTAGTGCTCCAGCGCTAGAACGACTAGACACTTAAATAAAGTTCCTTTCCTTTGCTTTCCTTTCTATTCATCCAACATGGCGGCGTGGAATGGTGCGCGAGTGGCTGAGGCGCGTGCAAATAACTAGGAATTCATAAAAAATATCCAACGTCCAAAAAGGAACAGAACGTACAGCAAACGGTTTCTTGATTTTCTGGTTGTTTTATTGAATTAAAATAAATCAAAATGGATCGAAGTGAAACGGTGAGAAGCGTGTGATTTATCGAAAAAGTAGGCGGCAATTGTTGAACAGAGTGTTCACGCGGTTTCAACACCATTAAACATTTTCGACAACAAAGGAAAAGTTGAGTCGATGTTGAATGAAAGTTTAAAGCGATTTAAACTTGATTCAAGACGCTTTCAACAAGCTTTCTGTCAATCAACATTTTTTACGCTTTCAGCAATGTTGGACGACCAGTTCCAATAAGCACCGAACATTTGGCTCAACAAAGTGTTGAATGCATGTTGAAGCAAATGTTGAAACCGTTTAAACAGGCCTTTAAACTCCCAACTATACAACGAGACAGACAACGAGAAAACAACACCAGTGATCAAAATAGGAAAAATAATCGTACTGCACGTGATAGACGCATTTTAGCACATATTTTAGCGGCTTTAAAGGAAACCTCCACAAAAGCAAGAAAGCTTTTAACCGCAGATTATAATGTTTACAATCAAAATTGTTCAAACTTTTTCGAATGAAAGCGTTTGTATCCGAAATAACTGAATTTTAAAAAACGCTTGTTTTGGTTTTCAAATTTCCCGGGCGACGCCATCTTGAATAATTGTGACGTATCGTGGTTGCCCATGGCCAATTGTTTCAAAACAAAAGGTCTTCGTGTGAAAACATTGTTAGCAACAACCTCGTTTTCAGGGTCTCTCTTCTCTGCCTCCCTTGTCGTTGAGGAAAGAGATCCTGGTTGCGGCTGGTCACGTGGCACTCCTTGACAAACATTTTTACACAAGACAAAATTTTAGTTTCTAAAGAAACTGTGGTGCTGCGTCGGTGGGAGATTGAAACAGAAATTGATTTGGTCAAACGAGTTGATAAAGGTCGAACAACCACCCCGAAAGATTTGCAAAGCTGCCGTTTCGAGCGTTAGCCCTTCGTCGGGTTTTCGTTTTATTTTGATCCCGTGACTCATATTCTTTGGACAAGGCATTTTTCAACTAGATAAATAATCTTTACCATACAATCTAAGTTTCAAAAAGGTAAATGTTATATTCCCACAGGAGATTCCCACAAATGCCGTCAAGCTAAAAGCAATAACTTTTGTGACCGATTGTGACGGTTCGCGATCCCCTGGGTCTCGCGAGATAGCGAGAAGAAAATAAGAGAAAACTAAGGGTAAAACAACGTATTTCACACCCCTTCCCACAAACCCGCAACACAGCATAAATTTTTAGTAAACGCGTACGACTTTAATTAAAGATAAAAGTTAACTACAAGTAAAACAGTTACGACAGTTACTATCTCTAAATTAACTAATCTTACTTAGATTTAGTTAATGCTAATATACTTAAACGGCAATACAAAATGAACTAAATACTTTACTTTAATATTTACAGACAATAAGTTCAGTTCATCGTCAGCCTTCGTGCCTTCTCAAAGTTCTTGTTAGTCCAACCGGCTAATCCTGCAACCATCCACTACCTCTTCCAGCAAACCAACAAACGTAGT
>OX421456.1:4380000-4385000 GCA_949126865.1 Montipora capitata | reverse complement strand
TTGTCTACATCCTTATTCAATGACGTAATATTATAAGGGAAAAGTTATTTATGAGCTGCTGCAAGAATGAAGTCTTTTCAAACCGAAATAACGTTCAATTAAGGCTAATGGCTAACGTAAAGTATGAAACAGTAAACACTTAATGACTGGTCCCGAGGGAGACAGTTAATTTTATTTCCCGAGAATCTCAATGTTTTCCCAAGGCGCGGCCGAGGGAAACATTGAGATTCGAGGGAACAAAATTAACTGTTTCCCTCGGGACCAGTCATTAAGTGATTTGTTATACAGCACAAAAAGAAAAACGAGCAATGGCAACAGCAACGGCAGTCGTCGGTCAACATTCGCGGGTAACAGTGCACGGTTACCCTCTGACGTCATAGATTTTGCACTGTAGCCCGCTCAGAGACTTTTGACGGGAAACAGTTTTATTGTTAGATGTCATATGACCTCGAAGTAACCAATGAGAGTGCGCGCTGCTGGGGGAAAAAACTCAGCTATATAACAACAAAAATTATGAAAGGGAGATGAAATCCTCGCACGTATCTGGACAATTTAACCAACTGTCTTTCAAATTAAAGACACTTGGAAAATTCAGGAGCTTTCAACGGGATTCGAACCCATATCTTCTGCGATGGAGGTACAATGCTATACAAACTGGGCTATGAAGCCACTCGTTAGGGAGCAGGTCAATTTGTTGGTCTCATATGTTCCGGTGAAAGTAAAGTAAAGCAACCATATTTAACGTCGATAGCTCGTAACAGTAATTCAATTGACAAACCTGAGGTCGACGGTGCGCTCATTTTACTCCCGCCTCTCCATCAGTGCTCCGTTTGACGGGTATTTAAAGCTACTTAGCTACACGGAAAGGAAAGAAGTCGAAACAAGGATGCGAGATCCGGGAATCGAACTCAGGACCTCTTGCACCATGGCCGCGCACTAACCGACTGTGCCACCCTCGCTCCTAAAGAACTCGATAAATGAACTAAATGAATACATTTAAAGTTTATCAGAGACAATTGCTTAAATTGTCCAGGTAATTGCAAGGATGACTTGTCCCTTTCATCTGTAACCCGCACTTCAAATACATTCATTAATTTCAGAAAAATATATATTTAACAAAAGCTGATTGAAACATGTAAGTTGTGACGTAGTTTATTTGCAATGAACAATGCGTGTACTTAACTATTTACATAGAATGGAAGTTGAGTTTTCGATACATACTGATGGTACAAGATTGGCAAAGGCTACTTGAAATTCATATATTGTTACGTGCAACGTGCAATTGACCTCTTAGCTTGTACATTTTGTTTTCCCATTTCAGACCACGTGATGTTACTCTAGGGAAAAAAGAAAAATTCCCTTGAGAACATCACGTGGTTTAAAATGGTAAAACAAAACTTACATGCTAAAGAGGTCAATGTTTAAAAACAGCATATATATAGATTTATTATATGGACGGGAGTGTTTTACCGGGAACTAAAACACTCGCAGAATGAATACGACCACTTCATCCGGGAACCGAATGGCGTGTTTTTCGTATGTAACACCAGTGGTCATATTCAGCAACGCCGCTGGTCACGATTCCCGCCTTTCTTTTCAATCTCTGCCATTTATATCTATTGTCCACATAATAGAGAGAAATTTTCAAGTTAGCTCGAAGATATGAATTTCATGTTCTCGTGGTAAGAACAATAGGGAACTTGAGCAACGAGAACGTCATCTCAAAATATAAATTCGCGTTATTTTAATCGCTTCGTGACTATTTCAACCTTTTTTAAATATGACAAGGGTGTGGTAGTTCCTCAAAAATGACACTCGTCGGAATGGCACTTAATTTAGGGGAGAAAATGAAAATTTATCCTCAAGTGCGGACGTTCTTCATAAAACCTCAAATTTGGCTATTTCACGTTGTTGTTTGGCAAACGACGGCAAAGAAATGGACAAAAGTGAAAAACGCACGTGCAGGGCGTGCAAAACTATTGTTTTTGCCCACTAAATATGCAAATTTGTGACCTTCTTGTTGCCGTCGCCGTTGTCGTTGCTTAAGCTTCCTAATAGACCTCTTTACAGTTTTGTGCTTAGTTACCTGGCCTTTGAATGAAAGTGAGGCTGGTGTTGACCTTGTTATGATACAGACCTCCCTGCTTTTCTTATGTTAATGTTGTTGTCATGCTAATTAGTAAGAATTTACATAAGAAGAGCAGTGAGTGAGGTTTTTATCAAAACAAGGTCAACTCCAGCCTCACTTTCATTCATAGGCCAGGTAACTAAGCACACAACTGTAAAATGGACTGTTTCCAACTCAAACATAAAATTCATATCCTCTCGCCACCGTAGATAGATAGATAGATTATGTTTACAGCTATAACGCTTAAATGAATCAAAATAAGATTCCCTTAAATTACATAATATTATACGCCTAAACTAAAATCCCTAAAGAGCTAAAAACTAACAACAATTACGATTGCATATGCAAGATACAGCTAAAATATATATATATAATGATGGTCAATTCAATTTGGCTGGCAGAGATTTACAAGTCGCATCTACAATTGAATAATCATTGAATAATCATTGGCCAAGGTGTTGTTCCATAGAGCCGCGCCTCTACATCTAATTGAGAAATGGATTAGTTCAGCACTTCAAGAGCAATGCATCGTTTTATTGCTACAGTTCTGTTTCGTATGGTCAAAGATTGACCACACTCATGAGGTCATTATCAGCGAACGACCAATAAGTTTGGATGCTGGCGGTATTATACAAATATAATTACATTACATGATGCATATACATGTATGAGAAATTGTATCGCGTCAGCGTCATTGTCTATAAATTCATAAAATGAAGTTGCAAGTTTAAATGCGAAAAAGGATGTCACGCAATTTCCCACTCACACTACAACCTCTTCGGGGCAGCGTTGCGTGACATCCCAAAAGCGGATGAGACGAAGACGATCAAGGACTATAGTCGTCCTTACCAAATTCAATGCATTTCAATTGTAGCTTATACCGTCATTCACTCAAATTTAAACGCTTAAGTCAAATTCGATCCACCAACTTGATCTTCACTGGTTTCTCGGGACAAAACAGTAACTTTTGTACGCAGTCCAGTTCCTCGCCAATATACTCAACGCGAAACCTCTGGAGTAACTAGAAGGAAAGAAAAAAATTACCGTCGCGTAATTCTATTTATTATTATTTATTATTATAAAATGCTTGTTTCATTTCTTCTCAAGTTTTTATCACGCAAACGGCGAGAAAAAAGTGAACGGGAAAAAATTAACTCGTAAAGCTAACCTTGCAAAGGAACAGGTAGATTTCCAATTCTGCGACCCGCCGACCTGTAAAGACCATATTGACGAGAGGTAATGAATTGAAATGCTACAAAGTATACAAAGCTAATGCTGTTGGCTGGTAATCAGGTATTATAGTGATTAACAAGCAAGTTTGAGGACTGACTCAGCGACAGAGTGACTGCAGATTGACCTGCTAACCGACCGGGAGAGTAACTAAGTGATTGACTGGCGTGGTGATTGACTCACTGACTCACTCGCTCATTCAATATCACTGACTGACTGACTCACTGACTGACTCACTGACTCACTGACTCACTGACTCACTGACTCACTGACTCACTCACTCACTGGTTCACTCAATAACTGACTAACTGCCTCATTGACTGACAGACGGACTCATTGACTCACTCACTCACTGGCTGCCTCACTGACTGACTGACTCACTGACTGCCTCACTGACTGACAGACTGGCTGACTAACTGACAGACTGACTGACAGACTAACTGACTGACTATCTGACTGACTCACTGACTGACAGACAGACTGACTCACTGACTCACTGACTCACTGACTCACTAACTCACTCACTCACTGACTCACTGAAAGACTGGTATGAATTAAAAGAATGACTTCCAATAAGGAGATGTAAGTACTGGTCTACAAGTGTGCGACAGACAACAAATAAACAAACAAATAAAGGCATTCATTTTCTTACCCAAGCAACTCCGCACACCGTATCCAAATGGCACACTAGAAAAAGAGTGATATTCGCCTCTGTTTTCTCTCAACCATCTTTCAGGTTTAAATTGCAAAGGGTCTTTAAAGTACTTTTCGGAACGAGCAGTGCAATACTGTTCCATAGCAATCCAAGTCTGTCAACATAAACAAAAAGGAGAAATCCAACGCAAAGTTCTAGATCAAGCAAAACTTCCCATTTTGACCACTATTTTAAACAACTGGAGACTGAAGTAGCCGTATTCCTGAGCAGCTATTAGGGACTTTAAGATCTACGACGGCGACCGGAGGTCGACACAAACGTCACCTCAAAATATAATTTTGCACTATCGCAAGTTCTTTTTTTGCAATTATTTCCTCTCGTTCACGTTTCCTACAATGTTAGCCGAGTGTGCATGTCCTAAAAATAAATTGGGTAAAAGCGGTTTCAGAGTACAAACAGAGAATGAAAGATTCATATTTGTAAGCTCACGTTGTCGTCTAATCCCGCTCAAATTTGGTGATTCACGTGGTCGTTGTGCAGAGTACAGCAAAAACATGTGCTAAAATGCGTGCATCACGTGCAGCACGATTATTTTTACTCTTTTAACCAATGATGTTGTTTTCTCGTTAACGGCCGAGTCGTAGATCCTGTAGTCCCTATGGTATATAGTGAGCAGATACAAGGAAGCAAACCGAGAGGAAGATCTAAGCCCAGCATATTAGGACAAATGCAAGAACAGCATGATCAGACGTCGCATCGAACGTGAATTCCTAATGGTAAAAAGCCGTGAAAAAACAGCAGTTCACAGTGTAATGTTTCGTCGGAGAAAGACCAAGGTCCTGTTCACACGTATCCGGAAATTTTCACATCGGCAACTTTTTTTTTTCCGGATTCCAAAATATTCGCGTCCACACGTAGCGTATTCCAATCGTTTTCGAATCGTTTTCACTGTCCACACGTATCCGGATACACTCTAGTGCCAAGTGC
>OX421456.1:4362500-4370000 GCA_949126865.1 Montipora capitata | reverse complement strand
GTACCTCTTGAAAATCAATACTGCACAGCCAAGGTTTGAAAAAACATACCCTTTGTTGTCTTTAAAGACTGACACAAAGTTACAGCTGTGTTAGGATTCTTTGTTTCGATTAAAATAAAGGTCTAGTTTAGCCCTAGAAAAATGGGAAAATTGGCATTCTACAAGAAAACATTCGAAATTATACTAGTGGTTAGAAAACAAAGCAGCATTTTCCAATGCAACGTACTCATGTACCTGACTTTTTCCTAAGAACTGGGCTGAAATTTTAAGAAGGGAGTTGGAAGAAGACACAGATTTTAAACTCTTTCTTTTAAGATGAAAGGATTAAAAACATTTAAAATGAAAAGAAGAGTGTTCACATGACAACAACGATTTTTCTGGCTGCCTGCAGTGACAACTTACTTTCCGTTGAGAATTTCTTCAATTCATATTCCAAGTTGGGAATGTGATGATTTGGCCCGCAAGCATCCTTCAGCTTTGTAAATCTTGCAATTGCATCTTCGGTAACAGCATTAAAATTGTCGATGTTTTCTTCCACAGTTTTAAGACGCATCATTTTGGGAGCAATGCACTTTCTTACCCTTTGCCATTCTTGCCCCTCTCTATCGTAAGAAAATTAAAAATGATTTCCAGATCATTTACAAGGAACACAGCTTTAAGTTAATGGTATATGATATTTTTAAAGGGAATTAGCAGTCCTTACAAAGAGAACTGATGGCCCTACAGTTTTAATTTGACTACCAGGAGTCTGTCTAATGCCAGAAGATTAATTACTCGTCAATAATGGGAAGTTCAGGAGTTGATGGGTTAATAGCCACATTTAATAACCCTCTTGAACTACCCATTTCCAGTTATTGAACATAGTTATTATTTCAGAAAGTTTGTGAAGAATTATCCCAGAATCATACCATCCTTCCTTTGACATTAGCAATGATGTATGACGTGGTCATCTAACAAGACAAAGCCAGGCGATATATTGATTATCATGGGGATAGCTGCTGAAAGGGAATTAGGGGTTTTTAACCAGGTCAAAGCCAAGCTCTTTCAACAACAAGGAGGCACATAAAAAGGCCCACTGGGAGATAAGTGTTATATAAGGAAAATCGGGGAGTCATCTGACAAACATTTGACATGAATGCATATTTGAAGGTTAATAGATGAAGGAGAGAAGTTATCATTGCACTTGTACAATTTAAGTGGTTGTCTTACACCTAAAAAATTCAGGTGGCTTTAATGGAATTTGACTCATGAATGACGTCTGCAATGCTGGTGCAATGCTCTACCAACTGAGCTATGAAGCCACTCAGTTGGGAGCAGGTCAATTTGCTGGGCCCACCGCGCACCAATGGCTCAGTTGGTTGAGCACCGGGCTGTCACGCGGGAGGTCGCGAGTTCAACTCCGGCCGGACCAACACTCAGGGTCTTTAAATAACTGAGGAGAAAGTGCTGCCTTTGTAACTACATCTGCAAAATGGTTAGACTTTCAAGTCTTCTCAGATAAGGACGATAAGCCGGAGTCCCGTCTGACAACCCTTAAATGTTAATAATCCTGTGGGACGTAAAATAACCCACACACCTGTCGCTAAGATGTAGGGCACGTAGTTCCCGGTGTTGTGGTCTGTCTTCTGTTGTGTATCATGGTTGGGAGTGTAAAAAAGGGGCCACAGTAATTGGCGCAAGCTGTTGTGGCACTCTGCCAGCTTGACTGGCAAAGTTAATAAAATAACATTTCTAATCCTGTGAACCAGACTTGATGAATGAAGTGAATGCGCATATTTTAAAGTGCCAGTTATCTGAACAAGTTAATTAATAATAATTTTAGTTATTAATGCATTAAACAGTTTCCATAGAATTTAAATTTAATTTAAAAGTCTAAACTGAATTAAAGAATGCTGGGGCACTTATTTCCTTTTATTATGTGTCATTCTATGGAGTGAATTGTAGCATCTCTTAAGTTAACCCTATGACACCCAAACCGGCCTGAACCGGCCAGACTTAGTAGTTTATTCTGTCTAATGCCAGATGATTTCACTCGTCAATGGGGAACCCCCGGGACAGTCAATGGGTTAAAAGACAATGTGAAAAAGAAAAACTTGTCAACAGAAACAACGACATAGTAGCCTTAAAAAACAATAAAAGCTGCTAAAATTCCAAATATTAGCTGGCTTTCCAGAGTTGGTTCACTTTTGCATTGGCCTCAATAGGCCATTTCCGAGATCAAGTGTGCCTCCTCTTCAAAGCGAGTCTAAGTGCGAAGTTTTTCTTCTGAAAATTAGTTTTCTTTCATGTGTAAAGTAGAACTAATTACCATCACAAAAACTTCGCACTTAGACTCGCTTTGAAGAGGAGGCAGACATGAACTCGTAAATGGCCTATTTATTTGCATACAACTTTATCCCACTATTTCAGGAAAAGTTGATTGCACTGACTGTGGAATAGTCAAGTTTTACTCCCATGGAATACCCAATGGACTGGACTCCTTGGACAAATGCTCCTTCACTCGACATCTTTAGATGTTTGAGAATTGCTCGATGTAGTATTTGCATCAATATCAACTAATGATATATGTTACAATTTTAAATAGCATCAAAGTGGACATTTGTAAGTTAAATAGTAATTTATACTAATGTTGGCCCCATTTGCACCGTCAAAGTTGGCTCTGACCCAATACTACTAGTTTATAATTACCTAAATGGTAGAAACATTGTAGACGGGAAGGGAGATGTTCAAGCATGCTGTTTAACGAAGAAAACTGAGTGCATAAACAAATAGTAGCCTGCGTCACAGACAGACTAAACCGCAATTTTTTAACATAGGTTTCAAGTTACATGTCCAGCTGCGTGCTGTTAGGTTATTATAAATGAACTGTGGCAAACTCTGAGAGAACAAAGACATTTTTTTCAAGCTCCTGCATCAAGGTAAACTGTGCCAGAATTTTTTTTTTGAACAACAAGACAAATCCACTGACAAAAAAAGGATTATGAGCTTGTCAGGGAAAAATGGGTCCAAAAAATGGCAGTTACCAAGATGGTGACAGAAGTTGTTTGTGTACAGTTACATTTCTTGTACTGTATAGTTTCACCCTTAACACATCGACTCCTGAATTCCAAAAACAAAAGATCTCTCATTAGCTTCCTTTGTTGGTCCACCAGAAGTCGTACATTTCTCTATTGTTATTGGTGTCCCTAGAGGTTGGTTGAAAACGTCCTATTACAACCAATAGAAATCAAAATTTAAACTAGATCAAACTACTCACAAAAGTAGAATTCCAGGAAAGTAATTCCTCCTTTTGCGATACTCCACCCAAAAATCGAACACCGGTCTGCGAGGATGTTCTCCTTCCGCGCGATAGATTTTCTCCATATTATCAGGGTCAATGGTATGAACTACAACGTTTCCCATAAAGGTGTGCTTTAAAGTCGGGCCATATTCCTCAAATAGTTGTTGCATGATTTTGTGTCCCTTGGTAAAGCCTTCGCTTTGAAGATAAAAATTAATCATGTTCTTCACGCTTTTCTCAGGGCCTGGTATGTCCTCAAATGGTCGCGCTTCGACATGATCTTGGATTTTTGGAGAGTCACGCAAAGCATCGTTTCCCTCCTGGAATGCTGCTTGTGTTGCCTTCGATCGCCATAAAGAACCTAAACTTTTGAAATGCCGAATTTCTTTAAAAGGATTGCTGCAAGTTCTAGTTGCAAATACCTTTATAGAGAGCATTTTTGGCCTCAGAAGAGTAGAGCTGCAACACAAACACCCGTTCAAAACTTCGTGTCCACTACCAACATCATTTCAAGACCAACGAAGTGTCCAAGAGGCTAAGGGTAGCCTCTACTAGAGCCGAAATTTGGTTTTATCAACGGAGTTGATAATGTAAATTGGCCACCGTACAGAGATTCTAAAAGCTGACGTTTCGAGCGTTAGCCCTTCGTCAGAGCGAATAGAGGAATTATGGTTTACGTGTAGTTTTTATAGTAGAGAAGGATCAACGCTATTGGTGGTAACATGGCAACGTGAAAAATAGGAATACATTAGTTGAATGAAAAGCGTTCGTTAATACCGTGAGGATTAAGGGTGCCGATTTGGAAGATGAAGTTTTGTTCCAGATTCTTGCGGCTTTTCGTCGTACCTAGATGTAGGGAAAGGCCGCAGATAGCCATGTGTTTTTTGGAGTGGTTTTTCAGGCTTTTTCTCAACACCTTCTTAAGTTGCTGTTTAACTTCGATGACCTCCTCCACTCTCGTGTATTTTGAATATATTTTGCCGCAGTCTGAACATTTTATATGTCATTCATTCATTCATTCATTCATTCATTCCTTCGCTAGTTCGCCCGTTTAGACTCGTTGAGTCACTCGATAGAACATTCATGCATGCATAGTTATTCATTCATTCCTTTTTTCGCTCATGCCTATATTCTCTTTGCGCAGAGTCACATTATACTTAACCCATATTGCATCGACGTTTCTGAAAAGTGCTTTAAAGGCTCTTCGAAATTTAAACCTGAACGTTGGCTGCGGGAAGACTGAGCTGAACAACACGCGTTTTCTCATCTGCCATTTGGACATAGAGTGCGCATGTGCGTGGGTAAGGTGGAAAAAAAGTTTTTTTTCGACCTTGTATTGCGATTAAACTTCACTCTTGGTACCAAGGTTCCGTTTCTCGATAGTTCTGAAGATTTGTTCCCAGCCTTTTTATCCCTAAAATTGTTTAAGACCGTTTATGTTCCCTTGTTCCCTAAGATATTTTGTAATTGTTCCCGTGTTCCCCAGTTCAAATAAGCCACGTTTCCTTCTTCCCCTGGGGGGGCCTTATGGATGTGCGTTACGATATGGAAGGATTATCCGTATTCCTTGTCAAAATTATCGAATGTATAGGTAATCACATGATTTCGAGTGTAATTTGGTATAAATAAGCACGAGTTATTTTTTTTCCAGACTAACAAAATTGTACTAGCCCGTAGGGTTTTCAACCCTGATGAAGAAAGGCATTGCCTTTCGAAGTATTGGCTTTCTATAATTTATCTTTCACCATTCAATCAGTCTTGCTGTTTTTGGTTTTATGTAACAATTACGTTGGTGATAAGATCCTTTATCGTGATCCGGTGCCTCTGTTTCGTAACGCTGGTCCTTGGGTACAAAGTTATATACGAATGATGTTAGTCTCTTTTCGCAGGTAATTAGAGGCATATGTTCGAGAGCCAATCATGTTTTGTGTTCACTCGTCAATGGTCGAAGGATCCAGTTACCTATGCGGAGAGTTTGTGAAGCGAAGGGTCTTACGTTGGACTGATTGTTTGGCTACGTTCGAACTAATCTCGTACCCAGATCTCCAACGGCTTCCAGTGACAGAGTGAGATTTGGGTACGAGTTTACGTTCGAATTTGATTTTCAGTTCATTTCTTTATACAATGTCCCTTATTAGTCCCCCAGCGCTAAAAGAATTGGCCCTTTGCAGCTAGCGATCTTATGGTACCAAGACCGCCGTACTGGAGAGCAAATTGCACATTGGGACATCTAAAACAAAGAAAATTGAAATTAAGTAATTACTTTGTTTTGGATGTCCCAGTGCGCCATTTGTCGCCCAGTGTGGCGGTTTTTGTACCATCTGATCGCCAGCTGCAAAGGACCCATTGACACTTAAATAAAGTTCATTAACATAATATAAGTTATATACATCCCTTGGAGCATAGCACACCCCTAGTGCAGGTAGTCCGGAAATTAGAGACCAGTGGCCCGTTTCTCGAATGTCCCGAAAACTTTTCGGGCCCCAAAAAACCATTAGTGAAACTGCCAACCGCTCGTTTTGAAAAGCCGATCTTTTAACGTGTTTTCAGGGAAACAAAAAGAAAAATGGCCGTGAAGCTTGACGACTTACTGCGCCATTCAATAACACGCAGACTCTTTTTAAAGAGTCCGCGTGTTATTGACCTTTGGATTAAAATTCAAAGGTCAACCGACAAATGCGTTTTTGCTACCGTCAATCTAATGTTCGGCGGCTCCTCCGAACATCCGACTACTGTCGAGCGCGCAGTAATCAAATCACATGGTTGAGCCCAGTTCAGTCAACATAGTCGGAAGCTGGAAGGAGCCGCCGAACATTTGATTGACGGTAGCGAAAAACGCATTTGTCGGTTGACCTTTGAATTTAAGAGTCCGCATGTTATTGAAAGACGCAGTAAATCCTTTCCGTTCTTGAGATACAAAGGTTTTTGTTACACACGAAAATGGTGCGCCTGTAAAGTTTCGGGACTTGTGAGAAACGGGCCCCAGGCCCCAATTGTTCAAAGGCGGCCGGATGACTTTATCCGGTGGATTAATCAACACTATCCAACAGTTTGGATCTGTGCAAACAGTGGGAGTCAAGGTGGCTTAGTGTTTATCCTACGAGCCTCCCACCAATGCGAGCCGGGGTTCAACTCTGGCCGCGGCTTGCATGTGGGCTGAGTTTCAGTTGCATCTCAACCTGACTCGAGGGTTTTTCTCCGTCATCAAAATCGACTCACAGCTAATTGTTAACATCTAGCTGTGGTGCTATGCTCCGTCATCAAACATGGACTGTACAGCGGCAGCTAGAGGCGCCTTCGTATGCTTTCATCCCGATATCGTAAGCTGCGCCCTTTCGCAATTCAGTCCCCAAATGACTGCAAGTAAATGGAGATTAGCACTGCCAATTATTATTATTATTATTATTATAAGATTTAAGTATTTGCTCACGTAACAGGCTTCGTCTTAGAACAGTGAAAACACGGAATTCCCGAAACGGTAAAATAAGCTCCAAAAGGCACAAGAATACACCAGAGGTGAGTCATTTTTATTCATTTTATTGAATGAACGTTAAATTGGGCGCTTTTTAGGCTTCATTATCGACGGTATTTTATTTCCCATACAAACTCTTATAGCGCGTTTAAATTCTCAACGGCTGCCTGTAACGCAAAACCGCTTTGCACTCAAAGGTCATCTTCCCACTAGTAATTAATTATTACACTCTCTCTAGTGACGCGAACTTGGGCTGCCTATGTCGTTACTGAATTTTTGAATGCTCGCTTCAAAGATGTACATTACTACAATTCACAAAAATGCTCTTCCAGCGTTTCAAATATGCAACCTTTCAGCTGTTTTCCGGCGAACAAAAACAACACATTCTACTTCGCTCGAGGTCAGCGAAGCGTTCCGTGACACTGCAAAAGCTGAAGTGGACTCCACTGAATTGCGTGCATTCGAAGACATCCCGGGACCCGAAAGAAGCTTGAAGTCCTTCATGGAATTTTATCGGAAATCCGAAGGCCTTGTTAAGGGACACAAGGTGAACCAAGCTTTTTTCGCAAGATATGGTCCCATTTTCAAGGAAACCTTCACTGGTCAGACACAAGTTCATATTATTGATCCTGATGATTTCGAAAAGGTTTTCCGTGCTGAAGGGAAGTATCCCCGTAGACCGAAGATAGATGTTTGGATGGAGCATCGCAAAAGAAGGAATTATTTTCTTGGAATACTACAGCTGTAA
>OX421456.1:4342500-4357500 GCA_949126865.1 Montipora capitata | reverse complement strand
GTACTGTACTATATTACGCAAGAGTAGAAATATTAGGATTTGTATGAGCAAAACGGTCTTTTTCAAAATTCAACAAAATATTTACGATTTAGAATTTTAAAACAATTGCTTACCTTGCTTCAGTCTTGTGTTTCTTTGTCTCTGGTACAGTTTCTAGGTCGCCGATTAAGAGCGATCGATTTTGGTGGCTCATGGTTCCTCTTCTTTTAACTCTAATCCTTTCTCAAGGTTTGGGACCGAGACGAAGCCGCCGAACGGAGATCACCGAAGGAAAAGGGCAATAAATTCGCTCCCAAGGCTTTGATCTCCTCGAAAATCCACGTAAATCACGGACGATACCTCGTCCGCTGCGCTTACTCGTGAGATATTGTTCTTGCAACTCGAACATAAAATTCGTATCTTCTCGCCACCGTGTAATATCCTCTATGTACAGATACTCATATATCGAGCTTGGGCTACCTGTGCTTCCAACGTTGCCACCTGACTTTTAGAGTAGGGAACGGGGCAATAGGCTTTTTCGATATATTAAAATTAAGCTTGATAGTGAGGCAGTGAGGACAAAGACAAAGGAAAGTGGATGATATGTAAACATTTTTCACATTCATTCCAACGTGTTTCTATTGTTTTTGTCCTCACTGCCTCGCTATCAAGCTGAATATTTGGTATTTCGAAAATAGCCTATTCCCAGTCCCTTAGCTATTTTTTTGATTGCGCTTGACGTCACGGCCGCCATGTTGGTTTACAGAACAATAGCGAAAAAGTCTTTTGGAAATTTGACTCTATTATTATGCAAAACATGAGCTACATTTTTCTATTGTTTTTGGCACCAACATTGCCGTGACTGCAATCAAAGAATCTAACTAAAGGTAATTTCTTGCTTACACGTTGTGACTTCCAAGTAACTTTGCTCTGCTGATTTGACATTAGAGATGGAGAAGAGTGGCACAGGATAAGACGAAGTATCTCTCCAAAACTGATGCGTCCGAAGACGGTAGAAGAAAACCTTGATCATTTCAACGCCGTAGCTGATGATGCAATAAGGAGATTTGTCAAAGTGAGGGAAGCTTGCGCACCAGATGGCCACATTCATAATTTGGAAGGAGAGTTGACAAGATTCACCCTCGAAAGTAAGTGTTGGTGGTAAATAAAAAAAACAGTTGTTTACTGTTGACTTCGTTGACAGGTTAACACTCTTAGGGGGTATTTACAAGAGACTGGGACGAACTCAGACCGGCATGCATGAGTTCGTATCGGCCTCCATAAATTTATTCTTTCGCGTTTACATGTCACCGGCCTGATAATGAACTCAGACCGGTCTGACTTTGTCTCGGTTGCTGGACCGAGACGAAAAACGCTCGTACCGGTCTTAGTTCGTACCGGTCTCATGTAAATGGCACCAAATTACTAGCAAACCAATCCTATTTCAAAAGAAATGTTAACAAACATTGATATCACTTAAAAGCCTAATTTGATTTGAGATAATCAGTAAAAATCTCTGTGGAATATAGTAAAAATAGGCTTCCACTATTCTCAATTCCAATACTTCTAAGGGGGTAATTACATGAGGGACGAACTGGAGAACTGATTGAAGTGATGACAGGTTAACATTTCGATGGAGGCAAATGAAAATCTGGCCCGGATTGCTCGAAGCATGGCTACGGCTAACCAGCGTCAAGAGAAAATGAGGGGACAGAGAGGGAGGCTTAGGGCGTTGGCCGGGATATGTCATGTCCACGAAAGTTATTTTTAGACGAGCAGAAGTCTTTGTTCTAGCGTTTTGAAGCAAGCAACCGTGGACAATTTTCCTGTCGGTGTACGTTGGATCAGTGGCTTGATCTGATCGGCGTTATTTCAAGTTGAGAAACTAAATATTTTAAGCAAGAGCCGATACAACGTAGATTTGATTTTAGTGATGTACTATATTTCGGCTGGCCAAACCAGCCTTCTTCAGGTACAATGAGAGTTTGTTCTAGCGGCAGTCTGTCTTCCGAGATGTCCGCATGTAGTCTTGTCTCGCTCTCAGGTTCTTAGTGAAAAGAGAAAATGGCGGCGCACGTGGAAGGCTGATGAATATTTATTTTCGAACATCAGACCGAGGTTGGCCTGCATGCGGACGTCTCGGGAGACAGACTTCCGCTAGAACAAAGACTTCCGCTCGTCTAAAAATAACTTTCGTGTACGTGACATACCCCAAGGGCTGGACCGGGAGCCTCCCTCTCTGTACCCTCATTTTCTCTTGCCAGCGTTAAATACCATGGATAGTTCTTAACCAACGGCTAGCGCTCACCAAGCTTCGAGCAATCGGCCCCAGGTCCTTGGTTAATGTTTTACCAATAGGGACACTTCAAAGTCGACCGCAAACTTCAAACCGCATTTATCTGTTAACGTTTTTCCGTTTTCCGTAAACAGACTTTAGCAAGAGGTTCGACTTTGGGCAGGAAAAAACGCGCCACGTTGTATTATTGTTTCACTTTTCATGTTTTAATTAAATCGAGCCAGCGTCCTCAAGGATGGGCAAATGATCAGCAAAAATGTGTTAATTCAAGGTTAATTTTAAGGTGAAAAACGCTGAGGTAAATGGCTTAACACAAGAAAAGTATCCAGCTGTCAGAACTTGAACCACAGACTGCAAACTGAACCGCAAGGCCGTGTCACGTGACACTCAGAGGTTTTCCGATGTAATACGCGATGCTAAAAATGTCTCTAATCAATGAAACTAGCCGTAATGTTCTCTAAAGCTGACCTAAACCTCAATATAATTGTCAGGCGATAGGTTAGCAGTAATTGCAGAAATAATTCACGGGCACTATTGTGTTCTTCTAGCGGTACCGTTTGAAGAACGAGGTATATACAATACATGCCATTCATATGCTAATATACGAAGGGGTATTCTGGAGTTTAGCTTAGGTTAGTGTGGAAAGGAGTTCTCGATAACAAAACGTCCGCGTTTTTCATCGACGGCTTGATTTTTCGCTATTTGTAGTCCATAACTTGATTCACACACGCAATGTTTTTCCGTCGAAATTTTTTTGTTATCGACTACTAAAAAGTTATCGATAACAACTTGCCTCGTCTGTGGAGGCCCTAATTGCTTTGCAACTTGCAAAACTTGTCCTTTCACCCATTGTCAAGCAGCTAGTCCATGGAGGAATTTGTAACCAAATGCAGTTGAAGAAGGGCCGCAACTGTAACAACGTTTGTGATGATTTGCAAGTAAAATTTAAATGCACCCATTGCGTTCAAAGATGCAAAATGCTAATCTCCCATCTTATCGGTCTGTTGTTGCTGTTTTCACTGTCCTCAGGTGTAGGAACAATCGCATTCGACACTCGCCTTGGGCTGTATCGAGACCAACCACCTCCTGAAGCACTGAAATTCATTCAGGCAGTTCACGACTTTTTCCTTCTATCCCAGAAGCTACTCTTAAGCATTCCAAGTAATCTGGTGCGACCTTACATGGACACACCCGCAGTTAAGAAATTATTCAAGGTTGCGGACGATATCTTAGACATTGGCGAGGGTTTTGCTCACAAAAATATGAAAGAGCTGAAAGAACTGGCGAACAGTGGCGACAAATCTTCTGGCAAAGGTAATGCACAAGAGGGAACTTAAAGGGGTTATGTCGCGTTATTTTAGGGTGTTTAGAGAACATCTTTAGTTAATCACGAGTTTAGAACTCGAAAATGGTGATGTGGGATTCCTTTACAGATAAAATTATCCTTACATCACAAACCAAACAACTTTCTGAAGATGATTCTGAGCAAAAAAGGCCTTTATCCTGGCGATTTGCCAATAAACTTGAAAAACGTCGGGCCAACGTATTTCAAGATTCCCCTGATGCAAGCGTTTCAATCTTGTCCACTTGTACTTGTGTCCATCCATGCTTCTCTTTCCTTTTGCTGTATTTCTGTTCTGTTGTTCAACAGTTTTAAGCGGTCATCGCAATGTTTCATTTTCCTTTTTGGGAACTATTATTTTGGGTGTCTTAAAATTACATCATTTTGCGTTACATAGCACCTTTAAAAAACCCTCTGGGGTCCCTTCAAGTAAAGTAACCAAGCGTTTTTTACGGTAAATTAGAGGACCCTGGTTTGGCCTTTTGTTAGCAAGCATTGGCAACTCTTCATATATTGTACATCGCCGGGAAAATAGGGATTACATAAGGGAGACACCCAGTCCGTGACTTGTTCTGTGAATCTCTGCTAAGATCTTGTTAAATCATATAGAAAATTGGGAGTTCAAAGGCGCTCGCAAACGAGGAAATAAAGGTTTCCCCGTCTGTGGCCCCAGGAAACATTTGTTGCGGAAGCAAAAATGTTTCTGAATTTGTTGGCGCGCCGAGAAACATTTCGGGAAACAATGTTTCCGCAACAATGGTTGCGGTCGCATGAGGGGGTTAACACTAGTGTCAAATCCAGTTCTGGGCCTGGTTGTTCGAAAGCCGATTAACTTAATCCAGGATTAGTGTAAATTTTTGTTTCATGTTTTAGACTTTTTGGTGACCGTTTAGTTTGCTTATTTTTGTTTTTCAAAATTGACTTCTAATGTAAAGTTTTGCCGAATATCAGCGTTGAACAGCATTTGGGAACAGAGGATCAAACTGTTTGGTTAATTTTAATCTGGGATTGGCGTTAATCGGCTTTTGAGGGATTCAAAACACCGGAGAGTTGACACTAGAGTAGTGTCAACACTAGTGTTGCACTGTGTTTCTCTCAATTGTGCGGACCGCATTCAATGTTTCCTCGTTTGCGGGCGTCTTAAGAAACGAGAACTCCACAAAACAAGAATATCATTGGTTAAAAGAGGAAAAATAATCGTTCTGCACGTGCAGCACGGATTTTAGCAAATATTTTTAAGGTACTCTGCACGACAACCACCTGACATCACAAAATTTGAGGTTTTGACGAAACCATGAGCATTCAAACGAGAACTTTTTATTTTCCATTTTTACTCTGAAGCAGCTTGTACCCTTCTATTTAAGGATACTTTGCTAACATTTTACGACGGGAACGAAAAGGGACACGACAGTGCATAGTGTAACAACGCCTTTCTGATAGAGCAAAGTTATATTTTGAGGTGACATTTTCGTGCCGTCGTAGATTTTAATTAGGGACCTTAAGATCTACGACGGCGACTTCGACGAAAACGTCACCTCAAAATATAAGGGGGTGTTTACATGATACCGGGGCGACTTTTGCACCGGCGCGAGTTCACTCCGGTTCCCTCTCTTAGCTCTGTATTTGTTTACATGATATCACCGAAAAAAGTCATGCTGGGGGCGAGTCACACCGGCGTGAGTTCACTCCGGTTGCTGCACCGAAGCGAAAATTTCGTTCCGGCGCGAAATATCGCAACGGTATCATATAAACGAAGAACGACCACTCGTTCCGGTGTGAAATTGGCATGCGTACCTTTCCTGATAGACGCCATATTTGCAATTTGGATTCACGCTTGTATTTTATCAATATGTGGTGTCCCTTCAGGTAAACACGATACGAATTCACCTCGCCATCATGTAAACGAGGTATCAAGAAGTCACCCCGGTGTGAAACTCGCGTCGGTGCGAGTTTTCTCATGTAAACACCTCTTAACTTTGCTCTACCATAAAGGCGTTGTTACACTGTGCACATTTTTGGTTTAACGAAAAGCGCGCGCAGACTTGGCTTTTATTGACTCTGCAATGATATTGACTTAACTTTCATTTTAATTACTTGCTTTTTAGTGGTCTCGTTGTTAGCATACTTACTCGCAAAGGAAGAGCTAACTTTAGAGGAAGTGAATGGCGTTGCAATTGATATAGTTACCGGTGGCGTTGATACGGTAAGTATGAATGTCCGTAAAATGTCGCTGGTCGTAACTGAGGACTGTTAAGAGTAAAAATTCTCATCTATGTCAGTTTGTTTGTTAATTGTGTGTTTGAGCAGGTTGAAGTTATGGGCCTGGCAGCTGTTCATCTGGCCACAGTTGTTCAAACCATGGATAGCGCTATCCATCGGTTAAATCCCTATCCAGTGGATAAGTATTAGCGAAATCAATTGCACTACCCAATGGATAGTGATTTATCCGACGGGTAGCGTTATCCACCTTTTGAATAAATGGGGCCTGATGTGAACCTGGTATACCCACTCAACCATACACTCACAAAGGACAGCCACAACACCGGGGACTTCATCCCCTACTCTTCTCGAATAGTGTGTGGGTTCTTTAACGTCCCACAGGGAACTTACGGACATGGGAGATATTTTGTGAGACGGGGCCTACGGTTTCTAGTCCTTATCCGAGAAGACTTGAAAGTCTAACGATTTGCAGATGAACTTACAAAAGCAGCACTTTATCCTCCGTTTTTTAAGACCCTGAGTGTTGGTCCAGCCGGAGTCGAACTCACGACCTCCCGCATGACAGCCCGGTGCTCAAGAAACTGAACCACCGGTGCGCGGTGTGTCTCAAGGTAATATAGCTGAGGACAAGTGCTTTATTGATTGGGGAGGCAATCAACCAGGTGGCTCAGTCGAGAGTACACTGGACTCTGGTGCGGGAGGTCGCGGATTCCAATCCCGGCCGGATCAACACTCGGGCTCTTTAAATTACTGAGGAGAAAGTGGACTGCTTGCTTTGTAATTCCATCTGCAAACGGCCGGTAAAGGAACCCACACAATGTTCGAGAGTAGGGGACGTAGTCTCCGCTGTTGTGGGTAATGGTAATTGAATGGTAACTTTATTTATACACATGACTCGTCCCCCAATCGTCTTCATATAGCACACGGCAAAGGCAGAGAAGCACGCGAGAGAAGCAGGGGATAATGGGAAGGTACCCATCTCTCCCTGCGCTGTATGAGGACGACTGGGGACGAGTCAGTTTATACACGGTTAAACCTTCAGCAAAGATTATAAAATGATAAAAGATTAACTAAATATCCCTAACTAAACTAACTAAACGAAAATATTCTTAACTTCATACTAAAAGCTGCTTTACAAGGATGCCGTGTTAAAATTCATTAAAAACTGTGGTGACGAAGGTTAAGTTTTAAATCATGTAAAGATGTAGCTGCACGAAGGACACTGGATAGGCTGTTCCACAAACTGGCTCCTCTGTAAGGGTACGTTCCTTTGGGATGATCCGAAAAAGAATCAGTGATCCAAGATCACTTGAATCACAGTGCATCACAGGAACCGATGAATCCACCCTGGGAAAGGATTTTTCGGTTCCTTTGATGCACCATGATCTAAGTGATATTCGATCAGTGGTCCTTTTCCGGATCATCCCAAAGTAACGCACCTTAAGAGAAACTCTTCATCAAATAATTGGCGCGGGACTGCGGAAGAGCCAATTTATTTTCAGTATTCCTTAATCGATGTCTTACTATGTCGTTTCGAAACGCAGAATCTAGAACTCAGATACTCAGGGGTCATCCCATGTAAAGATTTATACATCACAACGGCAGCTGATTCCAATCTTTGATATTTGAGTCTACGCCCAACCCTGTGCTCGGAGCAATTCATCCAATATTAGAGTCGTGATAGGCACACATTAGAACAAGGACTGCAGGATTTTGGAGCTTCTGAAGCTTTTCAGAATCGATCATCGATCGAACATTCGATCAGTGCTGAAATTGCCTAAAATTGCGTGACCTAGCCCCTTTTAAGCTTCCCAGAGCCTTGGCTCGATCCGAGGCTTTGGTGACGAGAATGGTGAGATACTTGAAATACTCAGGTGTAGTTATTTGACTCAAGTCTATCTAAACAAGCATAGCAGCGAGCGAGATTTGTTTTTAAGAAAGTCCCTCTTTCAAAAAAATTTTGAATCGATCCACAGTACTATTGTGGTGTCACAGTGTTGTTGGAGATTACAATGAAGGGTTGCCGTTGCGTTACAGTTGAATTCTGTTGCACATTGATGAGTTCCTGGTGCGCTACATTTTTTAATTGCGTTGCACAGTGATAACGTGCTGTAAGTCGTTTCAGGGTTTTGATATTGACTTAACTTTCATTTTAATTACTTGCTTTTTAGTGGTCTCGTTGTTAGCATACTTACTCGCAAAGGAAGAGCTAACTTTAGAGGAAGTGAATGGCGTTGCAATTGATATAGTTACCGGTGGCGTTGATACGGTAAGTATGAATGTCCGTAAAATGTCGCTGGTCGTAACTGAGGACTGTTAAGAGTAAAAATTCTCATCTATGTCAGTTTGTTTGTTAATTGTGTGTTTGAGCAGGTTGAAGTTATGGGCCTGGCAGCTGTTCATCTGGCCACAGTTGTTCAAACCATGGATAGCGCTATCCATCGGTTAAATCCCTATCCAGTGGATAAGTATTAGCGAAATCAATTGCACTACCCAATGGATAGTGATTTATCCGACGGGTAGCGTTATCCACCTTTTGAATAAATGGGGCCTGATGTGAACCTGGTATACCCACTCAACCATGCACTCACAAAGGACAGCCACAACACCGGGGACTTCATCCCCTACTCTTCTCGAATAGTGTGTGGGTTCTTTAACGTCCCACAGGGAACTTACGGACATGGGAGATATTTTGTGAGACGGGGCCTACGGTTTCTAGTCCTTATCCGAGAAGACTTGAAAGTCTAACGATTTGCAGATGAACTTACAAAAGCAGCACTTTATCCTCCGTTTTTTAAGACCCTGAGTGTTGGTCCAGCCGGAGTCGAACTCACGACCTCCCGCATGACAGCCCGGTGCTCAAGAAACTGAACCACCGGTGCGCGGTGTGTCTCAAGGTAATATAGCTGAGGACAAGTGCTTTATTGATTGGGGAGGCAATCAACCAGGTGGCTCAGTCGAGAGTACACTGGACTCTGGTGCGGGAGGTCGCGGATTCCAATCCCGGCCGGATCAACACTCAGGCTCTTTAAATTACTGAGGAGAAAGTGGACTGCTTGCTTTGTAATTCCATCTGCAAACGGCCGGTAAAGGAACCCACACAATGTTCGAGAGTAGGGGACGTAGTCTCCGCTGTTGTGGGTAATGGTAATTGAATGGTAACTTTATTTATACACATGACTCGTCCCCCAATCGTCTTCATATAGCACACGGCAAAGGCAGAGAAGCGCGCGAGAGGAGCAGGGGATAATGGGAAGGTACCCATCTCTCCCTGCGCTGTATGAGGACGACTGGGGACGAGTCAGTTTATACACGGTTAAACCTTCAGCAAAGATTATAAAATGATAAAAGATTAACTAAATATCCCTAACTAAACTAACTAAACGAAAATATTCTTAACTTCATACTAAAAGCTGCTTTACAAGGATGCCGTGTTAAAATTCATTAAAAACTGTGGTGACGAAGGTTAAGTTTTAAATCATGTAAAGATGTAGCTGCACGAAGGACACTGGATAGGCTGTTCCACAAACTGGCTCCTCTGTAAGGGTACGTTCCTTTGGGATGATCCGAAAAAGAATCAGTGATCCAAGATCACTTGAATCACAGTGCATCACAGGAACCGATGAATCCACCCTGGGAAAGGATTTTTCGGTTCCTTTGATGCACCATGATCTAAGTGATATTCGATCAGTGGTCCTTTTCCGGATCATCCCAAAGTAACGCACCTTAAGAGAAACTCTTCATCAAATAATTGGCGCGGGACTGCGGAAGAGCCAATTTATTTTCAGTATTCCTTAATCGATGTCTTACTATGTCGTTTCGAAACGCAGAATCTAGAACTCAGATACTCAGGGGTCATCCCATGTAAAGATTTATACATCACAACGGCAGCTGATTCCAATCTTTGATATTTGAGTCTACGCCCAACCCTGTGCTCGGAGCAATTCATCCAATATTAGAGTCGTGATAGGCACACATTAGAACAAGGGCTGCAGGATTTTGGAGCTTCTGAAGCTTTTCAGAGAGACCACTGCCACAGTTGCCCCAGACAGTACTACAGTAATTAAAATATGGTTGAACTAGGCTGTCATATATACTAATTAATATATTAAAGGGTATAAGATGTCGTATTCGCTTAGTTGCGTCCAATGCAGAATCTGCGCTAGCGAAGTTGAGGCTGGTGTCGTTTGCATACATTCTAGGTTGTGAAAAATGCAGACAATTTGGCAGGTCATTAATATGTATAATAGACAAAGTAAAGGTCCTAGAATTGATCCCTAGAGGCCACCACATTTGACTAATTTTGGGTGCGATTGCTTAAATATGATGCGAACCATTTCTGACAGAAACCGCGTATTCCATAGAATTGCAGTTTTGCCAATAGAATATTGTGATCGACGGTGTCGAAAGCCTTTTTTTAAAATCAAGAAATACAACGGCACTGACGAAACTGCGGTCACTGAATCAAGTTCATGGCCCAACCATCCGCAGCTTAGGGTATCGTGAATCTCCCAATGGAGGCGTTCTTTAAATAAATCTTGTCGGGAGAGGGTGACTCGAGGGCCAAGTATAGGAGATACTGACATGTCGTGCATCTAAACAGGGAACGAGACCGTTAAAGAAAAAAAATGGAAACAGTTAGTCTGATCAACTGTGGCGCGCAGAGCTTTCGAGAAAAATTATTGCCTGTGGAGCAAAGAATGGCTTTAACCTTCGTTTTTCAACAGACTTCAATAAATGACATTTTGATATAGACTGATATAAATTTGAAAAAAGGTGGGCCGACGTTTTTCAAATTTACCCAAATTCAATCCATTTCAATCCTCTCCAGTTTTGTCCATCCATGTCCCTTCTTGGCTTCCCTGTGTTTTGTTAGAGTTCTTCTATAGTTTTGAACAGTTATTTTGATATTTTAGTCCATTCTATGACCATTCGATCAGTGCTGAAATTGCCTAAAATTGCGTGACCTAGCCCCTTTTAAGCTTCCCAGAGCCTTGGCTCGATCCGAGGCTTTGGTGACGAGAATGGTGAGATACTTGAAATACTCAGGTGTAGTTATTTGACTCAAGTCTATCTAAACAAGCATAGCAGCGAGCGAGATTTGTTTTTAAGAAAGTCCCTCTTTCAAAAAAATTTTGAATCGATCCACAGTACTATTGTGGTGTCACAGTGTTGTTGGAGATTACAATGAAGGGTTGCCGTTGCGTTACAGTTGAATTCTGTTGCACATTGATGAGTTCCTGGTGCGCTACATTTTTTAATTGCGTTGCACAGTGATAACGTGCTGTAAGTCGTTTCAGGGTTTTGATTCCGTTCCAGTCGGACGCTTTAACGCAGCGAGGTTATAACTTTAATGCTTATTTATTTACTTTTCTATTTATTTCCCTCCTTCCTTCCTTGCTTCCTTCCTTGCTTGGTCCCTTCTTTCCTTCCTTGCTTGCTTCCTTCCTTACATCCTTTCTTGCTTCCTTGCTTCCTTACTTGCTTCCTTTCTTGCGTTCTTGCTTGCTTGCTTGCTTGCTTCCTTCCTTCCTTCTTTTCTTCCTTGCTTGCTTCTTTCCTTCCTTCCTTCCTTCCTTCCTTGCTCGCTCCCTTCCTTCCTTCCTTCCTTCCTTCCTTCCTTCCTTGCTTCCTTCCTTGCTTCCTTCCTTACATCCTTCCTTGCTTCCTTTCTTGCGTTCTTGCTTGCTTGCTTGCTTCCTTCTTTGCTTCCTTGCTTTCTTCTTTCCTTCCTTCCTTGCTCGCTCCCTTCCTTCCTTCCTTCCTTCCTTCCTTCCTTCCTTCGTTCCTTACATCCTTTCTTGCTTCCTTGCTTACTTGCTTGCTTGCTTCCTTTCTTCTTTGCTTCCTTGCTCGCTCCTTTCGTTCCTTCCTTGCTTGCTTGGTCCCTTGCTTGCTTGCTCCCTTCCTTCCTTCCTTGTTCCCTTTCTTTCTCCTTCCTTCCTTGCTCCCTTCCTTCCTTGCTTCCTTCCTTGCTTCCTTCCTTGCTCCCTTCCTTCCTTCCTTGCTTCCTTCCTTGCTCCCTTCCTTCCTTGCTTCCTTCCTTGCTTCCTTCCTTGCTTCCTTCCTTGCTTCCTTCCTTGCTCCCTTGCTTCCTTGCTTCCTTGCTTGCTTCCTTGCTCCCTTGCTTGCTTGCTTGCTTCCTTCCTTGCTTCCTTCCTTGCTCCCTTCCTTCCTTCCTTCCTTCCTTCCTTGCTTCCTTCCTTGCTCCCTTGCTTCCTTGCTTCCTTGCTTCCTTTCATCCTTCCTTCCTTGCTTGCATGGTTATTTGCTTACTTGCTCAGTTGCTTACCTGTTAATTGTTTTTTTTGTGTGTGTGTGTATGTATGTTGCTTTTGTTTGTTCGTTTGTTTTTCTAAAAGGGTGACGCCAACTGTCACGCTTAATTCTCGGATACTGGAGCAAGATGTCGTTTTATCTGGATATCATGTTCCAGCACAGGTACGTTCTATTTCCTTTTTTGGGCAGATTTAAGACTACAACTTGTGTAATCTTCTAATATGGAGGGAGGCTATGAAATTTGATTTGATGAAAAGAAATTTAACTACATAGAGTTGGGCAATCAGTCCCCGACTCTTGAGATACGTCAATTTTAATTAAGTTATTTTGCCTCAACTAGTAGTTATTTGCTGATTAACCAAAAAGGGAAGTATGTTTTTCGAAACGAGCGAATTTCCCCGAGGCTCCATCACACAATACTCGTTTGTCACGTTCCACTGGGCGCCCATGATCTCATTTAGTTTCGGATGTTGAGGGAAACATATATTTGTCACGGAGATATCAACAAAATATACTAGTCATATTACCAGCTCTTCATATCTGTCCCTTTGTTTTCTTTAGTTTGATTCGATTTACAGACTTTGCTCCATTGCAGGATTAACTCACAGGGCAAAGTTCATTTGCACCCACTCTCACACCCTCGCTCCCTCTCTCACTCACTCACTTACTCACAGTCACTCACTCGCTCACTCACTCACTCACTCACTCTTTCTCTTATTCACTCGTACACTCTCACTACTCTCACTTACTCACCCATTTACCCACTCCCTCCCCCCTCACCCACTTTCTCACTCACACACCCACACTCTCATCCACTCACTCACACGCATTTACCCACTAACTCACTTACATACTCACTCTGTCATTCATTCATTCATTCATTCATTCGCTAGTTCGCCCGTTCAGACTCGTTGATTCACTCGACTAGAACATTCGTGCATGCATAGTTATTCATTCATTCCTTTTTTCGCTCATACCTATATTCTTTTTGCGCAGAGTCACATTATTCTTAACCCATATTGCATGGGCGTTTCTGAAAAGTACTTTAAAGACCCTTCGGAATTTAAACCTGAACGTTGGCTGCGGGAAAACAGAGGTGAACAACACGCGTTTTCTTATCTGCCATTTGGACATGGAGTGCGCATGTGTGTGGGTAAGGGAATAAAACTTATTTTTAAACCTTGTATTGCGATTAAACTTCACTCTTGGTACCAAGGGCCCGTTTTTCGAAAGTTCCGAAGACCGTTTTCGGGCCCGAAAAGCCATTTGTGAATTGCCAAAGGCTAGTTTTGGCAACCGATCTTTTAACATGTTTTCAAGGCAAGAAAAAGCAAATGACTGTGAGGTTTGACGGCTTAAATCCTCTCCGTTCATGAGATACAGAGGGAATTGTGACCCCCGAAAATGGCCCGAAAAGTTTCGTGACTTTCGAGAAACGGGTCTCAGGTCGTTTGGTTTGGGTGTGCGACTGCTTTACGACGACGAAGGAGCCCGCTTCCTAATCTGGGACATGACGTCATCCATTTAACTTGTAGCTTTTCAAGGAATATCCTACTGTTCCTGCACTTTTTTGAACAGCCGCTGTTAAGCCAGTTTTCGCGCTGTTCTATACGCCAAAGCTCAAAAGTATTCTGGGAGTACTTCGTGGTTCACTGCATAAAACCGAACGCTCTGAATTAAACTGAGGTGAGTTTTCGTTGTAAATCGACGTCGATTGTGTTTCATTGTGAAATCATGTTAACTCAGTCTCAAGATATCTAAGGAGTTTTGTTTCGTTGAGTCGAAGCTTCCAGTGGAAACGTAAAGCTAGCACACGTGCCATATCTTCAACTTTCTTTCGTTGGTTTCTCTCTTCAAACAGTTTGCCACACTGTGAATCGATTTTTGGGCACCCAAACGTTTTCTCAAAGAATTTCTCTCAGTTTTCTCCGAGATTAAACTGTGCGAACTTGCCTAATTAAAACCGAATCATACAAAAATAGTTGTAATTATATTCTTTCTCCATTTAACTGATATGTGTTTCAATTTTTGATCTAGTTATTATTAATGTTTATAGGGAAAATATCTGTTTACAAACATTGCTTTTGTTATTCAAATGTGCCAACCACAGGAACAAAAGACCCTTTGTTTCAACAACCAAAGAGGCTCTGGTTGGCACATTAATGACAATAGTTGACGTCAACGATATCTTCCCTCTTTACAGCGTACGTGATGCATTTTGTTGTTTATTTCACAATGTACTCCAAGAACATCGTATCATCAATCTTGTCTATTTACCTTTGTTTTTTAAACGAAGCATTATATGTTTTAAAAACATTTCTTAGGAAATAGGTTAGGTCGTCCACGTTTTTAATATCATTACTAATACTAATGTTTGGTCGCTACCTTAACCTTTTTTCCTGACCACAAGGTTGTAGTCGTTGTTACATCTGTTCCTTTCTTTTAAATGTTGTTTGTTAATTCTTGTAAAATTCTCTTTACACTTCAAATCAAAACTAACTGCCTCAGACAAACATACATGTACAACAAATAACCCTTCTTAGTACCGAACCCAGTTCTCACCCATGGAAATTTTTCCCAGAAATACGCGTCGAAATCTTACGTCACAACTGTCACCTTCCCCAATACACCTCTTAACCCTAATCTCGTACCCAGATCTCCCACAGTCATACGGAAGGGATCTGGGTACGAGATTACTCTGTCCCAACAACATAAATCATTGCACCAAAAAATCTCCCCCCTTTGCTCCCTTCGCTTAAAAATAATAATAAAAGTGGCAATGAATCGCCCGCACTCTCTTACGTATCGTTACTTCTAATTTGTGTTTAATTCCAAGGTCCAGCCGTGGCTCACTATTGCAACTTCCGGTTTAGTCTCAGAGGAA
>OX421456.1:4320000-4337500 GCA_949126865.1 Montipora capitata | reverse complement strand
TCTACCTACCCGCTAACGCAGAAATGGGACAAACTTATCAGCGATTTGCATAAGGTAATGACTTTTGAAACAAAGGCCTCTGCCACTTCAAGCCCAAAGACATTGCGTTTTTCAATACGCAATGTTCTTTCCCATAATTAATGAGTCCGTCAGATATAACTGGCAAAAGATGCCCCCGAAAGAGTTCTTTAAAAGCACGAAATACAAGTCCGGAGGTTCATCTGTTGTTGTATTCAAATTGCGTGACTTTTGAGAGCTTCGCATGTCTGCGGCGTGCCTTCTGGACGTGACTCTTGACTCCCAAACGACCTAAACAAGGAATTCCGACACTGTAACCAATCTTCAGATCCAAGATGTTCCTTGCTACAATTCGTAAGAATATTCTTCAAGAAACTCGACGATGCCAGGCCTTGCCAGTTTTCTGGCGACCACAAACAACCCAACCGAAGCCGCTCGAGGAAAGCGAAGCTTTCCGTGTTAAGAACCCAGATATGGCAGAGGTCGACGCTTCCCAAGTGCGCTCATTCGAAGACATCCCGGGTCCTGCAAGAGGTTTAAGGTCCTTCGTGGAATTCTATCGCAAATCTGAAGGCTTTGCGAAGGGACACAAGCTCAGCAAATCTCTCTTCGAAAAATATGGCCCTATTTATAAGGAGAGTTTTAGCGGTCACACAACGATCCATATCATCGATCCTGCTGATACTGAAAATGTTTTTCGAGCTCAAGGGAAGTATCCTCGAAGCTTGAAGCCGGATTTTTGGATTTTGCATCGCAAAAGAAGGAATCTCTATCGTGCATTAGTTATGACGTAAGTGTCTGTAAGGGCTTTGTTGTCGTAAGGTTTATGTCACGAAATTTGATCAGAATTTTTAATCAGGAAGCAAGCATTCATTAAATGCATGCTCGGATTAATGCCTCTAGGAAGGACGAAGAAGCATCGGGATTTGTCATTGCCCCTGGGGAACAGCGCAAGTGCCAAAGTTCCCTGCTTCACGTTTATTGTTTATTATCAAACTCAGATTAATTAATTAAGGTTTACACAATTAATTGCCGAAGCCAGAGGCTAATATGGCAAAGAAAAAATGTATGGCACAATGTGGCCGAAGTGATTTATAAGAGTAATATTTATGCTTACGGTGTTGTTAGAACCTACAACTTGGTGGTGTTATGCAAAGTACCGGCAAAATGTGTTCTAAAATATGCTTCATGCACGAGCAGCACAATTCTTTCCCTGGCGTGGCCATGATCGTTTCTTAAGGGGGTTGGCTCTTCACTACCAAACTGTTGCTATGGACCCCTTCAACATTTCTCGAGTCTCTTTAACTCTACACACAGTCAATCACGAGACTGGTTATGAAACCTGAAAACCTGAAAGCGAGAACAATGTTGTCGCAATCGATGTTGAATTGACCGTGACAGTACACAATCTTTTGTTTACGCTTCTATGTAACATTTGTTTGTCTGGTTCGACTCACAACCATGTTTGAGAAATCATGTGACCAAAACAGAAAATGCCCAAAAACTCAGTGAGTTAACTAGATTTTTTGCAAATTTTTAACGCAACAGTACGAGAACAGTCTAACACAATCTGTAGCATGGATTTTAAAAAAAAGTTATTTGTCGAAAAAATTATGATGTAATAAGGCCTTCCTTTGGTACACGTTTCAAAATATAGGTTCCATTTTTTGGATAAATAGAAATTCCATGCTACAGTTTATGAAAAAAGATGGGACGGTTCCCATCCGGTGAAAAATCCGCCTCTTCCTTTCGTCTCCTGAGAGTTTTTACATATTTTCAAACTTCAAACCCTTTACTAGTGCTAATGATAGGTCTAATTAGCCCTAAGGGTATAAGGTATAAGGTATAAGGTATAATTTATTTACCGTCAGGTACACGGGGAGTGGTCGCCCGGTCTCCCGAGCCGGGGGCTCATGATAAAAGGCTAAGAGTGAAGATCTGTGCAGGAATAGAAGTAATCAAATGCACTCAGTTTCAACAAGCGTCACGAAGTATCCCCTGGTCTTTGTAACCTTGCATTTGTGTTTTTGAGTGTTTTCACTCACATGATCAGTAACCTTATTTTTCCACCGAAACAAAAGAAAACGTTTGCATGATAATAGAGCTCAATTTCCAGAGGATTAGTTGGGGACACCAGCGTAGCTGCCGTTCTTTTGTTTAGGGACACCAACATGGCCGCCATGACGTCACATGAAAACACTCTATAGGAATACAGTCACAAAGTTTCTCCTTAAAACTCTGGATTTACTCTAACCTTAAACTAACGCTAACCCTAACACTAACATTATTGTTGGAATTAGGTCGCAAATGCTTAGACTTGGATATAAAAATTGGGCGTACATAAGTGAGTGCTAGTTGTTACGAAACCTTTTCCAAACCTTGTGCTGTCTTCAAGAAAAAAACCGCATCTTTGATTTGTCTTTAATTTTAGGGATGGAGAAGAGTGGCACAGATTAAGACAAGTTATTTCTCCAAAAGTGATGCGCCCAAAGACTGTAGAAGAAAATCTTGATAACTTCAATGCTGTTGCCGACGATGCTGTTTCAAGATTTGTGAAGCTGAAGGAGGCTTGCGGACCAGATCATTACATTCCAGACTTGGAAGGAGAGTTGTCGAAATTTGCCACAGAGAGTAAGTGATAGTTATATTTAGATTTATATTAGAAGTTGCCGTGTAATTTGAAGTTGCTGCCCCATCTGTAATTTAGTTTTAACTACGAAAGGAGTGAATAAACTGATTATTATAAGTACGGGATGTTTTCACGTGACGTCATCGCCGCCATGTTGGTGGATGAAAACAAAAGATCTCTCATTAGCGTCTTTTGTTCGTCCACCAAAAGTCATAATTATCTATTGTTATTGGTGTCTCTACAGCTAAGTTGAAAACGTCCTGTACTGTACTGTATTTTGTCCCCGTTTTTGAACTTCTCGTTGAAATATCTATAGTGTCTGGAGTGTAGTACTTAAAGTGGTACTATGATAGAAAAATCACTTCCTTTTTTTCTTCAGGTTTTGAAAGTGTGTTTGCTTACACCTGCCTGGCAAAATTTTGAGCTTTGATTTTTATTCTAAGGTTGTTTACGTTGAGTATAGGTTTTGGATTTCACGGTCCGCCATTACTCATGTTCAAAACTGACCGACTGGATCTCAGAGGGTTGGGTCTAGGGAAAAGTGACGTCATTCACTCAATAGCTTAAAATTTCAGCTTGTAAACGAAGTTTATTATGTACGCAAAATGCGAGTTTAAAAATCTGAAAGCCCAAAACTCCCGAGCTGCTTATTAATTCAGTCGCTTACAAACGCATTGCATTCTCATACTAGTGAGTCTTTGACATCATTTTCTCCTCGATTCAGCACTTTTAAGAATTCCAGTTAAAATAAACAACTTTCTTTTGGAAATTAAGGCTTAAAACTTGGACCAATTAGTGTTCAGTTAACGTAGTTTTGAAATCAAAGGGAAAAAAAGATTTAATTTTTTGATCATAGTACCACTTCAAAAAATTCCCTCGAAGTGTATCCACACGTTTCAGCGATCCCTTGATTTATACGCAAAAGATCTTCGCAGAGCCAGTTGGGTCTTGATAATTAATGACGTCAAAGAAGTCAAAAATGTAATTCCATTTCTGAATTGTCAGAATCGCTCCGCGATAACCAAAAAAGATCCTTTTAGTAAGTTAGTTTAAGTGAAGTTTAGGAAACTGCATGTCAACCTTGGAGGGCCTCCCAGAGATGGGGAGGGAGGGGGGGGGGGGGGAGTTTGAGAGTTCTTGTCTCCTTGTTCCCTTGTTCCCGAAATTATTATTTTTCAAACTTGTTCTCAGATTTTTGATCCCTAAAATGGTTTATGGTCCCTTTTTCCCTAAGATATTTTGTCATTGTTCCCCTGTTCCCGCTTCAAATTAGCCACATTCTCTTCAGTTCCACAAAACCCGTAGGAGACCCTCAACTTGCTGCCTATGAGGTTGTAGTAATGCACCTCCGAGGTCAGACAAAAAAGCTCAGTTAAAGAATACTCAGGTATGGTCGCATATGTGTTAGCCTAACCCTGGTCCTCGAGTAAACAAAAATAGTTGCCATGATTCCAAACTAAATAATATTTGATCCTAACTCCACAACAATGCTTCAACATCCCAGTTGAAGAACGATGTTGATTCCCCCCCCCCCTTCCCCTTTCAACCGTGCTGAAACATGTTGAAACATGTTGAATCGAGGTTGAATGAGTTTAAAAGCGTTTAAAATCTGCTTCAAGGACCATTGAACATTTCTTTTGTTATCTGTTATAGTGCATCGTTACATTTGTTATAGTGTCAGTAATTCATACTGAGCCTGCAGTATGTATGCGGTTATTGTAAAACCCATGTGCTCTTTGATTAATACAGTTCTTAGTTGATCGGTCATCTTGCGTACAGTTGTCTGTTTGCCCGAGAACATAACATTTCTGGCGACGAGGATTCGAGCGACGATGCCCAGCCTCGGCAAAATAGAGGAGTTCAATTCAGCTACTACAAGTGTCAACCGCTACCTAGAGCGACTGGAACAATATTTCGTGGCAAACAGTGTTCCCGCCGATTCTGCCGAGTCACACAAACGAAGAGCAGTCCTAATTTCTGTTATTGGCGCCAAGGCCTACGATGTTCTTTCGGATCTCTGCTCACCGACTCCTCCTTCTGAGAAAACGTATGCACAGCTCACCACTATCCTAAAGAATCATTTCGCACCGAAGAAACTTGTTATCGCCGAAAGATACCGATTCCACAATTGTACACAACGCAAAGGCGAGAGTGTCACAGCGTTCGCTGCTAACCTGAAACATCTGGCTTCAACTTGCCAGTTTGGCACTCACCTGGGTGAAGCTTTACGCGATCGTTTTGTCTGTGGTCTTTGCAGAAAGGAGACACAAAATAAACTGCTAACCGAGGAACACACTTTCGATGCAGCACTGAAGGTCGCCCTCGGCGCCGAAGTTGCTGAGAAGGATGTTGCTGCGTTCTCGCAAGGAAGTTCGGCTTCTGTTAACAAAGTCGACTCTGGTAATCGTCGCAGTTTTCAGCCTACCCAACGTCGTAAGGGTCCTGGCAAGCGAGGCAAGTTCAAATCCTCGGGTAGCAACATTAAAGACCACTCGGAGTGTTTGAGCTGCGGAAAAACAGGGCACCCACGTTCTCAGTGTAAATACAGAAACTACACGTGTCATTCTTGCGGTAAGGTTGGTCACATCTCGGAGGCATGCAAAGGGAAACCTCAGAAAGTGCCATCAGCTGGAAGGATCAGAACCCCCTCAAACTAGTTCTCTCGATGATTCGGTTGATCCTTTTTCCTTCTCGCTGTACACTCTGAGCTCAGGCCAGCAAGGTATTGAGATACCCGTTGAACTAAACGGAACCTCTCTTTTAATGGAATTAGACACTGGTGCGGGCGTCTCAGTTATTTCAGAAGAAACTTACAAGAAACACTTCAGTGGCACACCCCTCATGCCGTCCAATACTCGCCTACGTGCATACACAGGACACCCACTCACGGTACACGGGCAACTTATTGCACACCTAAAGTACCAAGACCAGAGCGCTGATGTCCCCCCTCTTGTTGTTGAAGGCTCAGGCCCATCCCTTTTTGGAAGAGACTGGCTGTCCCAAATAAGACTCGACTGGACGAAGATCTGCAATATTCGCGTATCGGAGACAGACCTCCCACAGGGCGTGGCTTCCCAGTTGCGCACAACTATCCAGAATCACCCTAACGTTTTCAAACCAGGCTTCGGAACCGTCAAAGGAATCACAACCAAACTAGAGCTGGAACCTGACGCACGTCCCAAGTTTTGCAAGGCTCGTCCTGTCCCCTATGCTCTTCAGGAAGCTGTTGAAGCTGAATACAACCGTCTTCAGTCAGAAGGCATTGTCGAACGGGTGGAGTTAAGTGAATGGGCTACCCCAATGGTTCATGTTCCCAAGGCAGATGGAACTACACGCTCTTGTGGTGATTATGCGGTTACTGTCAACCCCCAGCTTCACGTCCCTCAGTATCCAATTCCCCTCCCGGAGGATGTCTTTTTGAAACTGCGGGGTGGACAACGCTTCACTAAGCTCGATTTAAAGAGTGCCTACCAACAGCTCCCTTTGGATCCTGAAAGCCAGCAGTTCGTTACCATCAATACGCACAGAGGTCTTTACCGCTACAAAAGGTTACCCTTCGGTATTGCGTCTTCACCCGCTCTGTTCCAGCGCACTATGGACATCATCTTTCAGGGTTTAGATCAGGTGGCGAGTATACAAGATGACATTCTTATTACTGGCAAGGATGACGAAGAACACATTAAGAACTTAGACAGCGTCGTCAGCCGTCTAGACCATTATGGCTTGGGACTTCAGCTAAACAAATGCAAATTCATGCAGAAATCAGTAATGTACATGGGCTGTGTTATCTCTGCCAGATGCATTTCTCCTACAGAGGAAAAGGTAGAAGTCATCCAACAAGCACCACGCCCTGAGAACCTCACCCAGCTGAGAGCCTTCCTTGGAATGATCAATTATCACGGCAAGTTTATCCGAAACCTGAGCTCTATCCTCCGACCACTCAATCAGCTTCTCCAAGGTAACCAAGAATTCAAGTGGTCCCCCTGGTGCGAGGAGGCATTTAAAAAGGCCAAGGACTCACTCTCATCCTCTCATGTATTGGTTCATTATGACCCGAGCCTTCCTGTTATTCTTGAGAGCGATGCAAGCCAGTATGGCATCGGAGCAGTCATATTTCACCGCTTCCCTAATGGTGATGAGCGACCTATCGCATATGCCTCCAGGTCCTTGGACTCATCTGAGAAAAACTACAGTCAGATCGAGAAGGAAGGTCTTGCCATTATTTTTGGGGTCACCAAATTTTACATGTATCTCCTCGGGCGCAAGTTTACTCTGCGAACTGATCACAAACCCCTGTTGAAAATATTTGCTCCGGATTCTGCGACTCCAGTTTTGGCTGCTGCTAGACTGCAACGCTGGTCCCTTCTTCTCTCTTCGTACCACTACGAAATTGAGTTCAAGTCATCTGCTAAAGTAGCCAGCGCTGACGCCTTGTCAAGGCTCCCACTTCAGTACAGGAAAGATGCAAGTGTGGAAGAGGAAATCTTCCACGTGGCCCCTCAGCAGTTAAAACGACACCCAGTTTCTGCCGCAGAAATCGCCAAGGACACATTTAGGAACCCTTTGTTAACGAAAGCACTGTTGCTTACGCAGAATGGTTGGCCCATTAATCACTGCGACGATCCTGACCTCAAGTCATACTTCACTCGCAGACACGAACTCTCTGTGGAGCTAGGCTGCCTTATGTGGGGTCTGCGAACTGTCATACCTCCGTCCTTAAGACAAACCATTCTGATAGAATTACATGAAGGCCTTCCTGGAATTGCACGCATGAAATCAATAGCACGCAGTCATGTTTGGTGGCCGAAAATAGATCAGGAGATTGAACAGGTTACCCGTGAATGTCAACCGTGCAACAAAACCCGCAAGGCTCCTCCAGCCTCGCCGCTTCTTCCATGGTCTTGGCCAACAGCTCCATGGCAACGTGTTCACGTAGATTTTGCCACCCATCAAGCAAAACATTACCTCATCATGGTCGATGCCCACTCCAAGTGGCCTGAAGTGATTGGTCCCATGAAAACAACAACAGCCGACTCAACCATTAATGCCAAGCGTAATATTTTTGCAAGATACGGTCTACCAACCCAAGTAGTCAGCGACAACAGCTCACCCTTTCAGTCTAAAGAGTATGAAGAGTTCCTGCGGCAAAATGGCATTCAGAGAATTTTAGTCGTTGGCTGAGCGGTTTGTGCAGACTTTCAAGTATGCAATGGAGTCATCAGCTGACGATCTTGCAAGCTCTATACAGCGACGGATTCAGAATTTGCTCTTATCCTACAGAAGCACACCACACGCTACAACCGGCTCATCCCCTTCCAAGCTATTCTTGAAGCAAGAACTTAGCACTCGATTGTCTTTGGTTACACCTGATATTGGATCTCGCGTGGCCGGCCAGCAGGACAAAATGAAGTGCAATCACGACAAGTTTGCAAAGTTCAGGGAGATAGCTGTAGGCGACTGTGTTCTAGCACGCGACCACCTATCGGGACAGAAGTGGCAACCTGGTACTGTCGTACAGCAATCATCACCTGCTTCTTTTCAAGTCCAGTTGAACGATGGACGGAACTGGAGGAGACATGTTGACGATGTACTTCAAAACACCCCCAGTTCTGCTGTGACTCATTCCAGCTCTGTCGAAGTTACATCTGATCAATCTACAGAAGGCGTTACTTCTCCCAGTACCGGAAGTAGTACACCCCCACCCGAAGAATCTGAATCAGCGGAGTCGCCAAGCACACCTACTCCTCCCACCCCTGCTCCGCGTCGGTCCAAACGTGCTACTAAACCACCACACAGACTGGTTGAAGAAATGGACTAAAACCATTAAGTCTCCCCTTAATGACATTGAACTGTGCTTTTAATAGTTTTGTTCCTTTTCTTGAACTTTTGATCATTTAGAGAGTTTTTAACAGTTGTCGTGTACTTCCATTTCTTGTCAGGCACAACATTTCTGCGTGGAGGTGTTAGTGTATCGTTACATTTGTTATAGTGTCAGTAATTCATACTGAGCCTGCAGTATGTATATGCGGTTATTGTAAAACCCATGTGCCCTTTGATTAATACAGTTCTTAGTTGATCGGTCATCTTGCGTACAGTTGTCTGTTTGCCTGAGAACATAACATTATCGTGAATGTTGAATGAAATTGAAGCCTTGTGCCACCCTCTTTCAACATTGTTGGGTATGCACCTGCGCACGAGTCGGTCTCTCAACGACGTATCCATGTTCGCTTCCATAGTAACAACTGCCGCTTCAGCCTGGGACTGAACACCAGGCCTCTAGTGAAGCTTTGTTGAATCAAATTTGATGAAGTGTTGAAACCGTTTGGCCACCCCGGCAGTCAACATCGTTCATCATCGTTCAACAAAATCGAACGGATGTCGAAGCAAGTGTTGAAGACATTTGCCCGTGCTTTTAGTTTGGCACACCTAAATGGTCGCCGTCTTTGCCTTCGCGCAACCTCATTCCCAGGGTCCTCTCCCTTCCTCCCCGGAAACGAGGTTGGCTTTTAGGTACACCAAAAACAAAAAATTGTTCGGAATAATATCAAGTTTATGTTAGCCTGAACGGGACTCTTTGCGACGTTCGGAAGAAAAAGGGAAAAAAATCACATTATCTGCTTGTTTTTATTTCTTTTTTTTTTTTTTTTTTTGCATTTCTTGCATTGTCCGGAAAAAAACTCTTTTCTATTTACCTAGGTATCGGAACAATGGCATTTGATTCTCGCTTGGGGCTGTACAACGATCAACCGCCAAAAGAAGCCTTGAAATACATTCGTACCCTTCAGGACTTCCTCACCCTATCTCAGAAGCTAATATTTAGCATTCCAAGTAATCTAATACGACCTTACATGGATACACCGACGCTGAAGAAATTCTTCAAGGTCGCTGACATTGTAATAGAGATTGGGAATGGATTCGTGAACAAAAAAATAAAAGAACTTAACGAACAAGCAGAAAAGGGAATCGAAGCTTCAAGCGATGGTAAATATACCTTGACGGTAATAAAACTTTCCACTTGTATAAACTCATTGACTTGACCAGCTCTTTGACTGATCGTGTTGGAGATGGCAACGAGTAATACTTTGAGAACGACAGTGACAGTGACAGTGACTTTCACAATGACATTGACATTAATTTTTATAAAAGTGACGACACATTTGAAATTAAATTTACAAGACATGTTTCGGTCGTGCAACGACCATCTTCAGTTGAAAGTAAAATTAATTTGAAGTTACATTGGAATTTATAATATGCTAAACCACGATAAATAACAACGTGAAATAAATTAGGAATCTAACAAAATAGCCAAAGGTAACAAAGCAGAGTGTACAATGGAACATGTTGATTAGAACGAGAGAGTTAAATTAACATGATATAATTGCTTGTTTAAAGAAGGTTGCTCCCAGGAAATATGTAACGCTTCTTTTATCTTGACCTGGAATTTTGTGGTTGCACGGTCTATAACTTCAAAACATTCATTCAAACAACACGATGCCAAACTGGTGGCTGACCTTTCTCATCTTGCACATTCCTATGTATCTGCACATCGACCAACGACTGCCGATCGTAAGAAATACCGAATCTTGAAGGACTTGAAGAAGATACAAAACATCGTGATTTTAAAACCGGACAAGGAAAATGGTGTTGTGGTCCTGGACAGAATTGCATATGACAATGGTATTCTCAAGATCATCAATGACACTTCCAAATTTAGACCTGTCAAGGAAGACCCCACCTTGTTAAGAGAAGGTAGGCTACAACGTTACCTCAGGAAGCTTCTAAAGAATGGCCATTTGGATCGCTGTGTTTATGACAAAATCTATCCTTCTGGCTCTCAACCTGCTCGAATCTACGGCCTCCCCAAGATACATAAGGCCTGTGAGCCGAACTCAACACCTCCGTTCCGTCCTATAGTTTCTTCAATTGGAACATACAACTATGAGCTGGCTAAGTATTTATGCATTCTTTTGGGACCTCATATCCCATCTGAATATTGTGCTTCAGACACTTCTACGTTTGTTTGTGAAATCAATGAATTGCCTTTATCGGGAAAGTTCATGGTTTCCTTCGATGTCGAAAGTTTGTTTACAAACATACCCTTGGAGGAGTGTGTCAACCTGGCGGACTAAAACTGAACTCAGAAATCTTTTTAATTTTGCCACTGCTCAAACACATTTCCTGTTCAAGGGTTCGTTTTTTGATCAAATTGATGGGGTGGCAATGGGCTCTCCCCTTGCCCCGGAGTTGGCTAATCTTTTCATGGGTCACCATGAAAGGATCTGGTTGGAAAACGACAAGGGCTCCAGTATTTTACTTTATCGACGGTATGTTGACGTACTTTTTGTCTATTTGACATTGAACATGATGCTGCTTTGTTTTTTGACTACATCAACGATAGAAATCCCAACATACGTTTCACCTTGGAAAAAGAGATGGATTAAAAAATCCCCTTTTTGGATGTTCTGATTGACAACAGTCAACCTCTTTCTCCTATTACCAGGGTCTATCATAAGAAAACTTTCACCGGTCTATTAACTAATTATTTTATTTTTACCCCATTCTCTTACAAATTTGGCTTAATCAGGACCCTAGTTGACAGAACATACAAGATCAACAACTCGTGGGTAGGCTTCCATGAGGATATCAAGAAATTGTTTTTAATCTTACGTAAAAACCTTTTCCCCAGTCATATCGTTGAGAGAGTCATTAGGCAGATGAGTATATTACAAAACCTCAGACCCTTTCGAACACACCTGCTAGTCCTCCCTCACATGTTTTCAAATTGCCTTATGTTGGGCCCTTCTCTATTGTAGCACAAAGCAGATTACGTAAATTACTTAAACGTTATTGTAACAATCTTGATGTTAAGCTAGCCTTTTCTTCCTTCAAGATCCGTAACATGTTTAGTGTGAAGGACCCTGTGCCTGTTGAACTTCGTTCGAATTTTGTCTACAAATTTACCTGTGCAAGCTGTAATTCTTGCTATGTTGGCGAAACTAGCCGATACCTCTCGACACGCATTCGCGAACACTTAAACAGGGACAGGCCTAGGACCTCACATATCTTTCAACACCTTCAATAATCCGAGGCATGCCGTAACTCCTGCTCTGCTGAATGTTTTGAAGTTATAGACTGTGCGACCACAAAATTCCAGGTCAAGATAAAAGAAGCGTTACATGTTTCGTGGGAGCAACCTTCTTTAAACAAGCAATTATATGTTAATTTAACTCTCTCGTTCTAATCAACATGTTCCATTGTACACTCTGCTTTGTTACCTTTGGCTATTGTGTTAGATTCCCAATTTATTTCACGTTGTTATTTATCTTTGTTCAGCATATTATAAATTCAAATTGAACTTCAAATTAATTCTACTTTCAACTGAAGATGGTCGTTGCACGACCGAAACATGTCTTGTAAATTTAATTTCAAATGTGTCGTCACTTTTATAAAAATTGTTGTTAGTCTGCTTCTTTGCAGACATTGACATTAATTAGCGTTGGCAGTGACAATGACAGTGACAGTGAGTGACCTTGATATTGACAGTGACACTGACAATAACAGTGTTAGTGACATTGATAATGGTAGTGACAGTGAGTGACAGTGAGTAACATCAACAGTGAACATGACAGTTGCATTGACAGTGAAAATGGCAGTGACAGTGAGTGGCATTGACAATGGCATTGTCACTGACAGCGACACCTCTCCTGGCCATGCTAAAATATACGACATTAAACAAACGTTCTAGGCGCTGGCTTTCGAAACCAGGTTTGCGGTACGCCTGGCCCCACTCACTAACTAAAGCTCGGAACATGGACTAGATGAACATAAAACTACAACAAATTAGAGAAACAAACAAAATAAATATACCGCGACGAAAGGGGTAAACAGACAAACTGTCCCAAAGGAAAAGAAAAGAACAAAATATGCAAAAAAGGCGATCCCAAATAAAAGAACGCGGCCCATGGGGGTTAAAGTTGTAAAATAGCGAACAAAAAGCACAATAAAACTAACGAAGCAGAAAATAAAACACAAGGGAATCGCGCCGCACCCAACCAAGCTGTGAAACGGCGATAAAATAAATAGAAACCGACCAAGAAAACCGAAGCGAGCGAGAAGCTATAAACGCTGAGCAAAAAACCCGCATAAAATACCTAGGCCGAAAAAGGCTAGACATGAAAAACACGTGGAGAGCGAACAACATTGACAAGGGAACGACAAAAACCGTGCAACTAAACCCTAGCTGCCGAAACGTAAACGCAGATTGAGGAGCAGGCACCGCCGGAGCTGAAGGCGGAGGTAGAGCAGGTTCGGCGTCGGCCATAAAATAGCAGGCTGGTGGCGGTCAAAAATAAAGCGAAACTTTCACCGCGACTTCACCGAACTCCGTTGAACTGACACGAGGCGGCTAAAACTGCGATATTTGAAGAGGAGATGGCAATGCATCATACCACTAGAGCGCAGGTACAGAACGCTGGAATTTGAAGAACTTAAACCTTTCCCGCGCAACGGGGTAATTATATATGCAGTGAGAATAGCACTCGTTTATTGATTAAGCCTAAGCGCTCGTTTCAGTGATTCTGCAGTTGCTCCGACAATTAAACAATCTCGACCGTTCAAAAACAATCGCCTGTAGCGCTTCTTTCTGTTTCGGCTTAAGTTTAAGGTTTCCGTGTCCTCTACCCAAAAGAATCTCTTCAACAATAGTCTCGAAATCCATGTTTATTCCGCAAAATCACTCAAAATCACAACAGAGAGTACGAACATGCGCAGTGATAGAAAAGCCCGTATTTCAGGCCTCACTGGCACTGAGCATGCTCGAAATCGAACTTAACCAGATCTCCCTTCCGTATGACCGTGGAAGATCTGGGTACGAAATTATTATATTGCTATATTCATACATTTACATAATTACACGCACGAAAATGTCTTTACAATTTCACAGTTCTTTGAAATAACCCATTATTATAGTCTTTATTATTATTATTATTATTATTATTATTATTATTATTGCTATTGTTATTATTATTATTATTATTATTATTATTATTATTGTTATTGTTATTGTTATTATTATTATTATTAATCTTATTCAATTATTTATTTATATATGTTTGAGTCTCCAGTGGTCCCAGTGTTGACATACTTGTACGCAAAGGAAGAACTTACACAGGAGGAAAAGAATGTCCTCGCCACGGAGCTAGTAGCTGGTGGTGTTCACACAGTAAGGGATATCTACATACCATTTCTCCCCTTAAAAGTTAGCAGCGAAAAGTTACCTAGGCTTATGAGAGTGGCCATCTTCGAGTCGAATGTCAGATATGGACGAATTATCTGAAACTTTATGTATACGAGCGGTTTCAGAGTACAAATATAGACTATGATGAAGGGTTCACATCTGTCAGGAGTCCATGACTAGGACCCTCTCTGCACACTATATCCTAGAATCAACCTTTGAGCGTATCTTTCTATTTTTAGAACTAACCCTTCAGCTGGAGACTCAAGGCCTGGCCAAACGCTCCCAACATTTCAACGCAACATCTTGCAACATGTGTTGAATGGGCTGGCCAAACGCACGCAACATTTTCAACACAAGTGATGTCGATGTTTATCTGCCCATGCCCCTGGCGCGCACCAAGTGGACCTAGCGCGCATGCCCCAGTGCAACAATGTTGCGTTGAAATGTTGCGAGCGTTTGGCCAGGCCTTCCATTGACATCAATTTGCATACATTGTTTGTGCTATATTTGTCTTTGTTTTACAATAACGTTATTCTGATTGGCCATTCTAAACTGAGTCCGTGCAGATCCGAAGAACTCGTGGCGTTCTACATGTTCTAAAAATAGAAAGATACGCGCAAAGGTTGACTCATAAGCTTAGGCTTGTATGGGAGAGGCAACTCCTACTCAATGTAAATTTGGTGATTTAAAGTTACTGTTATGCAGAGTACCGCAAAAAGACGAATAAAATGCGTGCTGCACATAGCATGATTGTTTTTCCTCTTTTAACCAATGATATTAGTAAATTTTTGCCCTATTGTTGTGTGGAGTATCGCAGAGAAATGCACGGAAATTCGTGCTGCACGTGCAGAACGATTATTTCTCTATTTTTAACCAATAATATTCTTGCTTTTCGGCGTTGTCGTTGTCGTTGTCGTTGCTGTAGCCGTCATCTTTATGGAGCTCGAGCAACTTCAACGGCGACGAGAACGTCACAAATTTACCTATTTAGTTTATTTAGTGAGCAAAAGCAATACCATTGCACGCTCTGCACCTGCATCGTTTCATTTTTGTCTATTTCTTTGCCGTCGTCAGCAAAACAACAACGTGAAATGACCAAATTTGAGGTTTTTGGGAGAACGTCAGCGCTTGACGAAAAAATTCTCATTCTCACCCCTAAATTGAGCGCCGTTCATACCAGTTTCGTTGTTGAAGGTTTGCCACACCGTTGTCACGTTAAACTGCTTGAAATAATCGCGAAGCGATTACAGTAACGCGAATTCACGTTGAACGACGACGTTCTCGTTACCGTTGCCGTCGTCGTTGCTAAAGCTCCCTTTTGCTTCAACTTCCTAGTCCCTCTTGATGACAGCGAAAAACGAAACCTTTGATTGGCATTTTACATTCAGATTGTTAGTGAAAAGGGCAATATATTTTTTCTCCACAGACCGCAAACTTGCTTTTGTGGATGCTATATAATTTGGGAAGACTTCCTCAAATCCAAGCAAAACTTATCCAGGAAATCGACAAAGCCGTAGGGAATGAGATATACATCACTGCTAAACACGTCGCTAAAATGCCATATCTCAAAGCTTGTGTTAAAGAATCTTTGAGGTATTTAATGCTGATCTTAGTTTATTCAATTAATTTAGGGATATGCAGAAATTAGTATCATTACATACCTGGGGCCGGTTGCTCAAAGCCTGGTTAGCGCTAACCTTTGGTTAAGAGGCATCAAAACCTATAGGTTTCCATGGTATTTAACGCTGGTTAGCGCTAACCATGCTTCGAGCAACTCGGGCCTGATTATTAAAAATTCTCTGCGATGATTGGTTGCACTGCAGATGAGTATAACGCGATAATCACCCAAGGGATTTTTTCACAAAATGGCCGAAAGCCGTTCTTTTTGTGCTACATTATCTCCCTGTTTTAGTGTATACTAAAACAAAATTCGCTGCGAGGTAAATATCCACCACTAGCCACCGACACTGAGGTGAATAGTTATTGAAAATTTAACTCAAAGGTAACGTCAACTCCAACAAGGAAATAACGGCTTTAAGTGCCATGAAATAACCTCTACAATCAAATCTTCTTGAAGATGTTTCAAAGAAAGCGTTCGTATCCGATAAAAGGAAGTTTTATAGAATCGTCTACTTTTATTTTCAAATTTCACGGATGCCGCCATCTTGAATAATTGTGACGTGTTACGGTTGCCATATTGTTATTCGCGCCAGTCCCTTGCAGTGCGAGTATAAATAAGAGCTCCGCATATCATTTCGGCCCAGTTCGCGTTAGAATCCTTTAGATGTCAGCGGCCGTGGCATGACTCTTCCTTTCACGCTCTCCTCGTTACGCCTCCGCGCTTTTCGCTCTCCCGCCCCCCCTTACCCGTTCCTTTTTTCACGTCCACTCAAAAGCGCGGTCGCATTTCTCCATCTCTTATTAGCGAGCGTGAAAGGGACTGTCGCAAATAGTATGCTATTCACTACTTGCCAGTATAGATTCAAGCTTGTTGAAATTTGGAATGATAATCTCTTTTAATTTCTCGTTGTTTGCCAGTAGCGAGATAAACTTTTTGATGGAACAAGCGTGTTCGTATGTGTACATTGACTCTTCATTTCTCTTAAAAACTTCTCCTTTGTGCAATGCGTAGCCCAGTTTTGTCATGGCCCTCTCTATTTTGTTTAATGCAACGACCACGGGGGACTTTGACAAAGCTCTTCCAATTGACTGCTGGTTTTCCACTTGTTTGATATTTTCTATCCCGAAGACTTCAAACACCAAACCAGCTTTCATAAGAGCCGGGACGGCTCTGTTTTTCAAATCCGATGGAAATATTGGACTTGTAACTTGTGGGCGGACCACACGTTCACTGCCGTGGATTGAGGGAACGGGCTCTTCCAAAATCTCGGATTCCAGTGACTCTAAGCAATGCTCAAATGACTTGTCTACTTTTCTTTGCTTTGCTTTGCTATTGTGGTCTTTTAGTGTTGTACATAAAGGAGCTATGGCACTGTCTTCCTTTCCTCTCGTATATTCTTGAACAGATTTTGCTGAAACTTCTATACCGGTGTCCAGGAGCTCAGAATGAACAGGAATAGTTGACACTCTCAGGCCATCTCTGGATTGGAGAGCTACCCAATACGATATCGCAGGCCAATATATCTTTTTCTTACTTTGAGAACTTTTATTCGCCATTTCTTCGTTATCTTCTTCGTCTTCTTCACATTCCTTGTCGTCGACTTTTTTTCCGACAACTGCGACTGAAGAAAAGAAAAATGCAACTTCTTTGATTTTCTTCATGGCCTTGTCGCACTCGTCTCGTTTGACGTAGATGTCTAACCACAGATCGTTTGGGTGTCTTGTATCTTGCAAGGTGTTGTAGGTCACTTTGGCTGAGATCAATGAACATCTTTCTTCAACGTTGGGTAAAACTTTGCTCACAAGTGCACTTCGAATATTCTGCAGCAGAGTAAAAAAAAGAAGGAAGTTCAGTACTCTTACTCAGTTTAAATCCAATTAAGACTACACAATTCAATCTCAGACTAAAAGCAAGTTAAAGCACAGGATACATACCTTACTGTTGAGTTGTCGAGCAGGAGCAGTTGCCATCACGGTTTCACCTTGTAACTGGTGAG
>OX421456.1:4307500-4315000 GCA_949126865.1 Montipora capitata | reverse complement strand
TTTTCTTTTTTTTCCTGTCGGGAAAAGTCTATGCTGTCACTCTCCTGCTAGGTAGTGTCTTTGAGCGTAGAGTCTTCTGCGCATATTTTTGGTAGGTTTCAGGGGGTAGTAGAAATGCGCAGATTTACCAGGTGGACACAGTAGAATATTTAATTAACCTGCAATGGCGTCGAAGTCATTGTAACGCGAATGGCTTTTGGTGGATCTTTAAACAAAATATACTCTTATGGAGCTCGGAGGGTGTATAGTGCAGGTTGGGGTTGCAGGTCATTGTTTCACCATAGCTGGAACAACCCAAACCATTACCAATGCTAACGTTAGGCCTAAAACATAATGTTTAAGCTTATGGTTAGCATATTTGTAAAGCATTGGGTTGTTTCAGTTATGGTAAAACAACGACCTAAGACCTGCAAACCTGCAACCTGCACTCAAGAATGGAACGGCAATTGGATAAACAAGACAGGCGGTGAGAATAAATATCTGGAATCTTGAAAGCGACGAGTAATGGACTTCGACACAATTACATCTTTCGCCGTCGGATATCATGAAGTGAGCTGTATTTCTAATATTTTATTTACTGTGATGTTATGTACATTACTGAAACCAAATGGGAAATTCTCTGGTAACTTTTTCAGAATGGCTATCATGGGTTTAACAAACTCAGAGCCTTAATTAGGGAATCGATCACCTTGAGGGTCCATATGAAAAAAAAATTCTTTCAATGACATATATCTGCCATTTAGGAACCCCCCTCCCCTCCCAAACGAATGTTGTTTGATACCCCAGTTGCGCTTCTCACAAACAACTTTGCTTTGTGTGGGGAAGGGCGAGGGAGTTTTTTTAGGGCTTTTATTGTAGTTTTTGTCTAACACAATAAAATTAAAGAATGTCTCAACTACTTTTGTCCGAGATTGTAGTTCGAACCACATAAGAAGACGGAAGAATACACAAGAACACTCAGTCAAACGGCTTAAGATAATTCACGTTCATAAACTTTTATTTCCTGTTTTAAGTCGAATAGTTCACGTTTTTTATTGGTACAGCAAGTTCTAGGAAGTTCCGAAATAAACTGTGCGTATTGTTCTATGACACCGTGGGTTGACTTGGCTTACGAATATAACACTACCTCGTCGCCTACAAACACATACAGTGCCTTTCCACTCTTTCCACGATAAAGTTCAAATTACTCGAAAAAAAAGCGAAGAAAACAGTTCGCACCTTCTGAAACTAACACCGCTGAGACAGGCTCAACTCTAATAACTCTAGTTTGATTGGCTACTACACCACACTGTGTAAAGAATTTATCCTGAAGTTAAAATAGATACCTTTCGTTTCTGAGGAAAGGAAACAAAACTAAGAAGTGTTTCGTTTCCGGACCGAGCAGCTCTGAGAATGATGAGAAATATGCCGCAGTCGAGCTCGATCCCCTGGCCTGCTTCTTCCATTGCAGGAGTACCTACTGGCTGAAGCGGAAAATACCATAATACTCTTTGTTTGTCCACCCAAATTTTAAATAACCATTGTTTTTGTTTTCTCTTGGGACCATTGTTAAGTCCCAAGAGAAACAGGAGACAACGCTTAAGCAAAATTTGGGTGGACAAGCAAAGAGTATTATGGTATTTTGCGCTTTGGCCAAGTGGATTCCTAGGCATTTTTATTTGCTATTTTCGGATTGGCCCAGCCAGCATTACTTCTAGAAAAATCCAGTTTTCGTGCCTTCCATACCACCTAACTCAATGCCCTGTATTTTTGTGTATCATATACCGCGGGCAACCCACTTTACGCTCACGGAGCGTCTAGTTGGAATGATACTGGATGCATTTTTATCCGCCAACCGGTTGGCTCACTTGGTCGAGCAGCGGAGTGCTGTGGGGGAGGTCTCGGGATGAAAAATTCGACTTGACCAACAGTCATTGCTGCATTTCGCAAATAATTTATCTTTCTGAGTCAATTTTTTAGTGATAACTGATCGTACTATGCACTTTTAGGCGTCAATTTGCTTCATTGATTTACAATTGCAGGCAGTGCGGCCCATGGTCAGTGGTTGGGGCGCTTACCTTGAAATCTGGAGCTACCGGGCTCAAGACCCCATTCTGATCACTAATTGAATTTGTTCCTGGTAGTCCCTGGTTCAACTTCCCAGCTGCACTTGTAAATAGCCAACTGGTTTGCCTCCGGCCAGTTGGGATTCTTAACAGTTTGTGTTCTGTTGTGTCGTTTCGTTCATTGTGTTTCATTGACCCTGAAAATCCCCTATCACTGGGGAGTTGTCAGTTAAGTATGTGTTGTATTGTATGTATAACCCTGTGGGTGCAGCACAGGTCATGGAGTTCTCGCTGTTGTGGTTGGTCCGTCTGTACTGTCTACTCTCTGTTAGGCTCATTAATCCTCGGAGGTTGACCTATGAAAGGAACTCCAAGATGAGCTTTCACTTATCTCCCTAAATGCATAAATGAAACTAAAACAGTGGATAGCGTTGCACGCGCGCTGATTGGCTACTCAAACTGCGGATGTCCTTTGTTATTATTCAACACATTGCGACAATGTCCAAATATGGTCATAGCGCGCTCAATGTTCGTCGTGCGTACTCAACAGATATCCAGCGATATATGTAATTTTGTGTGTCGCGAAAAAAAAAAAGGTAGTTTCTCCAGCTTTTTTTTTCCAATAAACTTAGAAAATTGTGCTTTGTCATCAATGTGTTGAATAATAAAACAATTATCCTGCTCAATCTTGCGGAATATCTCCTGATTTTATCCAACTCGGCCTACGGTCTCGTCGGCTAAGTATCAAGCGATATTCCGCAAGATTGGACAGGATAATAGTTAACTATTCACCTCCGAACAATTCACGCCGAATTTGCGCCCAAAAATGTTGTGGAAAAAAAGCAGTTTTAATAAGAGTCAGAATCTGGAAGAAGATTCTCTTGTAACTTCGCTTGCCCTGGGCAAGAAACTGTTAACCAATCAGGAACAAGTAATCGTACCCTCTTGATTACCAAAAGTGCCTTCGTCATTAGGGAAAAATGCCCTCCCTCTCAGCCAATCAGCATTCAGTATTTTTCCCCCGTATGTGATAACAGATAAAAACAAACACTCGAGGTGCCATCTCAGGCTCAATTTCAGTCGGCACATGGTTTTATTAGACATGCTTTTCAAGAACTTAACGAAAGCGTTTTCGTCAACGATCGTAGACAGACGTGGCTCTCCTTTATGTGTCAAAATGTTTCTTTTTTCCACAGGTCGACGAATAGCAGAAATGGAAGTATACTTGTTGTTATGCAAGGTTAGTTACACATAGTTATTTAAATGAGAATGTGGTGGTTCTATAGGAGACAGGGTTACCCAGTAGTTGGCGCTTGCCTTTAGATCTGGAGATTCCGTTGTTCTAGACCCGTTCAGACCACTTGTTGAATATGATCCTGGTTCAACTTCTCGTCTGCACTTGTAAACTGATTCAACTGGTTTGCCTCTTGCCTTCTGCCAATTGCGATTTTTAAAGCTGTGGTTCTGTTCTGTAGTATCTGTTTGACTGGCCCTGAAAAACCCCTACGGAGAGCCGTCAATTATAAGAGTGTATGTATGGTGAGGATGATGGCTGTCTTTTACATGGGCTCTCGCAATTAAAGGGGCTGGGTTACCAGCTGGGCATGCGTATTTGAAGCGATCCTTGCTTCATTTGCATTTGTATTGACCCTGCGCATACGGAGCGAATTAAGAAATCTTTGATTTGTGATTCTCGTGCGGAACACTATTCGACTCTTTGGTCTTGTTAGACTTCTAATACTTACATACATACATGCAGTTCGCAAAAGCACCTGATTGCTCAACAGATTTTGTGTATAATTTCTGTTCCTGTTTTATTTACTTTTTTAAGAAAAAAAGGCTCTATCAGACCGCCTGACTCAACTTGAGTTTATTTCGGTCTTGCAGTTACTTCAGCGGTTCCGCATTGAGTATACCAACGAACCACTGGAATCAATACAAATGCTGATTCTTGTTCCTGGTAAACCGGTCAAGATCAAGTTTGTCGATCGAGTTAGACTTGACAGCTAGAGGGTGGAATTACGCAAGCCGGAATCGAAAGAATGTTAATCGATAGATTTTATCGCAGTAATCACACAAAAACTTTCAGGTACAAGCAGTAGTCACCTCTGTGTCTCATAAAATCGCGGCGTTATTCTTTGTCCAACATCACTGCTTTTGACGAAGACACAACTTTCTGTCGTTTCTTTCTGGAAACTTGTAATGTTTGCCCCCTGGCGATCGCAGATTCCTTTGCACATAACATACTTCTTCCGGTCATATAATTACTTGCATTTGTATATGTAATCATACGACTTCAGTTTAATTTACAAATAATTAGCACAAGTGGGTTTCCCAAAAAGTATCAAAGCCTTTGTATATCGATACTTGTCCTAACCATTACTTAAAAAAAAAACTCTTTTAAATACTTCTTTGGAGTGAAATAAAAGCATCGAAAAAACCGTTTGTATTTTGCTATTCATGGTTCCATGTTTTAATTTGTCTCTGAGAATATATGTCGTTGGTCTGTGTTTTCCTCAATCAGGGAAAACAATCGGGGGTATGCACGATGTCGTCTAGAAAGTAATTAATAATTATAAATAAGAGTTAAAACTCTTAACCGGCTTAGAAACCCGCTATAATCGGTTTGAATTTTAACGCCTTTCCTTTTGGCGGATGAGGGAAAGTGACGTGTGCATTGAATTCACGTTGCGTCGCCGCGAATGCGTGACAGAACTTGGAGGAGATCCGTGCAGAGGTTTTCTTTCCTTCTCGCTAGACATTGAAATCAAGGAAACCTCTGCTAAACAGTTTCCGCAAGGGGGGTGCTATATGCTGCTAGCTAGTATTGCCTTTTTATTCCCAACCTGGCTTTTCTTCTTTGTAAATTGTTCATCACTTCAAATGGTACTAAGGCGTTTTATCACAGTAAGGGGGTAGGGGTGGTCAAAACTTACAAGAGGGGGCTCTTGTCCCTTTTGGATTTGGACTGGATCAGTCTTTGGGAATATACCATTTTACAGTTCTGTGCTCAGTTACCAGGCATTTGAATAAAAGCGAGGCTGGAGCTGACCTTGCTTTGATACAAAGCTCATTGCTCTCTTATGTAAATCATGTGGTGAAACGATAAGGAGTTTATTCACATAAGAAAAGCAGTGAAGTTTGTATCAAAGCAATTGAAGGGCAACTCCAGCCTCGCTTTTATTCAAAGGCCTGGTAACTGAGCACAGAACTGTAAGTAACACACGAACAGCGGTGACAAACAGATATAAACGTGTCATTTTGACGTTTCGTATGCTTCTGCATACATATTCAGAAGTGACGGTTGATACAAATTTGGAGTTTAAATATACAGGATCGCTGACTTAATAACTATTAACTATTAAATTTAAAACTCATTAATAATTCATACGTTTGATAGCCAATAAAAGATGGCTAAATTCGTCACACGCACGAGTTTTGATACCCAATGAAAACACAGATGAAAACCACACGTGGTCTGGATCACAACCAAATCCAACACAAGGACAATAGTGCGCTTCCCACTGGACAAACTTACTCAGTCAGTATTTTAAAGTGTTGGCCCTTCTCGTTACCAGAGCCTCGGGTCGACCCAAGGCTCTGTGAAACTCTGTGTAGAAGAACATGCGCCGTGGGGTTCTTATAGCCAAATATTGGCTATTTGAACCTTACTGGGCCTGCTCACTTCTCGTGCTAACATGAATGCACCAATTAGAGACGCTTTTGATTGTTTTTCACGAAAACCAATGGGAAGACACTTTGTTTCAGGGTTCCCCAGAGCTCTTCTCTCCCTCAGTCAAGAGAAGAGCTCTGGGGTCCAGATTGAGTGTTGGCATCCATATTCGCCAAATCTCTACAGACGGCGCTACCCGGACCAAACTTGCCTATTTATCTGCCATTCGCGATATTCTTAATCGCTTGTTTGCTTTTCTAAGGTTTTGACTTAGGGATACTCTCTTCTAACAACTTTGATTTTTCTTCCTAGTTTTTGGAAAACGAAAACGGCTTACGGTATTGTATTCACACCAAAACACTCTGCCATCTTCACTCTATCATGACTTCCAACAATCAACAAGAAATTTCGCATATTTTAATTATATTAATGATATAATCTCATGGGAAATTAAAGCACTGAAACAATACCCCCCAAATTACTAAAGAAGTGTGAATACTTTTAGAAGCCATATCAAAAACTCGTGTTTCGTGTTTCATCAGGGGTTCCAAACACCTCGAAACAATAAAGCACTCTACGGCGTCGTGCTTTCATCTGTTTCTCGGTGTTTGGAACCCCTGATAAAACATTCACACTCGTTTTTTTGTTTTGCGTAACGCACATATTTTTGACAAAACGTTGGGACTTTATAAAAGGAATAATAGATACGTGCATATTTTTGTAATATAATGTAATAGAATGTAATATGATCGCTATCAAGCTATAACGGCCGGGGCCACACATCTAGCCGAGCGCGTGGGGAGGTTATAGAAAGGCGAACATTATTTGGAATTTATCCGCCAAAAATCGCTGTGTGGTCCCGGAGTGGAGTTGATGTGATAGGAAATTTACCTGGCCTTAAGGCTGTGGTGTTTTTATGGCGATTCGGTCCGTTGCTTTGTGATGCGAGAGCAATTTGTGGGAATCTTTCTTCTCTTAATGGAACTCACGACATCGTAAAAATTCGTAAGCCACAAACCCGTCTAAAACGGACACAGTTTGCACTCCGATTGCACAGAAAAGACGAGGACAACTGTTTGTAGAGGTAAGTGAAGTTTATTTCTACATTTACAGCTTATTTTCGCATTTATAAGCTCAAAGTTAATTTTCCCATACAAAGTCTATAAATCGTGTACCGAGCTTGGGCTGCCTGTGTTCTATCTTGTTCACGTTGTACGGCGAATAATAAATGAAAAATAAATGGTTCATTGTATGCTCGCGCTGTCGTTAAAACCTAAGGTTTGGTGCTTTCACGTTGTTGTTTTGTAGAGTACGGCAAAAAAATGCACGCAAGTGCGTGCCTCTCTTGAACCACGATTATTTTTCCTTTTTCACTAATAATATTCTTGCTATGTGACGTTGTTGTTGCCGTAGGCTTAAGCACGCGCGTTTTTGAGACGCGGACGGCAACCCGGAAGAGAACATTTCGCGTGGCAGGACAGTGGCGTCTCCCACATTTTTCTATTAATCATCTCTAATGGAGAAACGATACTTAGCAATGTAAATGTGGTTATGTGAAGACAAGTTAAAAGGAACAACAGCTCACTTCCGGTTGTTGTCCGCGTCCCAAAAACACGTGTGCTTAAGGGCTCACAGACGTATTTTTCGCGCGTTGCTTGGGAAGTGAAATTTATTTCCGGTGACTGACGTCATCATATCATGAGATGACAAGAAAAGGCACTCACAAGCAAAAATCACCGCACTTACTGTTGTTTCCATCCAAGGTTTTTCCTCGCTCTTCCT
>OX421456.1:4292500-4300000 GCA_949126865.1 Montipora capitata | reverse complement strand
TTATATGGCAAAGAAAAAATGCATGGCACAATGTGGCCGAAGTGTTATAAGAATAATTTATTTTTTTGTTTAAGCAGGTTGAAGTTTTGGCAGCTGTTCAGCTGATGTGGACCTGCTATACCCACCCACCTATATACTCACAAAGGACAGCCACAACACCGGGAATTTCATCCCCTACTCTTCTCGATTAGCCTATGTGCGTTCTTTAACGTCCCACGGGAAGGTTATAAATAGTTGAGAGACGAGGCCTACGGTTTGCAGTCCTTATCCGAGAGTCCTTATCCGAGAAGACTTGAAAGTCTAACCATTTGCGGATGTAATTACAAAGGCAGCACTTTCTCCTCAGTTATTTTAAGACCCTAAGTGTTGGTCCGGCCGGTATCGAACTCACGACCTCCCGTATCAGAATCTCAAATTTGGTGATTTCGCGTCGTTGTTATGCAAAGTACTTCCAAAATATGTTCCAAAATATGCGTGATGCACAAGCAGCACAATTATTTATCTGCCGTGGCCATTATCGTTTATTAAGGGAGTTGGCTCTTAACTACCAAACTGTTGCTATGGTCCCCTTTAAATAATCATTTCAATCGAGAGACTGGTTATGAAACCTGAAAACCTTCAAAAGCGAGAACAATGTTGTCGCAATCGATGTTGAATTGACCGTGACAGTGCACGATCTTTTGTTTTTGCTTCGCACGGGTTCGCAAATTAGTTGCGCATAATTTAATCGAAAGACTTGATTGGTTATCTTCTTGAGAGAAGGTGTGTTTTGTACACCGTCAAGGCCAAAAATACGGACAAAAACATAAAACAAAAAGACTTGTCGAATTTCATAACCATCTCTATGCATTAACTATGCTCTACAGTTACCATTTTTTGCCAAGTGTATATTTCCTTCCCCAACGACGCAGTTTCTTTAGAAACTACCCCCTTCATATATCTATTTAACATTTGTTTGTCTGGTTCAACTCACAACCATGCATATTTGAAAAATCACGTGACCAAAACAGAAAATGCCTTAAAACTCAGCAAGTTAATTATATTTTTCACAATTTTTTAACGCAACAGCACAAAAACAGTCTAACACAAAATCTATAGCGTGGATTTTTAAAATAAGTTATTTCTAAAAAAAAAAACCCAAACAATTATGACGTCATAAGGCCCTCCTTTGATACACTTTTCAAAATATCGGTTCCATTTTTTGTCCAAATAGAAATTTCATGCTACAGTTTACGAAAAATGATGGGACGGTTCCCATCTGGTGAAAAAAAGCTGCCTCTTCCTTTCGTTTCCTTAGAGTTTTTACATGCTTTTCACTGAAACACACAACAGAGGACTGGCACTAGTTGTGCATTCGCATTCTGATTGAAGTGATGTCAGATTTCCATTGCAAAAATTACTTCACAGAACCATCCATGCAAGCTTTTTGTAGGGCTCTTCGACTGAAAAACCTCCTTAGCAACCATTGCCTTTCTGTAGTTAAGTTCCAACCCCTTGAACTCCCTATTTTCTATACTGAACGTCTGCCGGATCGGTAAAAGTAAAAGGCAGGATATAGGTAATTGCAGATTGCGAAAAAAAAAACCTTTTGTCTTTAATTTTAGGGATGGAGAAGAATGGCACAGGTTAAGACAAATTATTTCTCCCAAAGTGATGCGCCCAAAGACTGTAGAAGAAAACCTTGATAACTTCAATGCTGTTGCCGACGATGCTGTTTCAAGATTTGTTAAGCTGAAGGAGGCTCACGGACCAGATGATTGCATGCCAGACTTGGAAGGAGAAATGTCGAGATTTGCCACTGAGAGTAAGTGATAGTTATATTTAGATTTATATTAGAACTCGTTTCCTTGTTCCCGTGAAATTTCCTTGTGTTCCCTTGTTTCTGAAATTAATTTCAAACTTGTTCTAAGCTTTTTGATCCCTAAAATGGTTTATGTTCCCTTGTTCCCTAATATAATTTGTCATTGTTACACTGCTTCCCAGTTCAAATTAGCCCATTCTCGAGCTCGTCACCAGAGCCTCGGATCAATCCAAGGCTCTGGGAAACTCTATGCAGGAGATCATGCGCCGTAGGGTTTTTATGGCGAAAAATTGGCTATTTGAACCCTACGACGCCTGCTTACCCCTCGTGCTGACACGAATGCACCAATTAGAGAGACTTTGGATTATTCTTCACGAAAACCAATAAGAAGACACTTTGCTTCAGGGTTCCCCAGAGTTCTTCTCTCCCTCAGTCAAGAGAAGAGCTCTGGGGTCAAGATCGAGATTAGCCACGTTCTCTTCTTCCACAAAACCCGTAAGAGACCCTTAACTTGCTGCCTCTGAGGTTGTAGTGATGCACCTCCGAGGTCAGACAAAAAAGCTCAGTATACTCAGGTCCGGTCGCATGTGTGTTAGCCTAACCCTGGTCCTCGAGGACACAAAAACAGTTGCCATGATTCCAAACTAAATATTAACTTTTGATCCTAACTGCACACCAATTCTTGTTTTAAACGCACATGTTGGGAGGTCAACATTTCAAACCAAAACAAAAGAAGACGTTCGCACCCAGGTGATCTGGTGATGTAATTATTTTCAAATTCAACATTGCAGAGGCGAGGTTCGATCTCGTCGGGTCCACTTGAATGTTCATTCAGTAACAGGAAATGTGGTAGACACGGAATGATCTGTTGAGTTTTGGTGATGGAAATACTGCAGGGAGTTTGGAAGCAACACCTAAGGCTGCGCGCGGTTGTGGGATACGGCGTTAATATTTTTCTTCCCAGTCCTCCAAATTACGTCACCAGATCACCTGGACAAGAGTAGAGCTCAACTACCGCAAGATTTAAGGCCAGGGCAAACGCCTTCAACGTTTGCTTCAACATACCGGCTTTCGATTTTGTTGAACAGTGATGCTGAAACCGTTTGGCCTGTCGTGAAGCTTTGTTGAATCCAACGTCGATGAAGTGTTGAAACCGTTTGGCCACCCCAGCAGTCAACGTCGTTCATCATCGTTCAACATAATCGAACGGATGTTGAAGCAAATGTTGAAGACATTTGCAAGGGCCTTTAGTTTGGCACACCTAAATGGTCGCCGTCTTTGTCTTCTCGCGACCTCGCTTTCAGGGTCCTCTTCCTTCCTCCCTGGGAACGAGGTTACCCTTTACGTACACCAAAAAGAAAGAATTGTTCCAAATACTAACTTTACGTTAGCCTTAACGGCTAACGGCACACTTTATGACGTTTGGGAGAAAAAGAAAAAAATCACCTTATCTGCATGGTTTTTTTCTTACATTTCTTGCATTGGTCCTGAATAAAAAAAATCTTTTTTATTTACCTAGGTATCGGAACAATGGCATTTGATTCTCGCTTGGGGCTGTACAACGATCAACCGCCAATAGAAGCCTTGAAATACATTCGCGCCAATCACGAGTTTTTCACCCTATCTCAGAAGCTAATCTTCAGCATACCAAGTAATCTAGTGCGACCTTACATGGATACACCGACGCTTAAGAAATTCTTCAAGGCCGCTGACGTTGTGCTAGAGATTGGGAATGGCTTCGTGAACAAGAAAATAAAAGAGCTTAACGAACAAGTGGAAAAGGGAGTAGAAGCTTCAAGTGATGGTAAATATACCTTGGTGGCAATAAAACTTTCCACTTGTATAAATTTATTGACTTGACCAGTTCTTTGATTGATCGTGTTGGAGATGGTAACGAGAAAGGCTTTGAGAACGACAGTGACAGTGACGTTCACAATGACATTTATATTGACCTTGACACTTAAAGTGGTATTACGACCAAAAAAACAAATCTTTTTTTCCTTTAGATTTGAAAACTATGTTACTAAACACTAACTGACCCAAGTTTTAAGTTCTGATTTTAAGAAGACACCTGTTTATTTCAACTGGAATTTTCTTATGTCTTGGTCTGACATTACTAACTTTAAAATCTTGAGAGAGCTGAGTCGAGGAGAAAATGACGTCAAAGACTCACTGGTTTAAGAGTGCAATGCGTGTGTACGCGGCTGAATTAATATGCAGTACGAGAGTTTCGGGCTTTCATACTTTTAAACCCGCGTTTTTGCATAGATAATAAATTGCGTTTACACGCTGAAATTTTAAGCTAGTGAGTAAATGACGTCATTTTCTCTAGATCCAACCCTCTGAGGTCAAATCGGTCAGTTTTGAACGTGAGTAATGGCGGACCGTGAAAACCAAAACTTATACTCAAAATAAACAGCATTGGGATAAAACTCAAAGCTCAAACTTTTGCCAGTTAGGTGTTAAGCGAACACGCTTTCAAAATCTGAAGAAAAAAAGGAAATGATTTTTTGATCATAGTACCACTTTAAAATGACAGTGATAGTGATTGATAATGGTAATGACAGCGACAGTGAGTAACATTGACGGTGACAGCAACAATGACAGTGACAGTGACAATTGACATTGATAGTGACAGTGAGAGACATTAACAGTGAACATTGACAGGGACAATAGCAGTGACAGTGAGTGACACTGACAGTGGTATCGTCACTGACAGGGACAGCATCAGTGAAAGTGAGTGACATTGACAGTGAATGTGACAGTGACCTTGACATTGACAATGACAATGACAGTGACAGTGAGTTACATTAACGGTGAACATGACAGTTACATTGACAGTGACAATAGCAGTGACAGTGAATGATAATGACATTGACATTGACAGTAACAGCGTCTCTGACAGCGACAGTGTCAGTGAAAGCGAGTGACATTGTCAGGGAATGTGACATTGACATTGACAGTGACAGTGGCAGTGGCATTGACAAAGAATTTGACATTGACATTGACATTGACAATGAAAGTGGCAGTGACATTGACAATGAAAATGACAAAGGCGACAGTGGCACTGTCAATGATGATGATGACAAAGATGAGCAGGTCTTTAAGTTCTAGCCCAATAAAAGAAGTTCTCTCACAATATAAGAATACCACAGGGCTCGTGAAGACCAAATTAGCATCCAAAAGGAGTATCCAGATTAAAAACTCCCATAATGTATGTTTCGTTTAGTCATAAAAGTATGTAATTAGCGAGTTCGCAATTAATTAACACTAAGGGCTACAGAAGTGACAAACGTAAGATATGACATTTCTTCGCCTCCCCTTCATATTCAAATTTCTAGCCAGTACTAGTAGACACTAATCGAAAATAGTTAGTTTACTCTTCAGTTAGACGTCCAAGAGACAACGCTTTTTGCTTGCTGTACAATTCTGGTAGACTACCGGGTAAATATTTTGTTTTAGTCGTGTCGCTTTGTCCAACCATTCTACGTTTATTCATTTCGTATCTTTATACTTTGTATTATAGGTTTCGAAGGCAACGCCTTCGATTACGATAAGTCAAAGCCGCTAGAGAAACAATGTACCTCTTCTTCTTCTTCTTATTCTTCTTCTTATTATTATTATCTATCTTATTCATTTATTTATTTATTTGTTTATTTATTTATGTTTTGCCTCCCCAGTGGTCCCAGTGTTGGCATACTTATGCGCGAAGGAAGAACTTACGCAGGAGGAAAAGAATGGCCTCGCCATGGAACTAGTAGGTGGCGGTGTTCACACAGTAAGTGATATCTACATACCATTTCGCCCTTAAGTTAGCAGCGAAAAGTAACTGTTATCTAGGCTTATGAGAGTGGTCACCTCGACGTTCCTGCAACGGCCAAAATCGTTGCGAGACAAGTTGCACGAAAAGTAGAACTTAATTCTACTTTCGGCAACGTCTCTTGCAACTTGTCTCGCAACGATTTTGGCCGTTGCAGGGTTTTGGTTTCATTGGGTATCAGATAATCTTATGAATTATTAATGAGTTCAAGAAGTTGCATTTGACGTTGCTGTTGTCCTTGGTAAAACTCCCTAAAGCGGTTTTCAATTGAGTGTCGAAAGTAATTAGCAAATTGCTTTAATTGGTTTTGCATTACTTCACGCTGTGATTGGTTCAAAGTTCTCGCGCCATTTTGTTAACCAATCAGTTGCACATTTTCCCGCGCTTTGTGTCGGCTACGTGTAATTACTTCGATTTTGGATTGGTTTACTGGATTGTCTCCTTCCTTTTTGATTGGCCAAAGTAATTATTTTGGTTTTGGTTTTACGGCACTCGACTGAAACTCTCTCTAAACTCTCTGGCAACTTCTACGAAAACGTCACCTCAAAATAGGACTTAGTGCTATCTTAAGTAATTCTCGATTATTCTATCATGTTCACGTTGCACAGTACGGGCGAACTATCCTGTAACAGGATGGGTACGAACGGTTTTAAAGTAAATTAAGGTAGAAAATAAATGGTTCGTTCTTGTGAGCTCGCGTTGTCGTCAAAACCTTTGGTTTGGTGCTTTTAATTTGTTGCTTCAGTGTAGAGTACGGCAGGAGAAATGCACTGAAATTTGTACCGCTCGTGAACCACGATTATTTTTCCTTTTTAACTAATAATATTCTCGCTTTGTGGTGTTGTCGTTGCCGTAGCCGTGGTCGTTAGGAAGCTTAAAATAGGGAGCTTACGAAACGACGAAGCTGACCGCAACGAGGACTTCATTTAAAAATACGAGTTCGCGTTATTCATATCACTACAAAACTATTTCATGTCATTTCGCGTTAAAAATGTGTAGTAACTGTCGAGGAATTAAACTGGTATGAGTGGGTTGGAAGCGTAGAGAGAGAACTGAAAATTCATCGTCATGTGCTAACGTCCTCCACAGAACCTTGAATTTGGTCATTTCACGTCGTCATTTAACAGATGACGGCAAAGAAATGTACCAAAATGTAAAACGCACGTGCAGAGTGCGCAGAGCCATTGTTTTTGCTCACTAAACCTATTGTTTTGTAGCGTCGTCGTTTCGTAAGCTCCCTAATAGGGAGCTTAAGCAACGAGAACGGCGACGGCAACGAGAACGTCACGAATTTGCATATTTAGTGGGTAAAAACAATAGCTTTGCACGCCCTGCACGTGCGTTTTTCACTTTTGTCCATTTCGTCGTCGTCGTCAGCAAAACTACAACGTGAAATAGCCACGTGTTTGGTTTTATGAAGAACGTCAGCACTTCAGGATAAATTTTCATTTTTCTCTCCTAAAATGGAGTGCCGTTCCGACTGGTGTCATCTTTGAGGAATTAACACACCCTTGTCATATTAAAAACGTTGAAATAGTCTCGACGCAATTAAAATAACGCAAATTTATATTTTGAGATGACATTCTCGTTGCCGTCGCCGTTGTCGTTGCTTAACCTCCCTAATTTTACGACGGCGGCGGCAACAACAACGGCGCAAAACAATGATATCATTGGTTAAAAGAGGACAAATAATCGTGCTGCACGTGCAGCACGGATTTTAGGACGGATTCTTGCGGTACTCTGCATAAGGACGACGTGAAAGTACCAAATTTAGGGAGCTTATGAAACGAGGACGACGATGGTTACGAGGACTTCATTTAAAAATACAAGTTCGCGTTATATATTCATATCACTACGAAACTATTTCACGTCGTTTCGC
>OX421456.1:4275000-4287500 GCA_949126865.1 Montipora capitata | reverse complement strand
CATTCATTTACGCGGAACACATTCACGGACGATTTTAGCATAAGCAAGGGCGGATTTAGGGGTGGGCCCAGCAGGCCACGCCGCCCCCCCCCCCCCCCCCCCCATTCCTTTTGATCATCAAAAGGTCCAAGAACTTTTCTCCACCGCCGAATCAACTCAAAAGCAAGGAACTCTAACGCTCGAATCGATTTAACGAATCTATTTGTGTTCGAAGCGGAGCATGCGCACTCATTTTGCCGCGGTGTCGGTTTGTGTATGATTACTGTTCCTTTCTATTTATTTATTTATTTATTTATTTATTCATTTATTAAGAAAAAACAAAAAGGCTCTATCCGAATGCCTGACTTAACTTGAGTTTATTTCTCACTTGCAGTTACTTCAGCGTTTTCGCATCGAGTATAACAACGAACCACTGGAGTCAATCCAAATGATGTTTATTGCTCCTGACAAACCGGTCAAGATCAAGTTTGTCGATCGAGTTTGACTTGACAGAGGATGGAATTACACAAACCAGAAACAGTGTTAATTGGTAGATTTTATCGCAGTAATCACACAAAAACTTACAATTTTCACGCACAAGCATAAGTCAGCCCCATGTCTTGCGTTATTATTTTGTTTGGCAGTCCCAGAATCCTTTGCGCATAGCGTACGTCTCCGATAACGCAAACGATTTATTGTACGAGAAAAAATAACGTAGTTACTTATTAATAATATTATTCATGAAAACATTTGGAGATATCTTATTGTAAACAATACACGCGCATCACGCGGTCACTCACTCAAAAATTGCGATATCCAGAGATTGCATTTGATTGGCTATCAGTGACCTTCTGTGACCGTTGGCCAACCAGAATGCATTGGCGTCACGTCGCGTATGCGTGACGAAACATCGAGGAGATCCTTTTTTTCTCGGTTCGGTCAAAACTCATGGCCATCCCTCAATGGCATCGGTCATTTCGTAACAATTACACTATACCACACCAGTGTTACCGCGAAACTTCTGGAACGTATTATTCATACGTTGCACGTTCCTTTGCTTTCTTTAATTTAGTTTCTTGGCTTTGTACGTCTGTAATTCTTGGTTTTTCCCGCATGTTTTGTAGTACCGGGGAGTGTGGATTTTAATAAACATCAACGAGCACGAATACGCGTGACTTCGGTTACATTGCACTTAACGAAGAAACTAAATTAAAGCATAGTTAATAGAGTGGACTGGTTTGGAAGCTCGGCAAACATCAAAGGAGCAAACAAAGATGCAGAGATTTAGGTTGGAAAGTCCACGACCGTGCACAATCTTTTTGCTTTGCGCTCATACACTATGCATGAAGTACGTAACCAACACGTTTCTATTGGTTAGTTCCACAGTATGGAGTAAACAAATTTTGTGTTTGGTGCACGGTCGAGAACAAAAACCTACAACAAAGAAATTTGTCGGGCTTCATAACCATTCCCGTCTATTAACTATGATTAAAGATAGCAAAGGAATGTGGAACAAAAACATTTGAGGTTTACGGCGACCACGGCGCTCTTCAAAGACCCAATGTGCTTCGGGAATATCATTGCCAATTAAGATGGATACCTCTTTATCGATGAACGATCGAATACACCTTATTCCAAAATGGCCGCCATTTAAATATTCTTTTGTTTTTATTCAAATTGGCCCTTGATGCCTCGTTCTTAAGCTTAAAATTCAAAAGAATATTTTATCTTGAACGAGGCAACAAGGGCCAATTTGTATGCGCATAAATCAGCGGCCATTTTGGAATAAGGTGTATGATGACATGTCACTGTCCAAAGTTCGTTTTGAGGATTTGGCGAACAAAGTTCCGCCCAGCTGCATCATTTTTCAAATGTTTCAGAAGTAGAGTATAGGGCTGTGTCGTACCTCCCATTAACTGATGTACATGGTATTGTTGCCTGTAGTATTTTGTTGGGCAAAGCAAGAGCTTCACAGACAGATTAAGAAAGAACTCACTCCACCCATACGTGAAGTGACATTTTGGACTGACTCTAATATTGTTTCGCAGTACATCAACAACACTTACACAGGATTCCAAACCTTCGTCTCTAGCCGATTGGCTATGATCCACGATGTCTTAAACCCGTCTCAGTGGCGTCATGTTAGCTCTGACTTGAACCCAGCAAATAATTTGGCATTGTTGGGCAAAGCAAGAGTTTCCCCTTTGAAGACCGTGGCATTACCACGTCTGGAGTCAAGTTTAATAAGAAAAGATTTGTTTTCCTTGTTTTGTAAGAACGTGTGCGTGGGAGGCTAGGCCAAGGCCAAATGAGAGAGATCTGTGCCAGTCATCTCCGCACCCGGAGATGACTATGGATGTTTTTGGTAAGGTGGCTTCACGCCACGCTCCATATGCCATTTTGAGACGTCAACGCCAGAACGGCCGCTCGTTTTCTTTATGAGACAAAATTTCATGATAAACAAAGATTTCTCTATATAGAATCTGGCCTGCAATGTGTTATGAGCCTAAATGTTAGTGTATCAGTGCATCACTTTGTTACTGATGTGTAGCATCGTATAAAATTCACAAAATTGTAAACTTTTTTGACCACCACAAATGTAGTAATGTTCGAGCTAGACTAAATCCTTATACACGTCCTACGTGTTACGACACGTCCCCTCATTGTGAAGTGATGTGCTTGTGAAATTAAGTTATAACATGGAAATAACGTGACGTTGATAAATGCTGGTATATTCCAATGAATCTTCAGAGCAATGTTTGGAAACAGATAGCTTTCTTTGAAATGTTTGTATTGTTTTACTTATTTTGTGAGTCGGTCCCATTCTACCTCCCCGCTAACGCAGTTTCTTCGCAGAGAAAATGAAACAAACTTATCATCAATTTGCGTATTGAAATGAAACCAAGGCCCCTGCCACTTTAAGCCCAAGGACTGTAGGTTACGTTTTCCAATACGCAATCTTCTTTCCCATAATTAATGGGCCCGTCGGATATTACTGGCAAAATATGCCCTCGAAAGAGTTCTTTAAAAGCCCAAAATACAAGCCCGGAGATTCATCTGTTGTTGTATTCAAATCGCGTGACTTTTGAAAACCTCGCATGTCTGCGGCATGCCTTCTGGCGTGACTCTTGACTCCCAAAAGACCTAAATAAGAAATTTCGACATTGTAACCACGCTAGGGAAATCTTCAGTTCCAAGATGTTCCTTGCTACAGTTCGTAAGAATATTCTTCAAGCAACTCGACAATGCCAGGCCTTGCCTGTTTTGTGGAGACCACAAACAACGCAACCGAAGCCGCTCGAGGAAAGCTTCCGTATTGAGAACCCAGATGTAGCAGAAGTCGACGCTTCCCAAGTGCGCTCATTCGAAGACATCCCGGGTCCCGCAAGAAGTTTAAGGTCCTTCGTGGAATTTTATCGCAAATCTGAAGGCTTTGCGAAGGGACACAAGCTCAGCAAATTTCTCTTCGAAAAATATGGCCCTATTTACAAGGCCGAGAGTTTTAGCGGTCACACAACGATCCATATCATCGATCCTAACGATACTGAGAAAGTTTTTCGGGCTCAAGGGAAGTATCCTCGAAGACTGACACCGGATTTTTGGATTTCACATCGCAAAAGAAGGAATCTCTTTCGTGGATTAGTTCTGACGTAAGTGGCTACAATTGCTTTATTGTCGTGAGCTTTATGACTCGAAATTTGATCAGAATTTTGAATTGGGAAGCAAGCATTCATTAATTGTATGCTTGGATAATGCCTCTAGCAAGCACGAAGAAGCATCGGGGTGAGGAAGAGCCCAAGTGCTAAAGTTCCCCTCAGATTAAGGTTTACACAGTTAATTGCCGAAGCCAGAGACTTACATGGCAAAGAGAAAATTCATTGCACAATATCAGTGGCCGAAGTGTTATAATATAAAAATAAATTGCTAAGAGCGGTTTTTAAGTAAAAAATCAGGAGAGGATGCACTGGTTTACATTTGTATGCTTATATTGTTGTCAAAACCTGAATTTTGTTGATATTGCGTCGTTGTTATGCAGGGTACCACAAAAACATCTTCTAAATATGCGTGATGCACGAGTAACACGATTATTTTTCCTCTTTTTATTTTATTTCATTTATTTATTTTTTTGTGTGTGTGTGCGCTGCCTTGTCCATCATCGTTTCTTCTGAATGTCTGCCGAATCGGTAAATGTAAAATGCAGGATAAGGGTATTTGCAGATTGCGGGAAAAAAACTTCAAACCCTTTACTAACTGGTGCTAATATAGGTCTAATTTGCCCTAAGGGTTGATTAAGGGTGCGTTTTTTTTGAGAAAATCCAAAAACGGATCATGAATTTAAAGTATCCACACTCGAGGGGGATACTTCGGATCAAATCTAAATCCGAATTTTTGAGATTCACCATTTCACGGTTTTTTTACCGTACTTGACAGTTTAGCCAGCCAAATGTTTTCCTCGCGCCATTTTTATGCGCACGATCGAAGACACGAATCTGAGGTCGAAAATAGTAAGGTTTCTTTTTAACGTAGGGAAAATAGTTAGGTTTCCTGCAAATTTAACATCAGAAATTACACTAAAATTTTCTTGACAGCAATCATGTTGTAAGCACCTTTCCTACAGCTAAAAGAGAAAACTGCAACAATACCCTCTGCAAGGCTTGGTTCCCACTATATAACGACATAAAGATCATAATCATAATAGAAATCATAAACATAACCTTAAGATACACGTATACCGGTATACGGGTACGGGTAGTGGAACCCGCATACGTAAAATGTTCATTCAGATAGCCATTTTGATTAAGATACCCGTAGGGTTAACGCACAGGGATTGATAACGATTGTTTGAAAAGATGGCGACCGTCGCGGCAAGGTTTGCTCCTTTTCCTCAGAAATAAGTTTACTGAATCGTTTAATAAAGTCTATCAAATATATCCAAATTCCTCCTTACGAATATTTGTATTTAAAACGTCAAAAAAACTTATTCGTTTATCCACCATGTCTTCTCTGTGGCTACTCGTAATTCTTCTACGGGTAAAGTGGTGTATATCCCGGAAAAATGGCTAGGTCTACCGGGTAAGATCGATGACGTCATCGCAAAATGACAAAAAAACATGGCGCTATCCGTCACCCGTACAACGATTTCGGGGTATCTATTATTGTTGGAAATAGATCGCAAATGCTTAAAAAAAAAAATTGGGCATACATAAGTGAGTGCTAGTTTTTACGAAACCTGTTCCAAAGCTTGTGCTGTCTGCAAGAAAAAAAACCGCATCTTTGATTTGTCTTTAATTTTAGGGATGGAGAAGAGTGGCACAGGTTGAGACAAATTATTTCTCCCAAAGTGATGCGCCCAAAGACTGTAGAAGAAAACCTTGATAACTTCAATGCTGTTGCCGACGATGCTGTTTCAAGATTTGTTAAGCTGAAGGAAGCTTGCGGACCAGATCATTACATTCCAGACTTGGAAGGAGAGTTGTCGAGATTTACCACAGAGAGTAAGTGATAGTTATATTTAGATTTATATTAGACGTTGTATTTAATTTGAAATTGCTGAACCTTCTGTAGTTTTAACTACGAAAGGAGTGAATGAACTGATTATTATAAGTACGAAATGTTTTCACGTGACGTCATCGCCGCCATGTTGGACCATAAAAGGAGGTTTTCACGTGACGTCATCGCCGCCATGTTGGTGAATGAAAACAAAAAGATCCCTCATTGGGTTCTTTTGTTCGTCCACCAAAAGTCATACCTTTCTATATTGTTATTGGTGTCACTACAGTTTGGTTGGAAACGTCCTGTACTGTAAAATTCCCTTAAAGTACCTATGACGCTTATTTTTTTCCCCGTTTTTTTAACTTCTCGTTGAAATATCTAAAGGGGCTGGAGTGTAGTACTTAAAGTGGTACTATGATAAAAAAAATCACGTCCTTTTTTTTCTTCAGGTTTTGAAAGAGTGTTTGGTTAACACCTGCCTGGCAAAATTTTGAGCTTGATTTTTATCCAAAGGTTGTTTTCTTTGAGTATACGTTTTGGATTTCACGTTCCGCCATTATTCACGTTCAAAACTGACCGACTGGATCTCAGAGGGTTGGATCTAGGGAAACGTGACGTCATTCACTCAATAGCTTAAAATTTCAGCGTGTAAATGGAGTTTGTTATTGTTTGTCAGCTTAAAACAAAAGAATGGAAATGTGTCTGTCATTACTATTATCATTATTATTATTATTATTATTATTATTATTATTATTATTATTATTATTATTATTATTATTATTATTATTATTATTATTATTATTATTATATTAAAGGCTTTATTGGGTTTCAATTATTTTATACATAATTACGTAAAAACAAGACACTACCCTAAGGGGAAAAAAGAACAATTAACAATTAGACCCGTAGCCCGCAAAGGTTACGATCACGCCTTTGTGATTGGTTAAGCGATTGAATATCTAACTTCCGGTGCAATTTTAAACACGGCAACTGGCGGTTCCAAAATAGATATACTTGTATGTATCCAGCGAATTTTCAGCCCGGAGACCGTAATTTTTAGCAGCTATATCTTCGTCTCTTCAGGATTTTATTAACAATTGAATACATCCGGAAGATCATCTGCTAAAAAGAAGAAGTTTTAGCCACAATTCTGATGTTATTGGGTAAGAGCGTCATTTACCAATTGAAATTGATTCCGAAAGTGTCAAAAAAATAATGCGCAGTTGTCACAGTTGTGGGAAGTCCCCAGGAGTATATCTTCAGCTCAAACAAGTATTATCACTCAGTAGCCAAGTTCCACGTTTCATAACTTATGTTTTAACTCGAGAACCCGAATCTAACATATTGATAACGAAAAGGCACTTTTCCCTGCATTTCTCCGGACTGTCAATAATTTCTGAATTCGACATCAGGTGATAAAATTTTACTACAGAAATTTCCATCTTTGTGAGACGGTTTTGGTATCTCTATAACATGTAAAAATGTATCGAACTTTAAAGTTCCCGCTTTGGTCATACCCAGTGAAGTTGATAGCCCAATGAGGGATTGGTGACGGGTGACGTCACTTCAACTGGTCGTGTATTCCAGCGGTTAAGATCTGTGAGCTGTAGAGTTGTGTAAAAGTTTTCTTTTTGTCGTCAGAAACATTTGCTGTAGCCATTCAGCCCTGCAGCCATAAGTTAACTACAGGATGGAAAGCCTTGATCAAATTAAAACTTATGTTTAACTTTTTTGTTCTTTTTTTTCCCTTCATTTGTTTTCTTCATTTGTCGAATTATTCTTATTTTTTATTTTTTTTAATTTATTTATTTTTATTGAACACATATTAGAAGTTTACATTACACTTAAATACCAAGATAAATATAAAAAGAAAAAGAAAACAAACACAACTTATAATCTGACATACAAGCCAGAACATTTGTCAAATACGCCATATATGAACTATCAGCTTAGACAAACAAGAGATGGAGCTGGTTTGACTGCCAAAGACTTACCTTTTTTAACTCGGGTTTAGGAGTACTTTATTTTTTCTTGTTTGATAGTAAAAATTGAAAAAGGGACAAAAATATGAATAAGTGATCCATCTTATTAGCGCGCACGAAATAATTTATTCCCCCACGCAAAGAAAACTGACAAGTTTCAAAGACGATGTTTAAGCAAGCAAACAATAATGGTGGCTAAACTATTTCAAAAAGAGAGCAGGTTGAAGATAGTTTTTATGTTACCGAGTAAATCTGGTGAGCAGTAGAGTTGTTCAAACGGAGTAAAATAGTTCTGCTTTTTGTCTTTACAAACTTTTGCTGTAGTCATTACTCTGCAATAGCAACACGATACTGTGGAAGCGTGAGTTTAACAACAAGCTGAAAAGATATGATCAAAATTCACGCTTTTTAATTTGTCAAACATCCCATCACTGAGCTATCGACTTCAGTGGAAGTACAATTTAAGTTGCTGAGCAGCTGGTTTTACCAGCAAAGAATGATTTTTTCACACACTTACATGTAGGAGTTTTTAAACACAACAATATTATTCAGCTATTGGGCTAGAAACTAGTATTTTCAATTTCAGAAAATATTTTTTAAATTCTGGAAACTTCTGGCTGCCGTTATAGGTGATGTATTTCTCCACACAAAGTAGACATGTCATGTTTTGAATGACAAACCTTATGTGGACAAATGGAAATGGCGACTGATGCCATGAACATTTCACAACAGAGAAGTTTGTATCGTACGATATGTTACCTTTCTGTATCCAAACACCACCAAGATCTCTCGGATTTCTGCTTGGGTAGTGCTCATCCTAACTCCATCATGTTTAAATAATGCAGTCCACCCGAGGTAGAATTGGCATTTATCAGGAACCCATGACCCGGAGCCTACAACTCTACTGTGTTCGTGCAACGGCGTTTTCACAAGTAAGGTTATTTTTAGATTGAATTTCCCGCGAATGAGACTCCCACAGGAGCCCGATGACCAATTACAAGAAATTAAGCTGACGTCATAGGGTCACCGAACCGGAACTGCCTTTGTTTTTTGACTAATTCGCGGGAAGGGCAAGTCTAAAAATAAACCTACTTGTGAAAACGCCGTTTCACGGACGCTGTATGGAATTTGCACGCTCCAGATGGGCTCCTGCATTTATTCAGTTTTTTCGTCTCGCTATTGAAGATTACAAAGAAATGTTAATAAAGTACAACTTCAGTTTTGATTTACAACCGTTGTTACTCCACCAAAAAATGAAATTTCATTAACATACAAGCAACTTGAACTAAACTGAGTATCACTCTTAAATTAAACTACACCTATTGGAGAATAATCTTATTCGTTAACCATCGTTTTTTTTTTCGCGATAGGCTAAGGATGATATATTTCCATATGAGCTTACTCGATTAACAACAAAGAAGTTGTCTGATTGTGTCCTTCACTGCTTGCCTCACTTCTTCTATCTTCCAGCTGTAAAGAATCGGGTTTAATGAGGAGTTTAAGAAAACTAAAGTAAATGTATAACTCCAAGCGAGAGCAACAGATGAAGACGGCTCCGAATGAATGATCAAAATTACTGGTATTACTTGTGGTAGATAACAAGCGACTAAGGTAAATTGCAACCACAATGCAGTGAAAACTGCCGTCCTGTATCTCGCTATGTTCAATTGATTGATTTGGTTCAGTTGTTGAACTTGGTCTTGTACTTGATGTTGATGATGACGAAGGTTGACGAAAATCTTCGTGTAACAGAAGATCGAGGTTAGTAAACATAGTGGAACAACTATACTGCTGTACCGTGAGGTTATTATGGGATCCGAATAAAGCCTCATTGATGAAGAGACAATGGACACAACCCAACATGTAATTACGACAAGGTTGATTCGCTTCAAAGTTACAACTTGTCTGTATTTCAGACGCAATAACAGGGCAAGAAGTCTGTCCACACTTATCGCAGTAACTGTCAACAGAGACACCCCACACAAAATGGTGCTTGTAACAAAAACTGGGTCCAATAAGTAGAGACAAATAGTCCAATGTTCCTGCAATATAGTCACCAATAAAGTAACATAGAGTGGCTCCGAAATAAGACCAACGCAAAGATCAGTTGTTGCAAGGTTTCCAAGCAACACTTTGGAAGGCGTATGAAGTGACGACTCCTTGCGGAGAGCAATTAGAATCAAAGTGTTTCCAAGAAATGCAGTAATGGACAGAAAAGCGTTTAAAGCTGAGATAAATATCAACTGGTCATGTACTTCACCACTTAAATCTGACGAGCAAAAAAATTGTTCAAAAGTCGTAGAATCGTTGTGCTTGTCGTGTCGCGAAACGTTTGTTGTAGCCATTACTCCGTGGCTACGTGCATCTGTTCGTGTTGGCGTGACGTTACAAGCTCAAATGTCTTGATCAAAATTTGTGCTTTTTAATTTAGTATACATGCCATCCACGAGGTATCAATAGACCATATATTCGTATTCTCAGTATTGGACGGGAACTAGCTTGCAATGAAGGCTAATGCGGGGGAACCTTTTCAAATGCAAAAACGTTTTAATATATATCCCACATTAGCTTCCATTGCAAGCTAGTTCCAGTCCAATACTGAGAATACGAATATGGTATATTTGCATGGAAAATAAAGCAATTTAATCAGCCGAGCTGATGTTTTTCTTCTCTAAAGGTTTACTTCCGAATTCATTTAATGACATGTTTACACTGGCTAATTATATTCATCCTTATAATACTAGGTACTCATCTAATTGCAATTTTTATATTCCATTAGTTCGAACTAATATACGAAAATTTTCAATCCGCTTCCAAGGTCCTAAATTTTTCAATTCTCTTGACAGTCAAATTAAGTCATCTGGATCTACCGCCGCTCAGTTTTGCAAAGACCTTAAAAGATTTCTTCTTTATTGTTAGTAGCATCAAATTCTACGAGGTATTTACGCTTTTGTATTTTTGTGGATAAATGTGTGTGTGTGTGTGTGTGTGTGTGCACTCTTTCGTCTTCTTAATAATATATTGTATTACGTCCCAGTGCTATCTTAAACTTAATTTCCTAGTGTAATTTGAGGAATCCCATAGCTCCATAAGCTCTTATAGTTTCTTTATGCGCTTCCTCGCCTTTTTTACAATTTTTTGTATTTTCGTTAATAAATCGGATACATTATATGTAATCATGGCAAATAAATAAACACCTTGAAACCTTGAAAACCTAAAGACTGACTTCTGTCCACAATTTATGATTATTAACGATTTTATGTCTTATGATAAATATCGAAAAAGGAACAAAATACAAATTTATAGTCAACTGTGCTGTTGGGCTCTCAGCTTCCATTTTTCTTTAATGCATGAAATTTTTTTCTTAATACGGGAAACTTTTTGTTATTCTTATAAGTAATTTATTCTTCAACCCAAAGCAGATATCACGAACATTTCAAAACAGAACAGTTTGCTCAAAGATGTCCGATACAACTAAAAACATGTTCGATCCAAAAGATGTTCCATAAAAGATAAGAGAGCGGAAATGATTTCGCAAAACAGGAAGTGATGTCATGAAATGTCCTTTCCCGTGCGCGGGAAGCTTGGCATTCTGGAGAACAAGATGGCAGAACAGCAAAGAAGTTCCAGCAGTTCCGGATCCCATTTCTTGGTTTGCACGTAACGTCACAAAAAAGTAAAATACAAAACTAAAGAGCCTTTTGAGTTTTTACCTCGATCAGCTAGCCACAAGAGGTTTTAAAAGTACATCTGTTTGCATGTTTTCAGCTCGGTGCTGTGCTTCGTTTCGAAAATAGAGCAGTTTAAATTTCAGAGTTTTTCACAGTGCATGACATGTTGACGACTTTCGAAAAACATGCCAGTTGCATAAAAACATCGATTTCCCTCGTGTTTTTGTGACCTAAACCGCCAATATACTAGGAGACATGTCTATACGAATGTTTTGCTAGCTCATTATACAGCAGAAAGTGTTAAAGACAGCCAAACTAAATTCCAGATGTTTCCACAGGTTTCCGGCCGCCATGTTGGTGTACTTCAGCAGTACACCAACACGGCACCTCCATACTAAACTCTACAAATTTGAGTAATACATTTTGCCGAATAACTCAAGTACGAAATATCGCACAATCCTGAGACTCAGTGGACCCGTTGGTTTTTAGGCCTAGGGTTAGCCAAATTGAGGGATTTGGGTTACTTTCAAATATGTAAAACAATGACCTGCAACGAGTGACTTGTGGAGTGTGACCTGTGGTTTAGACCCGCCGCAAAAACAAAGAATTGTTCCAAATAGCAAGTTTACGTTACCCTGAGCGGGACACTTTGCGACGTTTGGAAGAAAAAGGGAAAAAAATCACATTATCTGCATGTTTCTTTTTGTTTTTTTGTTTTTGCATTTCTTGCATTGTCCGGAATAAAAACTCTTTTGTAATGATTTACCTTGGTATCGGAACAATGGCATTTGATTCTCGCTTGGGACTCTACAACGATCAACCGCCAAAAGAAGCCTTGAAATACATTTGCATACATTGTTTGTACTATATTTGTCTTCGTTTGATAATAACTGTCGTTATTCTGATTGGCTATTCTAAACTGAGTCCGTGCAGAGCCCCGTTGTCGCGTTAAAATGCTTGGAATAATTGCGAAGCCATTACCATAACGCGAATTCATTTTTCGCAACTACGTTCTCGTTGCCGTCGTCGTTGCTAAAGCTCCCTTTTGCTTAAACGTCCTAGTCCCTCTTAACGACAGCGAAAAACGAAACCTTTGATTGGCATTTTACATTCAGATTCCACGTGTTAATGAAAAGGGCAATATATTTTTTCTCCACAGACCGCAAACTTGCTTTTGTGGTTGCTATATAATTTGGGAAGACTTCCTGAAATCCAAGCAAAACTTCTCCAGGAAATCGACAAAGCCGTAGGGAATGAGATATACATCACTGCTAAACACGTCGTTAAAATGCCATATCTCAAAGCTTGTGTTAAAGAATCTTTGAGGTATTTAATACCGATCTTAGTTTATTCAATTAATTTAGGGATATTAGCA
>OX421456.1:4267500-4270000 GCA_949126865.1 Montipora capitata | reverse complement strand
GGTTGGGGCGCTTACCTTGAAATCTGGAGCTACCGGGCTCAAGACCCCATTCTGATCACTAAATTAATTTGCAACTGGTTTGCCTCCGGCCAGTTGGGATTCTTAACAGTTTGTGTTCTGTTGTGTCGTTTTGTTCATTGTGTTTCATTGGCCCTGAAAATCCCCTATCAGTGGGGAGTTGTCAGTTAAGTATGTGTTGTAGTGTATGTATAACCCTGTGGGTGCAGCACAGGTCATGGAGTTCGCGCTGTTGTGGTTGGTCCGTCTGTACTGTCTACTCTCTGTTAGGCTCATTAATCCACGGAGGTTGACCTATGAAAGGAACTCCAAGATGAGCTTTCACTTATCTCCCTAAATGCATAAATGAAACTAAAAGAGTGGATAGCGTTGCACGCGCGCTGATTGGCTACTCAAACTGCGGATGTCCTTTGTTATTATTCAACACATTGCGACATTGTCCAAATATGGTCATAGCGCGCTCAATATTCGTCGTGCGTACTCAACAGATATCCAGCGATATATGTAATTTTGTGTGTCGCGAACAAAAATGGTAGTTTCTCCAGCTTTTTTTTTCCCAATAAACGTAGAAAATTGTGCTTTGTCATCAATGTGTTGAATAATAAAACAATTATCCTGCTCAATCTTGCGGAATATCTCCTGATTTTATCCAACTCGGCCTACGGTCTCGCCGGCTAAGTATCAAGCGATATTCCACAAAATTGGACAGGATAATAGTTAACTATTCACCTCCGAACAATTCACGCGGAATTTGCGCCCAAAAATGTTGTGGAAAAAAAGCAGTTTTCATAAGAGTCAGAATCTGGAAGAAGATTCTCTTGTAACTTCGCTTACTCTAGGTAAGTAACTGTTAACCAATCAGGATCAAGTAATCATGCCGTCTTGATTACCAAAAGTGCCTTCGTGATTAGGGAAAAATGCCCTCCCTCTCAGTCAATCAGCATTCAGTAATTTTGCCCCGTATATGATAAACGATAAAAACAAACACTCGAGGTGCCATCTCAGGCTCAATTTCAGTCGACACATGGTTTTATTAGACATGCTTTTCAAGAGCTTAACGAAATCATTTTTGTCAACTATCGTAGACAGAGGTCGCTCACCTTTATGTGTCAAAATGTTTCTTTTTCCCACAGGTCGACGAATAGCAGAAATGGAAGTATACTTGTTGTTATGCAAGGTTAGTTACACATATTTATTTAAACGAGAATGTGGTGGTTCTATAGGGGACAGGGCTACCAAGTGGCTGGCGCTTGCCTTTAGATCTGGAGATCCCGGGTTCAAGACCCGTTCAGACCACTTGTTGAATATGATCCTGGTTCAACTTCTCGTCTGCACTTGTAAACTGAGTCAACTGGTTTGCCTCTTGCCCTCTGCCAATTGCGATTTTTAAAGCTGTGGTTCTGTTCTGTAGTATCTGTTTGACTGGCCCTGAAAAACCCCTACGGAGAGCCGTCAATTATAAGAGTGTATGTATGGTGAGGATGATGGCTGTCTTTTACATGGGCTCTCGCAATTAAAGGGGCTGGGTTACCAGCTGGGCATGCGTATTTGAAGCGATCTTTGCCTCATTTGCATTTGTATTGACCCTGCGCAGACGGAGCGAATTAAGAAATCTTTGATTTGTGATTCTCGTGCGGAACGCTGTTCGACTCTTTGGTCTTGTTAGACTTCTAATACTTACATACATACATGCAGTTCGCAAAAGTACTTGATTACTTAACAGATTTTGTGTATAATTTCTGTTCCTTTTTTATTTACTTTTTTAAGAAAAAAAGGCTCTATCAGACCGCCTGACTCAACTTGAGTTTATTTCGGTCTTGCAGTTACTTCAGCGGTTCCGCATTGAGTATACCAACGAACCACTGGAATCAATACAAATGCTGATTCTTGTTCCTGATAAACCGGTCAAGATCAAGTTTGTCGATCGAGTTTGACTTGACAGCTAGAGGGTGGAATTACGCAAGCCGGAATCGAAAGAGTGTTAATTAATCGATAGATTTTATCGCAGTAATCACACAAATACTTTCAGGCACAAGCAGTAGTCACCTCTGTGTCTCATAAAATCGCGGCGTTATTCTTTGTCCAACATCACTGCTTTTGACGAAGACACAACTTTCTGTCGTTTCTTTCTGGAAACTTGTAATGTTTGCCCCCTGGCGATCGCAAATTCCTTTGCACATAACATACTTCTTCCGGTCATGTTATTACTTGCATTTGTATAGGTAATCATACGACTTCGAGTTCAATTTGGAAATAATTAGCACACGTGGGTTTGTCAAAAAGTATCAAAGCCTTTCAGTGTATATCGATACTTGTCCTAACCTTGACTTTTTAAAAAAAAAATTCTTTTAAATACTTCTTTGGAGTGAAATGAAAGCATCGAAAACACCGTTTGTATTTTGCTATTCATGCTTCCACCTTTTAATTTGTCTCTGAGAATATATGTTGTTGGTCTGTGTTTTCCACAATCGAGGAAAATAAT
>OX421456.1:4232500-4257500 GCA_949126865.1 Montipora capitata | reverse complement strand
TGTTTGTTTGTTTGTTTGTATTTATTTGTTTAAGCAGGTTGAAGTTTTTGCAGCTGTTCAGCTGATGTGGACCTGCTATACCCACCCACCCATATACTCACAAAGGACAGCCACAACACCGGAAATTTCATCCCCTACTCTTCTCGATTAGCCTATGTGCGTTCTTTAACGTCCCACAGGAAGGTTATAACCATAGAAGATACTTGAGAGACGAGGCCTGGGGTTTGCAGTCCTTATCCGGGAAGACTTGAAAGTCTAACCATTTTCGGATGTAATTACAAAGGCAGCACTTTCTCCTCAGTTATTTTAAGACCCTAAGTGTTGGTCTGGCCGGAATCGAACTCACGACCTCCCGTATCAGAATCTCAAATTTGGTGATTTCGCCTCGTTGTTATGCAAAGTACAGCAAAAATATGTTCTAAAATATGCGTGATGCACGAGCAGCACAATTATTTCTCTGCCGTGGCCATAATCTTTTTTAAAGGGGGTTGACTCTTAACTACCTAACTGTTGCTATGGACCCCTTCAAATAATCATTTCTCGAGTCTCTTTAATTCTACACGCAGTCAATCGAGAGACTGGTTATGAAACCTGAGAACCTTCAAAAGCGAGAACAATGTTGTCGTAATCGATGTTGAATTGACCGTGACAGTGCATCTTTTGTTTTCGCTTCGCACGGGTTCGCAAAGTAGGTGCGTATAATTTAATCGAAAGATTTAATTGAGACAAGGTGTGTTTTGTGCACCGTCAAGGCCAAAAATCCCGACAAAAACACGAAACAAAAAGACCTGTCGAGTTTCATAACCATCTCTATGCATTAACTATGCTCTACAGTTACCATTTTCTGCCAAGTGTATATTTACTTCCCCACCGACGCAGCACAACAGTTCCTTTAGAAACTACCCCCTTCATATATCTATTTAACATTTGTTTGTCTGGTTCGACTCACATCCATATTTGAGAAATCACGTGACCAAAACAGAAAATGCCTTAAAACTCTGCATGTTAACTATATTTTTCACAAATTTTTAACGCAACTGTACGAGAACAATCTAACACAAAATCTATAGCGTGGATTTTAAAAAAAGTTATTTCGTAAAAAAAAAAACATGACGTCGTAAAGCCCTCCTTTGATACACTTTTCAAAATATCGGTTCCATTTTTTGTCCAAATAGAAATTCCATGCTACAGTTTACGAAAAATGATGGGACGGCTCCCATCCTGTGAAAAAAAAAACGTGCCTCTTCCTTTCGTTTCCTTTGACTTTTTACATGTTTTTCACTGAAACGCACGGCAGGGGACTGACACTAGTTTCGCATTCGCATTCTGATTGAAGTGATGTCAGATTTCCGTTGAAAAAGTTACGTCACAGAACCATCCATGCAAGCATTTTGTAGGGCTCTTCGACTGAAAAACCTCCTTAGCAACCATTGCCTTTCTGTAGTTAAGTTCCAACCCCTTGAACTCCCTATTTTCTACTGAACGTCTGCCGAATCGGTAAATGTAAAATGCAGGATATGGGTAATTGCAGATTGCGAAAAAAAAAAACCTTTTGTCTTTAATTTTAGGGATGGAGAAGAGTGGCACAGATTAAGACAAATTATTTCTCCCAAAGTGATGCGCCCAAAGACTGTAGAAGAAAATCTTGATAACTTCAATGCTGTTGCCGACGATGCTGTTTCAAGATTTGTTAAGCTGAAGGAGGCTCGCGGACCAGATGATTACATGCCAGACTTGGAAGGGGAGTTGTCGAAATTTGCCACAGAGAGTAAGTGATAGTTATATTTAGATTTACATTAGAACTTGTTTCCTTGTTCCTGTGAAATTCCCTCGTGTTCCCTTGTTCCCGAAATTAATTTCAAACTTGTTCTCAGCTTTTTGATCCCTAAAATGGTTTATGTTCCCTTGTTCCCTGAGATATTTTGTCTTTGTTCCCTGTTCCCAAGTTCAAATTAGCCACGTTCTCTTCTTCCACAAAACCCGTAGGAGACCTTCAACTTGCTGCTTCTGAGGTTGTAGTGATGCACCTCCGAGGTCAGACAAAACAGCTCAGTTAAAGTATACTCAGGTACGGTCGCATGTGGGTTAGCCTGACCCTTGTCCTCGAGTAAACATGCAAAAACAGTTCCCATGATTCCAAACTAAATAACTTTTGATCCTAACTGCGCACCAATTCTTGGTTTAAACGCAATTGTTGGGAGGTCAACATTTTAAACCAAAACAAAAGAAGACGTTTGCACCCAGGTTATCTGGAGACGTAATTCGGAGGACTGGGGAGAAAAATGTTAACACCGTATCCCACAAACGCGCGCGGCCTTATTTTCGAATTCAACATGGCAGAGGCGAGGTTAGATCTCGTCGGGTCTACTTGAATGTCCATTCAGTAACAGGAAATGTGGTAGACACGGAATGATCTGTTGAGTTTTTGGCGATGGAAATACTGCAGGGAGTTTGGAAACAACACCTAAATTTCTCTTCCCAGTCCTCCAAATTACGTCACCAGATCACCTGGACAAGAGTAGAGGTCAATCACCGCAAGATTTAAGGCCAGGGCAAACGCCTTCAACGTTTGCTTCAACATTCCGGCTTTCGATTTTGTTCAACAGCGATGTTGAAACTAGTAGTAATATCAGCCCATATAGCACTGTTTTGAAAGGCGGCTTCTGATTGGTTTTTAAAATGGATGACGTCATCACGGCGGCCATTAACTGTGCACGTGATAATGGCCGCCGTGATTACGTCATCCATTTTTTAACCAATCAGAAGCCTCGTACTATATGGATTAACCAATCAGAAGCCGCCTTTTAAAACTGCGCTATATGGGCCGATAGTACTACTGAAACCGTTTGGCCCCTCGTGAAGCTCTGTTGAATCCAATGTTGAAGTGTTGAAACCGTTTGCCCACCCCGTCAGTCAACAGTGTTGAAGCAAATGTTGAAGACGATTGCCCGGGCACCCCTTGCCCTTAGTTTGGCACACCTAGATTAGGGTCGCCGTCTTTGTCATCGCGTGACCTCGTTCCCAGGGTCCTCTTTCTTCCTCCCTGGAAACGAGGTTAGCCTTTACGTACACCAAAAACAAAGAATTGCTCCAAATAGTAACTTAACGTTAGCCTTAACGGCTAACGGCACACTTTATGACGTTTGGGAGAAAAAGAAAAAAAATCTCCTTATCTACATGTTTTTTTTTTTTGCATTTCTTGCATTGTTCGGAATAAAAAAATCTTTTCTGTTTACGTAGGTATCGGAACAATGGCATTTGATTCTCGCTTGGGGCTCTACAACGATCAACCGCCAAAGGAAGCCTTGAAATACATTCGTGCCAATCACGAGTTTTTCACTCTATCTCAGAAGCTAATCTTTAGCATACCAAGTAATCTAGTGCGACCTTACATGGATACACCGACGCTTAAGAAATTCTTCAATGCCGCTGACGTTGTACTAGAGATTGGGAGTGGCTTCGTGAACAAAAAAATAAAAGAGCTTAACGAACAAGTGGAAAAGGGAGTAGAAGCTTCAAGTGATGGTAAATATACCTTGGTGGCAATAAAACTTTCCACTTGTATAAATTTATTGACTTGACCAGCTCTTTGACTGATCGTGTTGGAGATGGTAACGAGAAAGACTTTGAGAACGACAGTGACAGTGACGTTCACAATGACATTGATATTGACATTGACACTTACAATGACAGTGATAGTGATTGATAATGGTAGTGACAGCGACAGTGAGTCACATTGACGGTGACAGCAACAATGACAGTGACAGTGACAATTGACATTGATAGTGACAGTGAGAGACATTAACAGTGTACATGACAGTTAACATTGACAGTAACAATAGCAGTGACAGTGAGTGACACTGACAGTGGTATCGTCACTGACAGGGACAGCATCAGTGAAAGTGAGTGACATTGACAGTGAATGTGACAGTGACATTGACATTGACAATGACAATGACAATGACAATGACAGTGACAGTGACAGTGAGTTACATTAACGGTGAACATGACAGTTACATTGACAGTAACAATAGCAGTGACAGTGACTGATAATGACATTGACATTGACAGTAACAGCGTCTCTGACAGCTACAGTGTCAGTGAAAGCGAGTGACATTGACAGGGAATGTGACAGTGACATTGACAGTGACAGTGGCAGTGGCATTGACAAAGAAATTGACGTTGACATTGACATTGGCAATGAAGGTGGCAGTGACATTGACAATGAAAATGACAAAGGCGACAGTGGCACTGGCAATGATGATGATGATGATGAAGATAAACAGGTCTTTGAGTTCTAGCCCAATAAAAGAAGTTCTCTCACAATATAAGAATACCACAGGGCTCGTGAAGACCAAATTAGTATCCAAAAGGAGTATCCAGATTAAAAATTCCCATAATGTATGTTTCGTTCAGTCACAAAAGTGTGTAATTGGCGGGTTCGCAATTAACACTAAGGGCTACAGAAGTGACAAACGTAAGATATGACATTTCTTCGCAATTGAGCAATTTCCGGGAAAACCAACAGGCGGACAGTTCCAAAGCCTTTTATTTTCACTAATCCTACAGCCAGTAAGAATAAACAAGCCGGGAGCTCCGCTTTTAGGCTTGGCTAAATCTATATATTAGGTTTCGAAGGCAACGCCTTCGATTACGATAAGTCAAAGCTGCTAGAGAAACAATGTACCTGTTAATTCTGGCACCACTAAGAGCAGCACTTTAGTATATATTCACACCAGCTAACGCCAGACGATGCCACGCATCAATAGGACACTCCTAGCATATCTCTGGTTTACATTGCGCCTAGCCCCAAACAATTTTTCACAATGTGAAACTTTCTTCGAATAGTTTAAAAGTCGTCTTTGTGCCAAGCCAGATTGCAGCACACAGATTTTAACTAAAACAGAGAGAGAACTTGAATCTGCTCTGGCGACATTGTAAACAGTTTTCTATCGAGAAAATTATAAATTATATTTTCGTAGTGTTTTGCAAATATGACATTGCCAATGCCTGTAGAATCTTTCAATTTGAAACTAAGGGTGTAGTTGATTATTGTAATAAATTATTATTATTAGTAGTAGTATTAGTATTATTAGTATTATTATCTATCTTATTCATTTATTTATTTATGTTTTGCGTCCCTAGTGGTCCCAGTGTTGGCATACTTATACGCGAAGGAAGAACTTACGCAGGAGGAAAAGAATGGTCTCGCCATGGAGCTAGTAGGTGGCGGTGTTCACACAGTAAGTGATATTTACATACCATTTCGCCCTTAAGTTAGCAGCGAAAAGTTATCTAGGCTTATGAGAGTGATCCCCTCGACGACCCTGCAACGGCCAAAACTGTTGCGAGACAAGTTGCACGAAAGGTAGAACTTAATTCTACTTCCGGCAACATCTCTTGCAACTTGTCTCGCAACGATTTTGGCCGTTGCAGGGTTTTGGTTTCATTGGGTATCAGATAACCTTATGAATTACTAATGAGTTCCAGCAGTTGCATTTGACGTTGCTGTTGTCCTTGGTAAAACTCCCTAAAGCGGTTTTCAATTGAGTGTCGAAAGTAATTAGCAAATTGCTTTGGTTTTCACTTTTGCATTACTTCACTCAGTGATTGGTTCAAAGTTCTCGCGCCATTTTGTCAACCAATCAGAAGTGAAACCAAAACCAATCGTGGCTCTCGCGTGCACATTTTCCCGCGCTTTGTGTCGGCTACGCGTATTCTAATTACTTCGAGTTTTGATTGGTTTACTGGATTGTCTCCGTCCTTTTTGATTGGCCAAAGTAATTACTTTGGTTTTGGTGTTACGGCACTCGACTGAAACTCACTCTAAACTGTCTGGCAACGTCAACGAAAACGTCACCTCGAAATATGACTTAGCTCTATCTTAAGTAATTCTCGATTATTCTATCATGTTCACGTTGCACAATACGGGCGAACTATCCTGTAACAGGATGGGTACGAACGGTTTTAAAGTAAATTAAGGTAGAAAATAAATGGTTCGTTCTTGTGAGCTCGCGTTGTCGTCAAAACCTTTGGTTTGGTGCTTTTACTTTGTTGTTTCAGTGTAGAGTACGGCAAAGAAATGCACTGAAATGCGTGCCGCTCGTGAACCACGATTATTTTTCTTTTTAACTAATAATATTCTTGCTTTGTGGTGTTGTCGTTGCCGTAGCCGTGGTCGTTAGGAAGCTTAAAATAGGGAGTTTAAGAAACAACAACGGCTACGGCAACGACAACGCCAAAAAGCAGTAATATTATTGGTTGAAAAAACCAAAATGGTCGTGCTGCACGTGCGGCGCGCATTTTTGAACAAATCTCTCCCGCACTCGTCAAAACTATTACGTGAAATTACCAAATTTGAGGTTTTGACGACAACGTGGACAAACTACAGTGAATCTTTCAGTCTCGCTCTTTACTTCAAATCCGTCCGCACCAATCCAGTTATAGGGCACTTCGCACTTATTGTAAAATATAAACAAGATTGAATAACCCGAGATAATTAGAATAGCTCAAACGTATATTTTGGAGTGACGTTTTCGTCCCCGTAGCCGTCGTGGTTTCTTAAACTCCCTAATTTTACGACTGCGACGGCAACAAGAACGGCGCAAAACAATGATATCATTGGTTAAAAGAGCACAAATAATCGTGCTGCACGTGCAGCACGGATTCTTGCGGTACTCTGCATAAGGACGACGTGAAATTACCAAATTTAGGGAGCTTATAAAACGAGGACGACGACGGTTACGAGGACTTCATTTAAAAATACAAGTTCGCGTTATATATTCATATCACTACGCAACTATTTCACGTCGTTTCGCGTTAATAATGTGAAACCTTTGCTTTGACATTTTACCTTCAGATTCCACTTGTTAATGAAAAGGGCAATATTTTTTTTCTCCACAGACCGCAAACTTGCTCCTGTGGTTGCTATATAATTTGGGAAGACTCCCTCACATCCAAGAAAAACTTATCCAGGAAATTGATAAAGTCGTTGGATATAAGAGTTACATCACTGCTGAACACGTCGCTAAAATGCCGTATCTCAAATTTTGTGTTAAAGAATCTTTGAGGTATTTAATACTGATTTTAGTTTATTCAATTAATTCAGGGATATCAGAAATTAGTATAAATACACAGGTGATTATACAAAATCGCACGCTCTCATTGGCTCGCTATCTCGGATTATCAGCCGATTATTCGCCCTCAAGGGTCACGGGTCAATAGCCCATTCGACTTCGCCTCATGGGCTATTGACCCGTAGCCCTTGCGGGCTACGAGTCTAATTGCTAATTAGTACAATTACATAGTTGATTATTGCAAATTCTCTGCGCTGATTGGCTGTACTTGAGGTGAGTATATAACGCGATAATCACCTAAGCGGTTTTTTTACAAAATGGCCGCAAGCGGTTTTGTCGAGGTGACAGACGAAGAAGTTAATTGTTTTAACAGAAAATCATCAACCCTAACCCTAAGCCTAATTCCTTAAACTCCAGAACTTTGGAAGTACGAAATACGAGGGAAAAAAGAGCGAAAATCCGAGCGAAATAGAAAAAACTTGATGAAGATGCAATGTTGTGTAAGACCTTGGTCGGACAGACGCAGGCTCATCACAAAAACATTTCTTACCTTTTCGCGTACTTCTAAACGTCGGAATTGATCCAAACTTTCCACAAAAACTTTTTTTTGCTTTATTCAGAGAGAAGTTTCGCTTTCCGGCGAAAATAAATTCAGCTTACTGAACGCCTAGCGCAATCAATTACCATATAAGGTCAAACTAAGATATATGAGCTGATAACCGAGATGGAGTGAACCAAACAGAGCACGAGAAATGCATTAACCGAGGTTAAGAATTTAATAATATATCATATATCATATCTTTATTTACCCTCGGATTTTAGAGTAGCTTGATGTAGCTAGTATTTCTGAGCAGTTACCCTCCTACAGATACACCACAGAAGACAGACCACAACACCGGGAACTACATGCTCTACTCTTTGCGAAATGGTTTATGTTCCCTTGTTCCCTAATATATTTTGTCATTGCTACACTGCTCCCCAATTCAAATTAGCCCATTCTTGTCACCAGAGCCTCGGATCAATCCAAGGCCCTGGGAAACTCTATGCAGGAGATCATGCGCTGTAGGGTTCTTATATGGCGAAAAATTGGCTATTTGAACCTTACGGCGCCTGCTCACTCCTCGTGCTGACATGAATGCACCAGTTAGAGAGGCTTTGGATTGTTCTTCACGAAAACCAATAAGAAGACACTTCGCTTCAGGGTTCCCCAGAGCTCTTCTCTCCCTCAGTCAAGAAAAGAGCTCTGGGGTCGAGATCGAAATTAGCCACGTTCTCTTCTTCCACAAAACCCGTAGGAGACCTTCAACTTGCTGCCTCTGAGGTTGTAGTGATGCACCTCCGTGGTCAGACAAAAAAGCTCAGTTAAAGTATACTCAGGTCCGACGTTAAATAAAGTGACTTTACCTTTTTCCTCATCATCGTCATCATCTTCATCGTCATCGTCACCATCATCACTATTCTATGTCTTGGTTTTTTCTTTCTAAAGGTTTACTCCAACAGTCGCAACACTTTCTCGGGTGTTGGACCAAGACGTAGTGCTTTCGGGATATCATGTTCCCGCAAAGGTAACTTTCTCCTTTACTATAATTGTTTAACATTTTTCGGCTGATAAAAAAATGCAAACTTCAACGGAACCTCGATTTTAACGAATTTCACATCACGATGTCATGGGTATAACGAACGACTTACGGTATAATCTTGATCTAACGAAACCTAACCCTTGCATACGGAACCCGCGCCCGCAGTGCGCGCGGCAGTCAAAACCGTGCTATCCTGTCAATCATTTGCCCTTTCACCGGAAACAGTGCATTTCGGTTGTGCGTGTCGATCTACCCCGTCGAAAGGAAGCGGTTAAAGTCTTTATTCGCGAAGTTAACTCAAATAAATACATTATCAATACGGTTTTGCCGTCTTCTTACACTTGATTCGAAAATACCAGCCTGAATTCGTCTTAGATTAGTTAGAAAAAGCACAAATAAAAGCCAAAGCACAACAGCTTACGTTCGAATTCTGCTCGCCGACAACCAAAGTTTGTTGACAAAAAAATTGCCACAAAATGTTTTAAATGGTTTTCTGGCCCTCTATTAATAGCGCTCACGTGCATTTTAAATGGAGTATCGGGAAAGAAAAATTGTGAAGCTGATATTTGTTTCGTACAAACATACTTTTTCAAGTAGCGAAAATTTGTATAAGCACTACAAAACTTTGACTAGCCATTGCCCGAAGGAACACCTTTGAGAAGCTGCAAGGAAGCCGCTGATGAATTTTGCACAAAAACTTCGGCCCCTAACACCGGAAAGCCAGACTTTGAAAGTTTTTCAGCGGAAGGCTCACTAAGGAAGAGTCTCTAGAGCTTGCCCTCCCGCAGGTCGCCAGAAAGGTGCAAACAAGCTGATTCATGTCTGAAAAGAGTAAGGTCTAGAAGGTGAAGTCAAATTTTGTTTCTTGTATTGAGCAAAAATTTATTCAAAGCTTTTCCCTCACTCCCAAATAAGAACTTGCTGTGTCTTGCAATTCTACAGTGAATTACTATTAGGCCAATACGAGAATCAACATCAAAGAGGCACTCCCAGGGGTTTGAGGGAAGAAGAGAACATGGCTTATTTGAACTGGGGAACAGAGTAACAATATCAAAATATTTTCGGGAACAAGGGAAGAAAACTAATATTTAAATTTTAGGGATCAAAAGGCTGGGAACAAGTTTCAAAGTAATTTGGGGAACAAGGAAACACAAGAAAATATCTAAAGGGAACAAGGACTCCTCTCCCCAGGAGGCCCTCATCAAATGTTCTGCCTCTATCCAACAGCTCAAACAAGCTATTCCAACAATTTTTGAATGACCAACAGGAAAAGAAGACTCTCTAAGATAAACAAATTATTTATAATAATTATCACTTTAGCATGCGAAACAATGCTCAGATGCTTACGAGCACCCTCATGCCCACGTTTGTAAAAAAGCACCATGAAGTATTCCTTGCGGCTGGTTTAGGCATTGTTTCATCTTTCAACATCGGGCAAAACCAAATCAACTCCATTCTCAGAGGGCACTGGGGAAAGAGGCTAGAAGAAAAAACTTGCATTAATCCAATTCTCCCAATGTAATCTTTACAGAATAAGATTGTTGAAGGAACACTTTTGAGTGCCAACCTTAAGTCTTTTAAAACAAGCACAAACAATATTAATAGTCTTTAAATTCACAAAATGTCAAACAGCATATTTTATTCTCATATTCAATTAGATTTGGCTGCAATATTCCTTAAAACTATGCAGAACTATTTACCATAAAATGTGGAACATTTCCTGCCTATCTAAATATGCTGCAAAAGGGCTCCAAAAAGCAACCAGTTAAGTTTTTAGATAAAGATACACAAAATTATACCTAAAAAATAAATTATTTGATGTGATCAAGACATTGAATGACCAAGCAATATATAAATGGCAGCAATGTATGTTAGGTTCACAAAAAGGGGAAAAAATATTCCTCAACTGATGTTTCAATATGCATATTTTAAATTAATTTTCTATCAACAATTCAAGAGACTGACTTTTCACTGGCATTGATTTACATTTCCATGATAAGTTTTAAAGTGAATCTGGCAACCACAGTACCCTATGAAATTGGAAATAACTTAAACAAACTCTTTAAACTAACATTTTACAAGGGACACCATTGTTAATGCCCTGCGAAGAACAAAGATTAAATTGAAAAAAGAGTTGGTCTGGAGTTTATCCACAATGGACAGTTAGTGGCTGCATTCACCAATGAAGAGAACAAACGCATCAAGTTTCTTCTCAAGCAACCTGGTGTTCAAGGAGCTATTCAATTTCCAAAGAACTATGGTAGTGTACAACAGTACCTGGGTGAATTCGGGTACGTGGCCTGAAACTGAAACTTGTGGAGCCAAACAACTTGTTGAGCTTAGTACTTAAACTGGGTAGATGTCTACAAATATTGTCTATTCAACCAAGAGTTTCTCCTAATTTTGTGTACCATTCACTTGTTGGTTCCTTAATTTAAAAAATCGCTAATTCAATTAAGGATTCAAGTCCTTTCAAATCATCAAAGTTACTTTGCACCACCATGAACAAACGAAAAAATACAAGCAATGAAGACAAACTGCTCAAAAATGCACGACTCCCTTTGAAACAGCAAAACGGGCCGGGGATCCTGAAGTCACTAAAAAGTGCTGCATGCTACGTGGATGTTTGCAGAACGATCGCAAGTTGTAATCACTGAAAGAAAACTCAACTCCAGATCTGATAGATGATGGTCGTGCAAGACTCGCCAAGCACGTGGAACACCCAACAGGATTGTTTGTTGTTTGGCACAGCAGATGAACGAAAAATTGTTCCCCTCACTATTAAGTTCCAACCCGATAAGACCAATCTTGCCCAAATACAACAACAATTTGGGCAGCAGGCAAGCTCATCACAAGCCATCGAAGTTGGCATGAAGCAGCATAGCGCTTCACCTGAAGTTCGATCATGATGGACACAAACAAGAGCTGAAAAAACTTCATATGGTCAGACGGCCAAATGCGATTGATCCAACATTCATTAGAGCGGCTCAGTTATCGGACATCAAAGTGCTGAACAAACCAAGGGATTTCGTCGTAAAAATGTTCACTCAGCAACGTCTTCTTCTCCTACAGAATAAAGTTCAAAGGCGATCCTGGTTTTTAATCACATGCTAGACCAATTCATAAACTGGATTGGCAAATTGATTGCCAGAACAATGCATCATTTCTGTCCCGATGAGTTCAAAGAAGCGACGGTCAAGAGAGTCACAAGAGCAGGCTGAGCGAATGTCCACCGATCTAACCAATCCGAATGTAAACAATTGGCGTGACGTCGAATAGCACAAGGATAGCACAGTTTTTCCCGCTCGCTGAATTCTGATTGGTCAGTTTAAATTTCAGTAGCTCTCGCCGTATGCAAGGCAGTATATTATATAAGATTGTTCTTAGGGCATAGGTGGGAACCCCAGCACAGTCAGAAATGCGTCTATTTTTAGAGTACCCGTTCCCGCCAAAATTACTTCTCATGTCCCTGAAAAAACTTAGCAGTAGCAGCCACGTGCGACATGGCTTCTCCTGATTGGTTAAAGTGGCTGCCCTTTGTTTTGTTTTCTTCGCGCGTAAATTGTATCTAAAAATAAGTCTACTTGTGACTGTGTGGCTTAGGCAAGACCTCAAATTGATAGAGAAACACTCTTATCTCATTCACTCTTGCGAAACCCTAACTTAACAAAGTAAACAGTTTTCCAGTCCCTCAGAAGCTCTAAGTATAGAGTTTACCCTGTATAATGGGTGATTTGTCACACTAAGAAAGCCTCTCCAATTGCTGCTTCACTTTTCGATAATATGCATTGATTCACTGTAGGAGAAATTCCAGTTGCGGGTGATAGATGTTGTGAGCGGGTGAATCTGGAAAAAAAGAGTGTTTGATTGTCCGGGTCCTGGGTAAATTGTGGCTGGTCAAAAAATAGAACTTTTATTTTGAAAATTGAAATTTAACAACTACAACCGTAGCCTCCCCCCCCCCTCCCCCCTTAAATCAAGGATAAAGCCGTGTGAAGGCCAAGACGCGCCATTTTCCCAGCATTAATTTTTGGGGGAGGGGTGGTATCAATTCTCCCTTTAATTTGGCTCTTTCCTGCCCCTCCTCCCTCATTTCCTCTTAACCTCTTCTTTATTACCACTACGTTCTGGAATGTCTTTTCGCGCTCATCGTTCCTCACCTGAATCCAAAGAGCGCGTGAAGCGGGTCGCTGTAAATTCTCACGGGTCGCCAGTAAACTGTCGCGGGTCCAAGAAAGTCAAGTCAGAAAGCAGCAAATTTTTAGCTCTTGGTTAGGGTTACAGTTAGGGTTAAGGGGGCATTTTTCAGTGTTCCATTTTTATCTATCCAAAATTGTAGGTTGATTCATAAGTGTAAGTGCAGTGTGATCAACCTCTGACCAAGAGACATGTGAAACTGGGGCAACGGAAAAAAGAAATTAAATTATGTGAATTTCTTAACATAAGTGTTAAGTGGTGATGGTATTATCAATACGTGATTTTTGTTTGTAACTGAACATGTGCACACGTGCATCTAAATGGTTGAGCAAGATGTGTTTTAAAAAATTGCCAGTAGGTAAGGCCCCCCAAAAGCTCGAGTTTGCTTTAGCCACTTTCGAATGCACGGCTTTGCCAAAAAAGGCACAAAAGGTTTGATTTTGCCAAAGCAATGAATTTAGATGAAACTGACGATTTTTCTTTATTTCCATCGTATTTTCTGCAGACAATCGTTGTTATTGACCTTTTTTCCGCTTGTCATAACGAGAATATCTTCAAAGACCCGTCAGAGTTTAGACCAGAACGATGGATGAGAGAAAATAAAGATGAACAACACGCGTTCGCAAATTTGCAGTTTGGATACGGAGTGCGCATGTGCTTGGGTAAGAAGATACGTTCATTATTCATTTGATCCGTACTGTCATCAAGAACCACAATTTTATTTGTACCGTAAAAGGAAGTCATAATTATAATGACACAGGATTCATTTCTATCCGCCGACGGGTTGGCTCACTTGGTTGAGAGTACAGACAACGCTGAACCACTTTCGATTTGTTAATTCGTCCACGATCATAGACAGAGGTGACACTCTTTAATGAGTCAAAATGTTTTTTTCCCCTCACAGGTCGACGGATAGCAGAAATGGAAGTATACTTGTTGATATGCAAGGTTAGTTCTACATGGTTTACACTTATTTGGCAAACTTTGATTACAAATTAACAAACAAATAAAATTGACGAACAGAAAAGAAGACAATCATTGGGGTAGAATCATAACAATTAAATTGTTATATGAAATAAATTTTAAGTATTATTGTCAGATATAGGGATGATATCTGTTTACAAACATTGTTTTTGTTATTCAAATGTGCCAACCACAGAAACAAAGACTCTTTGTTTCGACAGCCACTGAGGCTCTGGTTGGCACATTAACGACAATAGGTGACGTCAACGATATCTTCGCTATATAATAGAGTTTTCACAAGACGTCATGGAGGCCATGTTGGACGAGTGACATAATCTTTTTGGGAATTGAACTTTATTGAATGAATGAAAATTCTTCCTTTTGTTTTACTAGTATGCAATAAATACGGCCGCTGGTCACAAGCGAAAACACTCTATTATCGATATTTGACCATTAAAAATTGCATTATTTATTACCATCACTGGAATAGCCATCATCAGTATTCGGTGATTAAATGTTAAACGAGGATAACGTAGCAACCTCGTTTCCGGGGTCAACGACAAAGAGACCTTGGGAACGAGGCTGGATAACGTGGCTGGTAGGAGACAGCGTGACCCAGTGGTTCTGGCGCTTACCTTGAGATCCGGAAATCCCAGGTTTAGGACCTATTCTGGCAACTCGTTGAATTTGATCCTGGTGGTCCCTTGATCAACATCTCGGCTGTACTTGTCAATTTTCAACTGGCTTGCCTCCGGTCAATTGCGATTCTTAAAGCTGTGGTTCTGTTCTGTTGTATGTGTTTCACTAGCCCTGGAAAACCTCAATGGTGAGCGGTCAATTAAGTGTGGATGATGGCTGTGTTTTACATGGGCTCGTAAAAGGTGTGACACCTGTTGCTGTTCATCAGCAGAAAATAATATTTAATTTATATTCTGCCAATAGTTAGAGCAATAGTACGAAACTGTTTTAATTTACACCAAACATCATTCATTTACCCGAAAATACATTCATGAACGATTTTAGCACAAGAAGTAACATTCAATAGTATTAAAAGACAAGTATTTGCATCTTTGGACAATCATTTGCTTGGAATATACCTTCATTTGACCATAATCAACTTCATTAGGAGGTTTTCACGTGACGAGATCGCCGCCATGTTGCTGGACGAAAACAAAAGATCTCTCATTACCTTCTCTTGTTCGTCCACTAGAAGTGGTACATTTCTCTATTGTTATTTGTTTCTCTAGAGGTTGGTTGAAAACGTCCTATAGCAGTAATGTGCAAACATTTGTGCCAATTGACATTCATTTTAGTGTTTGTGATTTCATTAAGGAGCTTAGCACAAACACTCACATTCTACTACATCAACAGACAACCATTTTCACAAATACAACATTCTTTAATGTGACGATACAAACAAAAACGGACTATCGGTCAAACTATTGGCACAAACTGAACGAAAGTTTATTTTCTGCTAATGAACAGCAAAAGGTGTAAAGGGACTGGGTCACCAGCTGAGCATGCGTATTTGAAATGATCTTTGCCTCATTTGCATTTGTATTGACCCTGGGCATTCAGAGCGAAATCTTTGATCTGAACGCTGTTCGACTCTTTGACTTTGATAGACAGGATGGCTTAGTGGTTATCAACCACACCTCCCACCCCTGTGACCCAGGTTCAACTCTGGCCTCGAGGTCGTATGTGGGCTGAGTTTCAGTCGATCTCAATCTGACTTTCAGGGTTTTTCTCCGGGTACTCCGGTTTTACTCCCTCATCAAAATCGACTCTAGCTAGATCAGTAACATCCGGGCGGATACCCTCGTATAGGAATAACCTCTGGTATCTCTCCCTTTCATTGTATTGAATGAATAAAGTTGGTATTATTATTATTATTATTATTATTATTATTATTATTATTATTATTATTATTATTAATACATACATACATACATGCAGTTGGCGAAACCACCTGATTCCAGAACAGGTTGATACAGTCGAAGCTCTCTGAAGCGACCACCCAGGGAATTCAAAAAAAGTGGTTCCAACTAATAGCTGATCGCTTACGAGAATGGGTTCTCGTAATCGACCAAAATTATAAACAATAGAAGATGGTCGCTTACGTGACCTTTCAGCACGTCGAGTCTCTGGGATTTGTAAATTCTTACTGATGGTTCTGAAGATAACGGTCGGGACCTTCTGTCATTCACGTCTGCCAAAATATCCTCAGAAACCATTCCCAGCCAAAACATTCCAAAACAAGTTTAAAGCCCTCCTTGAAGAGAGAGGCTACCCTAAGCTGCTTATCGAGAGAGCAGTATCTGAACAATATCAATATCTGAGGTCAATTTTTCTGGAAGACAGCTGTCGGCTCTTAAGACAAAAGGCCAAAACCACCGGGAAAACGTTACCATTTGTCACAACATACAACCCAGCAGTGTCAATTCTTCAAGCAACACTGACGCGCAACTGGAGTTTTATTAAAAACCAGCCATTGCTGGCAAACATATTCAAGGAACCTCTTTACATATCATACAAGAAGGGTAAATCACTCAAGCACATGCTCGTTAAAGCAAAACTGTGAAGTGAAGGTTTCGTGATTATCTGTAACCACAAACCCGTACAAAAGAGAGGGCAGTGCAGGTCTGTCACATTCTTTCAAATTCTCTGCACATTTGGTTGTGTTTTTTATTAAAGTGTGACATACATAAATGAGACTCTGTGTGGTCGTTTACGAGAGCTTAAAAACGATGCGAAAGTCCAGTTGGGTAATCCAAAGGTGGTCGCGGTCGCTTACGAGAGCTTTCAATTAGCACAAGCGACATTTAAAACGGGATTTTACATTGGTGGTCGTAACTAGAGCTAGTCGCTTACGAGAGTGGTCACTGTGAGAGCTTTGACTGTATGAATTTAATTTATATAGCACTGGTCGACCAAGCAAGGGTCTCTTGCTTTTGACTGGGTTGAAGACATTATTTCGCGATCGCCCAGGAAAAAAACACGAAAATTTCGTCGAACAATATTGTGCATTATTGTCCAAACTGCACATGCTCAACGGGCGACCCAGCTCCTTTAAGGTTTGTGTGTGATTTCTGTTCCTTTTTATTTATTTAATTATTTATTGAGAAATTATAAAAACAAAAAGGCTCTATCCGAATGCCTGACTTAACTTGAGTTTATTTCTCACTTGCAGTTACTTCAGCGTTTTCGCATCGAGTATAACAACGATCCACTGGACTCAATCCAAATGATGTTTATTGCTCCTGACAAACCGGTCAAGATCAAGTTTGTTGATCGAGTTTGACTTGACAGAGGATGGAATTACACAAGCCAGAAAAAGTGTTAATCGGTATATTTTATTGCAGTAATTACACAAAAACTTATGATTTTCACGAACAAGCATTTGTCACCTCCGTGTCTTACAAAATCACGGCGAAAATGCCTTATTATATGTTTGGCAATCCCAGAATCTTTTGTGCATAACGTACGTCTCCGTTAACGCAAATGATTCATTACAAGAGAAAAATCACGTAATTAATTATTAATAATAATATTTATGAAAACATTTGAGATGGACCACTTTTATAAATGGCGACCACTCTTACATTCTTTTGTCTTTATGTTGATTAGACCTACTGGCCTCGTTTTGAAACAAAAATTATTTTGAAATTTGCTCGTCGTAGCGAGGCTAGAAAGGCTTATTAGCAATAAATCAAAATAATATTTTATTTGACCGCCATTATGAAAGAGGTCTGTAGCTTATCGTAAACAATGCACGCGCATCACGCGGTCATATCACGCGGTCACTCACGCAAAAATTGCACTATCCAGGGCTTGCATTTGATTGGCTATCGGTGACCTTCTTTAGCCGTTGGCCAACCAGAATGCATTGGCGTCACGTCGCGCATGCGTGACAGAACATCGAGGAGATCCTTTCTTTTTCGGTACGGTTAACACTCATGGCCATCCCTCAAAATGGCATTGGACATTTAGTAACAATTACACTACGCCAGTGTTACCGCGAAACCTCTCGAATGTAGCTTTTCTTTGTCGCTACAATTCGTGTATGTCGACGTCGCGTCCAACTGTAGATTAGTTATCATCTTTTGTAACATTCGTTTGTTGCGTTGTTAAATTTGTCTTTCGTGTGCTTGTCTCTGATTAATGTTACATAATTTGTCAAGTTTCTTGTAAAAATTTAGTCCGGACTACAGTTTTTTGGGATCACAATTTTATTGGCACGTTTTCTTTTAAAAGCCGGTTTTTAATATCGTGAAGTCAGGACACCGTTAAGGTAAATCTTGTCAGTATTATTCATACGTTGCACGTTCCTTTGCTTTCTTTAATTTAGTTTCTTGGCTTTGTACGTCTGTAATTCTGGGTTTTTCCCGCATGTTTTGTAGTTCCGTAGGAGTGTGGATTTCAATAAATTTCAACGAGCGCGCATACGCGTGACTTTCGTTACATAGTACTTAGTATAGGTAATCACTTGAGGCCGAGTACTATTAAGGATTAATTGCACGAGTGTTTTGGAAATTTTCCAAAATTGCCCGAGTCGCGAAGCGACGAGGGCAATTTGGAAAATTTCCAAAACACAAGTGCAATTAATCCTTAATAGTACGAGGACTCATGCGATTACTTGTTTATCAATAAAGGGCAAAATTACTCTTGATTACCAAAAATGCCCTCGATTAAGAAAAAATGCCCTCTGTCTCAGCCAATCAGCGCTCAGTAATTTTGCCCTTTATTGATAAACGAAGAAACTATACAAATCACATCGTTGAGCCCAGTTCAGTCAACATAGTCGGAAGCTGGGAGGAGCCGCCGAACAAAATAATTGATGATGGTAGCGAAAAACACATTGGTCGGTTGACCTTTGAATGTAAGAGTCCGCATGTTATTGAAAGGCGCAGTAAAGAAAGCAAAGGCCGATGTGGAACAACGTCGTTTGAGGTTTACGGCGATTACGGCGTTCTGCAAAGACCCAATGTGCTTCGGGAATATCCAATGTTGCCTATTATGATGGATACCTCTTTATCGATGAACGATCGAATGATGACATGTCGCTGTCCAAAGTTCGTTTTGAGGATTTGGCGAACAAAGTTCCGCCCAGCTGCATCATTTTTCAAATGTTTCAGAAGTAGAGTATAGGGCTGTGTCGTACCTCCTCTTAACTGATGCACATGGTATTGTTGCCTGTAGCATTTTGTTGGGCAAAGCAAGAGTTGCCCTTTTGAAGACCGTGACAGTATCACGTCTGGAGTTGACCGCTGCTACAGGCGCTGCTAAGCTTCACAGACAGATTAAGAAAGAACTCACTCTACCCATACGTGAAGTGACATTTTGGACTGACTCTACTATTGTTTCGCAGTACATCAACAACACTTACACAGGATTCCAAACCTTCGTCTATAGCCGATTGGCTATGATCCACGATGTCTTAAACCCGTCTCAGTGGCGTCATGTTAGCTCTGACTTGAACCCAGCAAATAATTTACGCGTCTCGTGGTTTCAATCAATCAATAAACTTTATTTAAGTGTCTAAAACTTCTAGTCAGCCCGGAGGCCGACTAATCGGTGACACTCCCAATAAAATTACACATAAAATTACACTCTTGACAATCAGATTACACTCTTGACAATCAGAAGTGGTTTCAAGGATAATTGTTTAGAGTCAAATGGAAATAGTAGTATTATTTCCATTGCTTTTTTGGCCTTAAGTCACAAAGATCATTGTGGGTAATTTCATGTTCATTACAGATGAAAATAAATTATACATCCTCTAATTAAGAAATCATTAAGTTGGCAAAAACCATATGTCATTATTTCCTTTCTATTTTTTGCAAATTTACACTGTGAGTTAATAATCAAATGATAGACGGCAACATGGTTTTACACTTTCACTACGTCACCGAAAATTATTTTTTGGAAACTTGACCAAAGCAAATCTATGGCTACATGTTCAAATAATTTATTTGGTTGTACCTTTTTTACTGCCAACATCAAAGAAATCTGTAAACTTATGCTGTCCTAAATAATATCTTTCACTGTTTTTTATCCTCTTTGGAAATTTGCTTTGTAAAACTGCTGGGGAATGCTTAGCCATTTCACCATCCGGGGTGTTCATGTGAAAAAATGTTTGTGCTAAAAATTATGACAACTGGCTTATTGCAAATACATTTTTTTTGTACATAAATAATGGAACTCTCATACAGAGCTAAATTAATTTAGTGCCAAAAAATTATATAATAACAAATAATATTATAACAATTTATTCACCTATATAGCACTATTTCCATTAAAATTGCTCAAAGGCACTTTACAAACATAAATTAGAGCTGCTATTACAATCTCAGCTACATAAATATTCTTAACGACATGGTGAAAGTAATATCCATTTTCTACATTAAGGAGGTCACAGGGAAGGAGCAACATACGGAAAATCCCTAAAACCAGACATACGTAGATACGAAAATTAATTGAGCCTAGTTCACACTAGCGACGTAATCGTAATCGCACTTGTAATCGTAAATTAACTTAAGAGTGTTACGATCTTGCATGAATCAATCCGACGTAAGGAGATCTTAAGTAAAAATTACTTTTTTTCCCCAGGCTTTTTGAAAAATTTGATACTGTTGATACAGCTGAAGTTGATCAAATATGGATAAGACAGTCATTTTTCTGTTCTTGGATTTTTGTTTTTGTTTTCAAATGTCGCAGAAGGAATGTTTTCGACCGTGTTATTCAAAAGCAAAAAGATTGCATTTTACCTGATTTTACCAAAAATGATCTCTCGGGAATACCAGAACCTCATGATAGAAATCAAAACTTGTGATAAAGGGTGTTTTTATTGGTATGTCGTCGTCAGTTGTTAACTTTTTGTTTGTTTCTAAGGCTCAGAGAGAGAGAGAGAGAGAGAGAGAGAGAGAGAGAGAGAGAGAGAGAGAGAGAGAGAGAGAGAGAGAGAGAGAGAGAGAGAGAGAGAGAGAGAGAGAGAGCTTCGTGATTGGTCCGCCCGTACAACTCTGCTTTCGTCTACGTTTAATCGCTTCACACCTCGAAACCTGGTTAGCGCTTACCGTTGGTTTAGAGGTATCAAAAGCTAGAGGTTTCCATGGTATTTAACACTGGTTAGCGCTAACCATGCTTCGAACAACCCGGGCAAGATCATAAGTGTAGTAATCGTAATGGTAAGAAAAAGGAAACTTTCTGATCCTTAAGCCGATGATACACGGTTTAACATCTTGCAACATTTGTTGCTCAACAAATGTTGAACGATGTTCTGGGGCACCCAACGAGAATATAGTTCAAATCCACTTAAACATAGCATTGTTAAACGTATTTTGGTATTTAAACGGTAGATATAGGCATATTTTTATCCCCTATATTTTTTTTAATCTGTTAACGTTCGGATTTCCTAGCTAAAAGTCAAGTGATCCGAAAATAGGGATCAAAACTTACCTCTTCGAAATTTTCAGCCAGAAAAAAGGCTCCCGAAAATTCTAGGTGACCTTTTTAGGATAAAAATCCGTTACAAATGGGCAATTATACCATTTTTTAGATGTTCGAAAATCCTAGAACAGGCAGGCAAGCAAGAAATTTTAGAACAAATGTTCCGAAAAGTCTAGATCTCAAATCTCCTTCCGAACAGATATTTTCCGAAAATTGACGTTGGGTGCCCCTGGATGTTGCACAACTAACGTGTTGAACGGAATAGAACTGGTCTCTATTTTCGTTCAACGTTGTTCAACAACATTCAACGTGTTCATATTTCAACATTCAACATGACATGACACACTGTTCAACATTTGTTGAACAAGAGCTGAAGCATTTGTTGATCAACAAATGTTGAACCGTGTATCATCGGCTTTACGATTACGATTTTCGATTCACACTAGGTTTTAACCCTCCTTACGACTACGATTTTCGATTCACACTAGGTTTTAACCCTCCTTACGACTACGATTTTCGATTCACACTAGGTTTTAACCCTCCTTACGACTACGATTTTCGATTCACACTAGGTTTTAACCCTCCTTACGACTACGATTTTCGATTCACACTAGGTTTTAACCCTCCTTACGACTACGATTTTCGATTCACACTAGGTTTTAACCCTCCTTACGACTACGATTTTCGATTCACACTAGGTTTTAACCCTCCTTACGACTACGATTTTCGATTCACACTAGGTTTTAACCCTCCTTACGATTACGATTTTCGATTCACACTAGGTTTTAACCCTCCTTACGACTACGATTTTCGATTCACACTAGGTTTTAACCCTCCTTACGATTACGATTTTCGATTCACACTAGGTTTTAACCCTCCTTACGACTACGATTTTCGATTCACACTAGGTTTTAACCCTCCTTACGACTACGATTTTCGATTCACACTAGGTTTTAACCCTCCTTACGACTACGATTTTCGATTCACACTAGGTTTTAACCCTCCTTACGATTACGATTTTCGATTCACACTAGGTTTTAACCCTCCTTACGACTACGATTTTCGATTCACACTAGGTTTTAACCCTCCTTACGATTACGATTTTCGATTCACACTAGGTTTTAACCCTCCTTACGACTACGATTTCGATTACGATTACGACGCTTGTGTAAACAGGCGTTAACTCCTATAAAAATGGACAATTTTCATAACACCATTATTTGACTAGAGCTATGAGAGTCTGACTTCAGTCTAGGTTTCCTCATGCAACTTAGCATCATTTTTCTTCATACCCCACCGGGCTTTCGAAAATTTAAATAAAAAGGAAAAAAGATAAATTCTGCTCGGGTGGTTATTAAAATGATGACACCGTGGAGATGGCCTGTTTTGTACATCACATCGTACTAAGTGGTTCTTTTCAAAGGATTTGTTGAGCACCCAACTACGGGTGTACAGGGTCCAATAGCAATTTTTCCAATTTATCCGTCAAAATACTCCAAATTTTCAAACCACCATGCTATTAAGGCACCGAGTAAGTGCCCCAATCCTGCTCCTATAGCACCACCTACTAAACTTGCTACCAGGCCACCTGTAGGACATATTATTGGCCCCAACCAGGAACCTAAAGCTCCACCGCCTACACGACAGGCCGCCTTGGCAACAACATCAACTAACTTAGACCAGAACTCTCTGCTCGTCTTACTATGCTCAAATGCTTTGTAGATCTCATAACTTGCCCAACCAGCCTCTAACAAGATGCCAAACCCAAATCCTACCATCTCGGAATGCGTGCAAATGAAGCCAGCTACTTCATCAGAGGCATTTGCTGCAATCTTGATGAGCAGCGGCACAAAAGCTTTCTTCTTAACGAAATCATGCACACCTGAAAAGACAGAATAGACAACCTCTCTTGCCCACAGGTACCAGCTCTCGACCTGACGACTAACGTTAAGCCCACACTTGCACCAAGTGACAAAGTGTTCGCAGTTGTTCTTCAGTACATCATAGCAGGTCTCGTTTATTCGGGAACGGGCTCTTTCGATCACTTCCGTCACAGAAAAGCGCTCTAGTTCTGGTGGCCATATAATCTTCAGTATCTGGGGGTGAAAAGGAACCAATGCAGTGTTAAAATGTGAAAATACCTCGGGTGAATTCCTTCAGTCTCAAGTAATGCACCAGTCAATGCGACCTAGCCTATGAATGGCTGCGAGGCTGCCGGTGACCTTGCGTTGATACATCCCCCACTGCTTTTATCGTGCAAATTGTGTTGTTGTAATTACTGGGTTGCCTATGGCAAACCCAGTCGAGGTCTGCGTTTAGTTTGTTGGTTTTATTTGTTTTATTTTTATTTTTATTTTTTTTTTCCGTGCCGGTAAAAGTCTTGCCTGTCACTTCCCTGGTAAGTGGTGTCTTTGTGCATAGAGCCTTCTGCGCGTATTTCCTTAGGATCGAGAGGGTAGTGGAACTGCGTAGATTTCTCTGGTGGACACAGTAGAATCATTAACTTAGCCTGCAATGGCGTCGAAAGTCATGTAACGCGAATGGCGTTTTAGTGGATCCTTAAACAAAATATACCCTTATGGAGCTCAATAATGGAAAGTCAGTTGGATAAACTAGGAAGGAATCTCAAAAGCGACGAGTAGTGGACTTCGACAACAATCTATCGCCCGTCGAGACGAAATCAAAGTGAGCTGTATTTACCTGAAGTACATGGTAATTTGACACGATTGAGTTTCTTGTCTTCACGCACGCAATGAAATAGGAAGAGGTTTTCGCCTCTAAGAGCAAATTTGTTGTTTGTTTCAATAAATTTTTCGCCGGAAAAGGATTCTGTGGTATTTTCTGCCTTTGTGAATTATAATATCATGTTGTGTATTGAATTTTCGAGCTTAAGGTTGAAATGTGATATGGGAGAAGTTTTTTAGTATTGCTCTGTAAGCAGGAAGGGTTCACAGGCCTGCTGGAAGCGTGCTTGAGTTTCAACAAAATGAGCCCCAAAATGAGTGAAAACGTGTGACGCAGATGAATAATAAAGTAGCTGCTATTTCCAAAATGATGGAATTACCTGGTGATAAATAAGGTCGTACGCGTCTTGGAGAGTAAATTTTGACTTTGCATAAACAAGAGTTGGGCGATTGTGATCTTTGTTTTGACTTCGCTCATTTTATTGTCAAACTTTATAACACTTGACAGAAAAAGAAACTTACAAAAACCTGGTATCTTGCCACCATTTGACACACATGCTTCACTGTTTGGCGAGTAAACATGCGGCGGTAATTTAATCACGGCGCCCGCTGAATTCCGGCCATGTCACTTTCGATTTTGCAATTTACTTGAACGTAGCAAAAATCTCCCAAAATGTTTGTCGCTGATCGTAACTTTTTATATTCTATATACACGGTTCAAAATTAATGTTGTTTTCATGTCGTAAATATTTTATTCTCAATCGACCGTCCCGGAAACTTCCTTCTGCTCTTTCTAAAAACTGTGTATCAATAGTTATTTACTTTTGCATCAATATTTGTTTTTGCATAAAGCAAGCTAACAAAATCTGTACCTTGCTGAGTTCGCATTTGTTAGCGTTAATAGTATTTTCGGTCCGATGCTTCTGTTTGATGAGTGGTATATTGTTTTGGTCTCCCATCCAAACACTAACCCCGCGGAACAGGGCTTGACTTCAGTGAACTTCGGCATTACAAAGCTGTCAGATGCTCAGCGGGCACGCTTAAACTTGTG
>OX421456.1:4177500-4220000 GCA_949126865.1 Montipora capitata | reverse complement strand
GTCTGACATTTCATTGATTTGGTTTTATTCGCCCTGAAAAGTCCTCATGGGGAGTGGCCAATTAAGTATGTAACGTATGTTGAGGAAGTCTTAGCTTTTACAATCATTAATCTTGAGCTTAATTATACACCATGATATAAATAACGAATAGCAATTTGTAGTGCAAGAAATCGCAGGAAATCTATCTGAGCATTTAGCATAGTAAGAAAATGGGGTTACTCTAGGAAAGTGAAAATCTTTGACCTGGGTGGGAAATGAACCCAGGACCTTCGGATTGGATAAGACTAGAGTCATGATTTTGAAACCTACCCTTGTCAGAGATTTTTTTTGTTCCTCGTGTGGGTCCATTTCCATATCCAGGGTTAATGCTCAGATGAATTTCCTGATATTTCTTGTACTACAAATAATCACTTTAGTAGCTCACATGTTGTCTCCTCTAATGATGTAAAGACCTAACATGACCTGTTCCACTCCACTTCCCGAGGAAAATACTCTCTCGTGGCTTTCATCTAAAATCAGGTTTACAGTTTGATCAAAGCCTTTGAGAGTTCCCTGAAAAAAGTCATGACAAGGTAAAAATCGAAATACATATAACACTGCCTATGTTGGTATCAGATGTCATTTTGGTAGGTAGGAACATACATGTACGACAACGATGGATTAATAGTGTTTGTTATAAGAATCCACTGTTGATAAGGTGTGGAAACCATGACAAATGAATTCAAATTGTTTCGTGTGAAACTTGGTATCACTGGCATGAAATCATTTTATGTACATGTAATCTGCCCTTCAAATGCATGATCTCTCATACGTACTCTAATCATAGTTAATCTAGGGACTGGTTATGAAACCCTGGGAATTTCAAAAGCAGGAACAATACAGTCGCAATTAGATGTTGAACCGACCGGGGCCCCCTTCACAATCTTTTGTTTTTGGTTCGCAAGTTCATTTCGAATAAATTAGTCAAAGCTTTTGGTTGGTTATCCTGCCAAAAAAAGCATGTTTTTGTCGGGTTTTGTGCAGGGTCAAGGCCAAAAAAGCGAACAAAAACATGAAACAAAGAAACTTGTTGAGTTTTATAACCAGCCTACATCTATTAACTATGCTCTAATATATGTTACCTCATATGGAATTTAAACTAACTCAATCCCAGGTGGCTTGCCAAGTGAATTAGTTGAGCAGTGTGAAGCACAAATACACAGTTCTGGGAGTCTGGACTTTTTCAAGCCTCTTCCTCCAATGTAGTGATCATTAACAATCCACAGATTAAGATAATATGCGCCAACCTGTATGTACAGTATGTTCTCTTATTTTAAACAACATGTTTCACAGAAGTGAAAGGCCTCACTTGATTTCTGTGCATTTACATACACACGCCACTCAGCCATTCATACATAGCACTTGGCTAATAGGCCGAGCCGACTTGTCCTCAAATTCCTACGGCCTGCTCCCATCTGGCCTTGTAGCTCAGTCGGTTTAGCAACGGTGATCTAATCCAGAGGTTGTGGGTTCGATTCCCACCCAGGCCCAAGATTTTTCCCTGTCCTTGGGTGATGCACACAAAAGGAGTTCCTGATGCTGTTGATCAGCGAAGGTTCTTCATCCAACCTTTACAATCCCCATAGCGTAAGGCCTCACTTGATTTCTGTGCCGTCTACATAATTATATACACGCCACTTGGAACAACACTCATTACAACTGAAGGCATTTAGGCAAAGAAACCATCTTGTCATTTTTCCCTCAAATCCCCACAGCAAGTGTACTCACCACAATCATTCTCCCATCTTGGGTTATAACTGCAACAGTGTCTGGAGGTTACGTGGTGAAGGATTTAATTTCAGCAGAGCGGAATTGAAGCAACTACAAAGAGCCTAACATTCGACAAAGGAATCCAGGTAAACTTAATTGAAGTAATAAAACTGATATGGATCTATCTTTTGCAGACATAAAGGACACCCTGAGCTACCAAAAGATTATCAGATGACCGAAGAAAACTTGACCGTGGTTATAAACGTCAGAGACCTTTCATTTAATTAAAAGCGATCTTCAACCCCTTTTCAAGTTTGTATTAGAAAGATAAGTCGCAATCAAAATGGCACGAAAAGATCATATTCCATCATTTACGCTCTCCCTCCAAAATAGAAGACTTTTCAAATTATTTGGGTGTAATTTCTCAGAAATCGGCCGCATTTTACCCATAAAGTAGTCCAAAGGATACGATTCACATACGTTTCTAGCGTGGCCGCCATCTTGAATTTGACGCTGAGCTTTGTACCCAGGCCTTCATATCCAAATAGAGGGACATTCCACAGATACTTCATGCAGTACCTAGTAAAGAGTCATCACATCGCAATAATTTTTTAACTTTATTTTAAATCGAGCAATGGATGAAAAAAAGTGCTTCAAATGCGGGAAGACTGGCCACATGAAAAGAGATTGTCCGGAAAAAGCGAGCTCCAACTTGCAAAGAGTGAAGTGCTTTGCTTGTGGTAGGCACGGCCATTTTCAGAGAGACTGCCCCAACATGGCCACAGGCGATCGAAAAGATGAGAAAGGAAATACAACAAAAGCTTCAGGGAGAAGAAATACTGAGGTATCATATCCGGACTGTAAAGAAACGTTTATCGACACTCATTGTCATTTAGAATACGTTTTTGAAAGGGCTAGACATGATGGGACTTTTCAAGATTTCAAGCAGAGGGTCCCATTTCCGCCAAATTTCGAAGGTTGCATCACAACCTTCTGTGATCCAGCGGCGTTTTCATCGTTTGGTACATGGCGAGAGGTGCTGTCCGAGGAGGGGGTGTGGGGAACATTTGGCTGTCACCCACACAATGCCAAATACTACAATGACGATTTGGAGGCCAAAATTATTCAATGCCTTGAACATCCAAAAGCAATTGCCTTAGGGGAGGTGGGGTTGGACTATTCGTCGCACTCAGCCTCCCCTCCTGACATTCAAAAGGAGGTCTTTGCTAAGCAAGCAAACTGGGCCGTGACACTTGAAAAGCCACTGGTTGTGCATTGTCGTGATGCCGAATCTGATACTTTGGAAATTCTCCAAGCATGTGTTCCCTCTGATTGGAGGATTCACATGCATTGTTTCACAGGGTCAAGTGAGTCTGTGGCAAAATTTTGCCAGCATTTTCCAAATCTGTTCATTGGGATTACAGCATTGGTAACCTTTGCAAAAGCTAAGAATGTCCATGAACTGGCATTTGACACACCCATGGAGAGACTTCTGTTGGAAACAGATGCACCATATTTTATGCCGTCACAAGTTGGTGACAAACACAACAAATGGAGCAATCCAGGGATGGCTATTTTTACTGCACAGAGAATTGCAGAAATTAAGAGAATTTCTATTGACAATGTCCTTGAGAAAGTGCGTTCAAACACAACAAAAATGTACGGTGTATAGTTGGTTCTTTTATGAGTGTCACCTAGATGTCTCTTCAATTAGCTAGTTCCAAAAATACCATAATACTCTTTGTTTGTCCTTCCAAAATTTTGCATAAGCATTGTTTCCAGTTTCTCTTGGGACCATTGTAAGTCCCAAGAGAAAATAAGAACAATGCTTTTGCAAAATTTTGGAGGGACAAACAAAGAGTATTATGGTATTTTTGATACTAGCTAAAATAAATTTTAACAACTTGCTTTTTTTTTGGGGCGGGGGGGGGGGGGGGGGCTACTCTTACATACCTTTAACTTAAACATTGCAGGTAAGTCATTGACATGCTGCCTGAGAATGCCAAGTGCAATTTGTAGATTCTTTATTACAAATTAACTAACACACATAACCTGTCATAACGATATTAAGAAGGGTGCCATTTCTCTTATTTGAAAAAATAATGATGTCTTTACAGGAAAACAAACAAACTGAAAAACAATAACCAGGTTAAACTTTAATAGTGTTTTTAATAGCAATTAAAGACATTATGTTCAAACATGCACCACATATAAATACTTTTCAATTTGTTTTACTTTAAGAATCTTCTTAAATTTACAACTTCTCCTTTACATACTCAACAAAAATATTGTAAAAAATAAAATACCGTCACTTGCAACTACCTGTCCACACGCGTGACAAAAACATGTTCTGCCATGTGGCGCCAGTTACGCAAATGATCATAGCTGATTTATTTGCCGTTTGGCAAGACATGGCGTTTACAACAAACTAGGTAGGAATTTCAAGCAAGGTTTTCAAAACTGCAAAAGACAAAATGCCCGTACGCGTTGCTGACTTTGCTTCCAGTGAAGTGTTTGCGGATTGGCACCAAAACGTTCCAAAGTGGGCGGGTAACCTTTGAAATTTGATTGTCAAAACTTTGAATTTTGACTGGCCGGCAGAACATGTTTTTGTCAAGTGTGGGGGGTGGTACAGCTGTAGTTGCAAGTGACGGTACATGTAAGTAATAATGTTCACTTACTGTAGAAAACTACACTTACAGCTGTATGTCCAGAAATGAGCATAATTAGATGGACACCCAATTTTAGTATAGAAGAGGAAGTGTCCCCTCAAGTCTAAGCATTTGCTATCTCAAGTGTAAGGGCTAGCATTCCTTTAACTTTTTGGTGAGGGTAACTGCAGTTGCAGCTGTTTTATCTTTACTTGAGGACTGGAGTTTGTGGGACACTAACTTAATTAATGACGTTAATAATTGTCTGTATTCCAAGATTCGAATGATGTTAGACTTGTGGAGGAGAGCAAGGAGACACTTCGTGACACTTACATGTGTCAAAATCGTGATGCATCGAATAATTATTATGTGCATTTTTGGACATAATTATATCCAAAACTATGGACCCTAAACAATGCTTACATGTAAGCACCTCTGTAGCTTTAGCCAAAACCACAAAGCACCTAGATTTAGATTTCCAGACATCGGTGGCTCGTTGCACTCACGATACTCTAGGCATGGAAATTCTCTAAGCACGCATTCCCTCTGAGTAGAGAGTAGTATCCATGGAGACAACGAATCGCCAATGGCTGGAGATGTGAGCCTCCAATGTACCCTGGAAAAACAAGTAAATAATCTGACACTTAGTCAGGAAGAGAGAAGCACTTACAAATGTATGTATGGCACATTAAATATTTTCATTAATGAAAATGCAGTAAAATTCTATATCGAACATACTCACTGTAGTGTATTGGCACAAGCAGGCTCACTACCACAGTAAATACTTACCTAGAACCTTTCGATACAATAGTCACTATGTTCAACCCAACCTGTTTACATTCTTCAAGAATTAAAAATATATTGGCTTAAATAACCCATTGACTCCTGGGGGTTCCCCATTGACGAGTAAAATCGTCTGGCGTTAGACAGAGTGAAATACTAAGTATGGCCGGTTTAGGGGTGAATGGGTTAACCCATTGACTCCTGGGGGTACCCCATTGACGAGTAAAATCGTCTGGCGTTAGACAGAGTAAAATACTAAGTATGGCCGGTTTAGGGGTGAATGTGTTAACCCATTGACTCCTGGGGGTTCCCCATTGACGAGTAAAATCGTCTGGCGTTAGAATGAGTAAAATACTAAGTATGGCCGGTTTAGGGGTGATTGGGTTAAGCCATCAATAATTATTGGACAGGTGCATACGATCTATACACAATGCTCTACAAATATCCGTAACTACACACATCATTTTTCTATTTTTACAAAATTTTAAAGTAGGGAAGATTTATCCATATTTTGTGGACGTTTCTAATAAAACAAATATTTTGCTTGCACGCCTCGTTGGTTTAATAGCTATCATCTCGCATCCAATGCACACTCGTGCAGTAATATAATTAATATTGTTCGTTACAACACTACTTCGATCATGGTATTTAATGTCCGAACCACTACTTGTATAGTTGTAAATGAGATAGCACATTCCGTTATAGACTTTGTCAAAGTCTGTTAATGGGTATTTAGTGTAGTCCGCGACTACTCTGTCGTTTACTCCATTAATCACCCTCTCTCGGCCCAGTGAGAAGCCCTTCTGTAAACCTATATTACAATGACAACCTTGACTAAGACATGAGCCAAGAACTGAAATTCCTTAATATTTTACATAATCTTGAATACTTAAACTGTACTCTGACAAATAACACTAATCCCTTCCACACCATTTTCCTTTCCACCCCTTCCACATTCGTCAGCAAATGAAGCACTTTGAGTAAGTCTTGTGTTGACCCCCATAGTAGTGCAGTCAATGCAAGTACATGGACGCAAAGTCTTCTTTTCATAATGTCTTTTTGTTCGGAGTATTCACTACAGCCTTCAATACAGGAATAACCAGCAAAGCTAACATCAAACATAAGCCAAAAAATCTCTGATAGCCAAAGATGTCCACTAGTATGCCAGAAATTGCGATCATGGACAATTTTCCAAGGACCTCTGCAGTAGCCAGGACAGCACTGTGCGATGCTTTGCTACCATCTGGTGAATTCTTGGCACTCAAGAAAATGAGAGTGAAAGTTTTTGTGGTTATGATCCCGCCAATAATTTGAAGGAAGCACTCCAAAATGATGGCAGAGTATTTGCTCAAAGTCACCTGTGACAGCAGCCAAATAATAGCTATTGGAAGCAGTCTTGCACAGGAGACATATTGCAGAGAAGTCATCACCCACGACCTACAGTAATGAAGGGGTAAGTTAAAACAATCCCGGTTAAAAACACACCTTTGACTTCAAATTCAAGTAAATTATTAAAATCTAACCTGGGAGCTGGTGTCCGAGATGCACTCCCAAGGCCTTCTTGTAGGCCAACAAAAACTATATTGATAATGAATTATTCAATAATTATTTTACCATTATTTTAAGTTGGTTTATCTAAATAGTGACTAAAATCAGCACTCAGTGGTTACTCTACAGAGTCCAGTAGCATAATGTTGCTCACACCAATAATTTTGTAGGTAAGACTCGCTCATTCTGAGATACAGTGTAAGAGATGAAAGCATCCTCAAGATTTGACTAGGCCGGGAAAGAGATTGAGTGCCAAGAGACAAGGACTACTTAGGACATGTGTGTGAGATAGAACTTTCAAATTCACTTTACGTGCTCTAAACAATTTGCCGACCAACTCATGTTGGAACTCAAGTCTTTTGTACAAGTCTGTAAAGCAAGAAACAGTGTATTTCAGTTGTTTGAATACTGTAACAATGGTTTAATTCGAAAATTGAAACTCTCTTATTTGCTTAATACTCAAGCTTGTGCTCACAGTGAACTATGACAACCAATGGTTTCTTTTTTAGGCGAGCACCTTGGTGGCAGAGCCAGGTTTAAAAAACTGACCCCCATACCCACTCCTGAGGTATTAATTAAAGGATATATATGTGCTCATCATATTTCACATCAAGGTGCAAGTTATAAGAATCGCTGGTTGAAATCACAGACTGAGGCAAACAAACTGAAAAACTAGGGTGAGTTGTAAAATTTAGTATTATCTACGCCATGAAAAATGACAATAATAATATGGCGTTTTAGGGGAAGAGTAAAGTGAAGAGGTATTGAATAAGTAAGGCGGATGAGTTAGTGTGGGAATCCATGAATAAAAATATCAAAAACAAAATGGAATGAATAAATGACATAGATGTACTCAAGCAAAAGTCGTCATGCCCACCAAACATTTAGACTGAAGTTATCCTTCTTTGGAATAATTAATTATTCATATATATATTGAGAGCGGTTTTCAATTGAGTGTCGAAAGTAATTAGCGAATTGCTTTGGTTTTGCATTACTTCACTCAGTGATTGGTTCAAAGTTCTCGCGCCAGTTTTTCAACCAATCAGAAGTGAAACCAAAACCAATCGTGGCTTGTGCGTGCACATTTCCCCGCCCTTTGTGTCGGCTACGTGTAATTACTTCGAGTTTTGATTGGTTTACTGGATTGTCTCAATTGGTCAAAGTAATTACTTTGGTTTTGGTTTTACGACACACGATTGAAACTCGCTCTATTCATCTGTTTAAGATTTATTTGTAATTACAAATACCTCTGTCCGTCATGCAAGCCAGCAATCCATCCTCCGATCATTGACCCAGATATTGAACAAAGCTGTCCAAATATGCCGGACATCACAACCACTTGTTCATGGGGGATTCCCTGGTCTATCATGAACAACGGTAGCATACTGACCACGCCTTGTTCACCCATTTTGTAAATCAACAGATACGCGAAAAGCCACAAAAACCCAGGGGTCTGAATTATATTTCTTATAATCTGTTGGCCCCCTAGATTAGCAGTATCATTATCTGAAGATAAAACTTGATTGCCACCATGGTGAGCGCTTTGCCTAAAGTCCTCTTTGTTTTTAATTGTGCTGTGGGATGCAACTGTGTCTGAAGTTCTCACTTTCACATCTCTATAAGGTATTTCCTCTCTTTTAGTATCTAGTGAATAGCATTGGGAGTTGAATAGTAGCAGAGTTAGGATGATGATGTAATATGAACCCCATATACAGAAGAGCAACTGCCACCCCAAAGAGGTTCTTAGCCAAGCCAGAAGACCACTGCCACACATAACACCCACTTTATATCCAACAACTTGGTAAGTGCTTCCCCTTCCTATGAGAAAAATAGGTGTAGATGGTTTCATCAATAACAAATTGGTTCTAATGTCGGGCCCTTTAGAAATATCATTTGAGACTGGTAGCTTGCAGGCACATGCAATTTTGCCGACCACGCCTCAGGTTACAATGACTGCTCCAAACAAACAAAAAAACAATCCAAAACAAAGAAACAATAACAAAATATTAATGAATAAATAAGTAAATAAATAAAACAAATATAAATTGAGGAAAATCTGTTAATGAATAAGGTTTGAGGGAGTGATGGGTGGAGAATTTAAAAGTGATAAGCCCTTAGCAGGCTTTCTCCCCGAGTCTCTATTCTGTACAGGGTTTCTGAAAAGAAAATCTGTCAGCAGGGAAGCAGGCCTGTGATCAGTGACACAAAAGAGCAGAGGGGTGGGTGTGGGTAATTAAAATCTTCAACCTCGCTGTACGCCGCCGTCCCCTCCCCTACCAGGAGGTTAGGTTAACCGCTTACGTTAGAGCCAAAGCTTACCGAGGTCTGAGGATTTCAGCAAACTGAGGGCAAACGTGTCTACAGCGACGTCTTGAATAGCCGTCGTAAGATTCATCCAAAATACGGAAATAAGAAGGAAGTACGTGTTGCTTACTCCAACGAAGGCTAATATAAAACAAAGGGCAGACATAGCGAGTGATCCGGACACTATCCAAACCTGCAGAGACCACAGATTGTCTACTAAAGGAGCGACTGTAAATTTAAAAATCCAGGGCAAACTGAGAAGGCGGCTAAGCCCTACTTTAGAGAGGGAGAAGTCCTGTTTGCGAAGAAGCAAAGGAAGGAGTTTAACTTGAAATCCATACGGTAAACCTTGACCGAAATACAACAATACCAAAAGAGCAATAACATTTACGGCGGCCATCTTTGATGTTTACCCGCTAAGCTTAGGAACCATGTGTTATTTTTGCAAGGCGTGGTTACAATCTTCATCATCCACCGAGAAAGAGAGAAAGAGTACCACTTGATGCTAAATTCGGCGGTTAAAAACACGGGATTTTGAGATCCGGCGTGCAAACGGAACTGGACTTTTCGCACACTGAGTTAGTGGTTCAACCCATATTCACATGTAGTTACAAAAGATGTTTGACAAGGAGATTGCGTTACATCCGGCGGTGGTCCTTTACGGAAAAACAGTCACAATTAGCAAAAGAGAGCTCTGAGAATTTTAGATTGGAGCAAAACGTGACATCCTTGAAAGAAGAAAACGAAACAAATTTAGCAGTTAAATCAGTTAAGATCAACGACACTTCGTTTACGCACTTTTTTTTTTTGGCGATTTTTTATCTTCTTTTCTAGCGTGACTATGCTGTGACAACTATGGAGAAGACTTTGCCTCAGAGTGTGGCTTGCAAAATCACTAAAATCATGTGCACAAATTTTGGGGGAACGCATTTATATGTTAAATCAGAGTTATACGAAGGGATGCAAGATTGTCAGATTTGCAATCCAAACGAGGCTTGCATACCAGATGGCAACAATACTACTTCAGAAGGGAAAGGTGTGATCAGCTCTGGAAAGTAAGTTTTCTTTTCGGCATTAATCTGCTATCTAATACCAATGGGAAATAATTTTCTTCCGGGTAGTTTTTTTTCCTGATTGGTGGGGTGTCCTTAGCAAATGGTCTTGGGAGGGATAAGCATCTTGCACTATTCATTGCTTGTGTTTGAATACAAAATACATTGTTGTCTTTGTTCGTACCTTTGTTCCCTTAACTGTCTTTTTAAAGGGGCTATGTCACGCTATTTTAGAGTGTTAAGTGGACATTTTTAGTTTATGACGAGTTTAAAACTCGAAAATTGTAATGTGCAATTCCTTTACTGATAGAATTATCGTTACACCGCAAACAAGACGATTCTGAGCAAAAACGGCCTTAAATATCCAGGCATTTTGCCATGAACTTGAAAAACATCGGCCGACTGTTTTCAAAATTACCCAAATGCAATCCGTTTCAATCTTGTCCATTTGTGTCCATTCGTGCTCCTCTTTCCTTTTGCTGTATTTTGTTATGTTGTTCAAGGGTTTTAAGCGGTTGTTGCAATGTTTCATTCTACTTTTTGGGTATTTTGGGTGTCATGAAATGACGCGATTTTGTGTGACATAGTAGCCCTAGATACAAAAAGCCTAAACATGGTCTAAAAATATGTGACTTCCTCGCGTGAACATTTCTTTGCTGTCTATAAAACCAAATTTTATCTCTAAAAATCTCGAATTTTTTTCCAAAACCCCCGATTTATCCCAATTTTTTTCGAAATAATCACCTTATTTGCATAAAATGCGGGATTCTTGTGTCCTGTGAGCAAACTGCACGCAAAATGTTGAGCGTCCTGTGCTTCCAGGCCTTTGGGAACAAAACTTATGGGCTAAACCACTGACCAGTAGTATTTGAATGGCAAGAGCCCACTTGGAAACAGTGGAAGAAGCTTCTTGAAACCCCTTACATTTGTTTGTAGGCTATCAGCTGTCTTTTTCTGAGCATTATCACCTAAAAATCCTTAAATTTCCTAAAAATCCCATGTGACTTTAAAAAAATCACAGATTTAAGGTGGCTCTGAATCCGCTAAACAGAATTTTTTTAAACTTTGCAGAAAGTTTCATCTTGGCCTTCCGATCATTTTCCAACAAAAAAAGTGGGGGTCACCGGGTTTGTTTTTTATGAATGTGCAACTAAAGACAAAATAAAGGGTGTTATTACAGGTCTTTCCCGTTGCCACGGTGATTTATTACGTCACAATAATGACCGCACCTTGTTCAGCAATAATTTATGTTTCTTATGGTACCATGACATTGCTAACACGTGATACACGTTGTAGTGCCAGACCTTCTAATAAGAACGTTACTTGAAAGCTTCGAAACTGGCTTGAGCCACCTTAAAGAGAACAGAAAACACCCTTTGTATCAATAGCAGCGATGTTTGGATGACAATACTTGAATATCCCGAGGCTTGTGTTATATTTAGCGTAGAAAACGGCTGATGGTTTTCACTTCCTCTTTCGTTCTCTCGTGACTTCATCGCGTGAACATTTCTTTGCTGTTCGGTATCGTCAGCACAGTGGTTTGAATTAATGCACGCCTACGTGAGCCAGTCTGCGTACTTGCAACTGCGCATTTATTGTACCAACGCAACTTAGTTAATTATTAAACGTAACCGTTGCCAACACAATAGGGAGCTTAAGCAACGACAACGGCGACGGCAACGAGAACGTCATCTCAAAATATAAATTTGCGTTATTTTAATCGCTTCGTGACTATTTCAACGTTTTTAATATGACAAGGGTGTGGTAATTCCTCAAAGATGACACCAGTCGGAACGGCACTCAATTTTAGGAGAGAAAATGAAAATTTATCCTCAAGTGCTGACGTTCTTCATAAAACCAAAAACTTGGCTATTTCACGTTGTTGTTTTGCTGACGACGGCAACGAAATGGACAAAAGTGAAAAACGCACGTGCAGGGCGTGCAAAGCTATTGTTTTTACCCTCCAAATATGCAAATTTGTGACGTTCTCGTTGCCGTCGCCGTTGTCGTTGCTTAAGCTCCCTACTTAGGGAGCTTTAGCAACGACGACGGGAACGGCAACGAGAACGTCATGTAAAAACATAAATTCACGTTACAACGATCACTTCGCGACTATTCCAAGCCCTTTAATATGAAAAAGGTGTTTGAGTCCCTCAGGAATGAAACCGTTACGAGCGGCGCTTAATTTAGGGAAGAAAAATGAAAATTTATCTCCAGGTGCTGACGTTCTCCATAACACTTCAAACTTGGTAATTTCACGTTGTTGCTTTGCTGACGACGGCAAAGAAATGGACAAAAATGAAAAACGCACGTGCAGGGCATGCAAAGCTATTGTTTTTGCCCACTAAATATGCAAATTTGTGACGTTCTCCTTGCCGTCACCGTTGTCGTTGCTAAAGCTCCCTAATGCTCAGTGCCTTGAGGTACGCGTTCTGGACCAATCACAGCGTTTGTTAAAGAAGCACTTTGTTTGGCCTGTGAACGCAGACGTATTTCCGGCAGTCGTTTCAGAGACGACCGCCAAAGCGTTATGTATGTAACGTGCTGTATAAAGCCGTAGACAGACGTCTCTTGTTTAAAATACTTTTTGAAAATTAAGATCGGTCGTCAACATATTGAGGCGTATTACCGATCTTAACATCAGAAGACGAGTAAAACGAATTTCCATTCTGATCAAATGCATTCGAATTTGAAAGTCATTATTTTTTCAAGTGCGCATGCTCAAATCCTAGTCCTAGTCTCGCACCAGTTAAAGTCGCTTTTAAGGCTAAAACAGGAATGTTTTAAAGTAGCTAGCGTGCAACCCGCGTTCAAGGTCCTCAAACTTGGAATGAAAGCTCCCTTTCCCTGCGCAATTTACGTCTTAGATTGTAGACAAATTCAGAGATTATTTCCAGCCACTGTGAACTCTAATTGTAGTTTATCTGCAGTGCGTTCATCAGTAAAATATGTAAGCGATACCTATAACTTTAATTTTTAAACTAGAATCAAGTGTAATCACAGTTTGGTTTATTGTTTAACTTCTTTTTCCTTCAGTTTGCTAAGAAGCGTATCTGGCTCTCTCGTTTATTAATGGCGTATTAATCCTCTGGCTTCGGGCTCTATTTCTAACACGTTTCTCTCTTGTGTTATGAATGTGTCTTAAATATCCAATGTCGAACGGAACGAAAGCGCAATTAAGCAAGTCGGCGTCATGTTGGTTCTGTGGACAGCGTGATGATACCACGAAAAATTTTCAGGTTCCTTCAAACATCAACTTTGTCCTACCAGTTTTCGTCCCGGGAAAGCGGATTTGTTATTCCATTGTCTTCCCTGCTCGCAAAAGGTCTCTCTTCTTTTGCGTTCGCTGGGCTGACGAGTACGAGAAAAGACACCTCTGCCATGGATCGAAACTCACTGTGTTGAGCATGCGCGGCGGTTACTTAGCGACCGAATCCTCGCGTGATGCCTCATGTTGCGCGGGCTCACTTAACATCAGCGGAATTATTGGAAAGGAATGCGTGGGACACAGCAGGCTCAAGTCACAGTCAGCCGGTCCGAGATCGTAGACGGCGGTTGGATCAAAGCAAGTTTCGATTCATGGTAGCGGGTCTCTTTTCTCGTACTCTTCAGCCCAGCGAACGCAAAAAGAAAAGAAAACTCTGCTAGCAGGGAATAGTTCAGGCAAAACGAGTTGAAACAATAGGGAATTCATGGGAATATCGTGATTTTTTTATTTCCTGATCCTTTCGTCATCTTCATCGTCATTGCGTTTATTAAAGTCGCCGTTGAAATCCTTGAAGGCCAGAGTCACACAAAGTTATCCGCCGTGTTGTCACTGTCATTCCCCGCTAGCTTTTTGCTTTCGCTACACTTCTCTGTTTGCGAAGAACCGGGTCGCTTCCCACCACGAAACAAGGATTTCAGTGCCATTCTGAAATCCCGCCTGAAGAAAGTATAGAGAATGGGATTGATGATAGAGGTAGCATATCTCACCAACACAAACACATGCGACGGAATGTCCAGGTCATCCTGCTTGTCATACACCGCGTACAGAAGCATCAGAATAAACCATGGCAACCAGCACACGACATAAATCATTGCCATGCAGACGAACAAGATCAGGCACTTTTTTTCGAGAGCAGCTTGACGGCTGTGATGGGGTCCGCAGATTGCTTGACTTCTCCTCTTGCCTTTTGTGGAAATCCGTCGAAAGATGGCCACAAATGCGTAAATCATGAACGAGTAGGGTAGGAAGAAAACTACTACAAGGCAAAATATGACGTGCCCCGTTTGATAGGCTCTGTCTTGGCTGGTGATCCAAGCAAAAGGAAAGAAGGCCACCATAGCAGAGACAAGCCAAACTATCCCCAAAACCGCCTCAACTGTCCATTTGCGAATCAATCGATGTGTCACTGGCGAAATTATTGATAAGTACTTCTCTGTGGTCGCGACCAAAATGTGGTAGCAAGCTGCGATGGCGGTCAAATTATTAAGAACGTTCACGAGTCTAGACAAGTAGAAGAGCCACTTTAAAGATGTTATAATCGGTGTGAACGCAACAATGATGAACAGTGGAATATTGATGATGCCACTCGTGAGGTCACAGATGGCCAGGCTGAACAGAACGTAATTTGGTGGAGTTCGAAGTTGTCTTCGTTTTGCAAATAAAATTAGCACCAGGCCATTGGCTATTATGATTAATATGGCAATTGGAACTAGCTGGGCGATAGCTTTGCTTTCGAAGAGATCCGTTTCTTCAAATTCGTCGGGCTGGATGTTTGAAGTTGAGTTGTTGGACATGTTGACTTATTAAATGTACGCTTGTCAGTCTTCGGAGCCCATTCGCGGCCCTGGAGGAAATAAAATCATGTAAATTGAGATAAGATCATTCTTGCCTTTAATATATATATATTTTTTTGTGGTTTAAAGACATTTGCCATTCCAAGTTAAGGCGATAATTTCCTTTTGCTAGAAGGCATTTTGCGTTGGTGTAGTAGCCAGGGAAGTCAAAACATTCGCAGCTGGCAGCCATTTAACCATTTAACCATAAAGTGTAGAAACTTTTTATCGAAATATAGAGGCTGAAGCCGCGACATTTTAGATGTGTCCCACTGGGGTATTTCCAGAATTTGAAAAAGTTTGAAAAGGATTGTCCTAAATGTTAATTTAGAATTTCCGATTAAAGAAAATGAATATAACTTTATAATTATCTTGGTTCTTTTGTGGTTTATCCACAGTACAGACTTAAAAAAATAAAATTACGGGAATTGTTTAAATTGGGACTTGTCGATACCAAAAGAATTTTCTACTTTAGGGTATTTTTCCTTAGAAATACTATTTGTAAAACAAAAGAAAACAAAAAAAACAAGGACAATTCGATTTCAGCTTGTTAATTGTGAAAACGACTCTTAAGGCCCGTGCAAACGCTCGCAACATTGTTGGCCAACAAGACGCAACATTGTTGGGCCCAACATGTTGCGAGCGTTTGCACACCATGTTGTGTTGTTGCGACGTGTTGGAAGTTGTTGGCTGAAGTTTGAAACTCGTCAAACTTCAGAGCCAACAAGTGCCAACATTTCTATTGTTTCGCGGTCATCGAAGCGTGGTCCAACAATGTTGCTTTAACTCGTTTGCACAGCACATCCAACAATGTTGCGCCGGCGCACGCGCACTACATGCCACGTTTCCACACAAATACATGCGAACAAGAAATCAACATGGCGTCGGAGATGGAAAACGTCACAGAGTCCATTGTATTCTCATCTAAAGACACAGCATGTTGTGACTTGTTGCGAGCGTTTGCACACATCGGCTAACATCGCGCAACAAGAGACAACATTGTTGGGCCCAACAATGTTGCGTGTTGTTGCAAGCGTTTGCACGGGCCTTTATAGGTTAATTCCTGTCGAACACATGGCGCAGAATGGCTATTGTTTGTAGGACATATATAACTTGGTCTCACTTAAACTCCCATGTGGGTTCTTAATAGACTCCAATAGTCATATCATATCATCATCATCATCATACATCTTTATTTACCGTCGGATTTTTAGAGTAGCTTGGTGTACCTAATATCTCCGAGCATTTACCCTCGCAACAATGATACACCACAGAAGACAGACCACAACACCGGGAACTACATGCCCTATAGTGGTTACGAGTAGTCTCTTACAAATGCAAATCTACAGGAAGATGCTTGAAATTGCAAATACCCAGTGGAATAACTGTCCGTCAAATGTACAAGCAATTTGCAGGCAGTAGAGTTCCGAACAAACGCTATCACTCCGAAAAATCCTGCATCTCCTTTGCGACATGATTTGCGACAGCTTAAGCCCGGTTCCCACTTGCGCAATAAGTACAAGCACAAGCGTAAAGCGCAAGAAAGGAAACTTCCTTCCCTTGCGCATATGCTTATCTCACGGTTGTGTTTATTGCACAAGTGAGAAAAAGCGTGAGTTTGTACAAGCACGACGATTCGCACACCATCTTGAATCTTAGTTACTAGATCTTCTCGGACGTTACTACGCTTGCGTATGCCCAACTTTCATCGACTTGTCTCACTGTGTAAACGTCGCTAGCTCATCCTTGTGCTTAAGCTTGTCCTTATCGCACAAGTGACAAACACGCTTTAGTGGCCGGTTCGTTATGTTGTCTTTTATGTTTTTAACACATTTTTATTAAGCCTCTTGTGGACTGGAGACCTCTCGTTGCGACCAATTTTATCACTTTTCTAAATTGTAATGACAGAATTTTACAATTTTTGTCTTCGTAACTGTCATGTTTCATTTTACATCATTCAGAGCTGAGAAATCGTCAAGCATGGTTCACGCGAAACATGCTTGGCTTAGCTTTAATTACGTTCCGGGCGAGACAAACTCCCCTGTTTTTTCTGGTTGAAAATAGTCGAAAATCGTTATTACTTATTAAAAAACTCTCCTTCAATGCACGAACCGATTAGTTGGTTTTCTTTGCTGTGCGAAAGTTGTTGAGGCGCTTTTCGCAACTCTAATGCATAAAACACAAATGTACGCCGCTCTTTGAGAAGCCGTCCATTACGAAATCGACTCGCTGGCTTCTCTGAGTTCTTTATATTTTGTCGCTAGATAAGTTTTCGGTTTACATTTCTTTTTGCCCGATTAAGAGATTGTCGATGCTAGAATCGCGATCAATCTTACGGCTGAAACCAAGCACAGACATTTTAACGATTTTTAATGTGGCCTCAAGTCCGGCCAAACACGCTTTAAGCTGGCTGCATGAAGCTGGATGAGTTTCTGATGCGTTTCTGACGGATTACGCTGGCGGCATGGAAAGCGACATGATGATGATCAACTTGTCCGCGCATTTATTTGTGGCAGAGTTGAAAGGAACACAAATTATTTGATCAGTGACATTCTTCATCATGAATTCGCCAATTATGTTCATGCCGAGAAAATTAAGATACATAAACAAAAGGGTGGTTTCGCATGTAATCAGTTGGTCGGAGGAATTATATAAGACGTAAAGTTAGCGTATAAATCGCACAAATTTAACCTGTTCGCGCCTTATTAGCGTCATGTGTAAGACAGGGAGTTTGAGTTTGTCTTTCATATTAAAGGCGGGAAAAGACGCTAAGCTTCGACGAGGCGAAGCCACGAGGGATTTTCAACTCTGAGCCAACCCAACGGTTCGCCGCTTCATTCGCTATTGTCAGTAACGCTCACAAAGACAATTCGGCAGCGGCAGCTTACGTCATTTCGTCCTCCTACTTTTTCTGGAACTTTGTAATTTTGGAAGAAACGAGGGAGAATGGTTTTCATGATTCGTTTTTCTCCGTGATCTGAGAGTCTACTAGCCAAGTTTCCACAAGGAGCTGAAGAAACATGTCGCTGTTGCTTTTGCAGAACATTTTCTCATGGTTCACAGAACTTCGTTGCTTACCTGTATCTTGGAGCTGTTCAAAGAGTTTCTAACATAATGGCTCCAGAGCGTTGCACACCACCTGGTTAGCTTCCCATAGACAAAAACAGTTTGAATTTATCTGCATACAAACCACTATACCGTGATCGATTGTTGTAAAATTGTCTTTTTCGTCACATAATGAAACCTAAGTTTGCACTCGAAACGTCTGCCTTAGAATCTAGATCATACCAAATAGTGGGTCATCACGACCTGTTAATTTTCGTTTCACAAGTTGAAGTAAACCGCCAGCTGGCGACAATATAGACTGACATGCGAAAATGAAGCCTGATGACAGATTCTGAGTAATTATCATGAGGAACTTCACGCTGTTTTCCTCCAGTCTTTGGGGATTTTCTTAATAGGACATAAGATAAAATTTATTATATCTCTCAGATAGTACGCGCGCTGTAATTGGCTAAATTAGCGGGCCGTATTCTACAGTACGGCCCGCTGTACAGCCCGCTAAATTTAAAATTTTGATAAAACATCATCTAGCGAGTTTTTCATGTCATTTCTGTTGCATAAACTTGTACTGAAAACTGTTTGAATCTTGCAAGCAACTATTTCAAACTTAACAGCCAAGAAGATTTAGTTTTTGGAATTTTGGCACGGCAATCTTTGTGGCAGTTGAACCTTCCGCTTGACTTTGACAAGTTTCCTTGCCCGCGCGCCGGATTAACCTCAGAGATATAATAAATATAATAAATCAACAAATCAACGGGAAAAAACTCGGTCCGTAACTTACAGTACGGACCTCGAACTCGGTTAGTAAGAGGTAATATTGCGACATAAAATTTTATAAAACATCATACTTGAAATCTGGAGAATATCACGCCATAAGCGAATTAAACGTTGTGTGTTGACGGACAAAAAAAGGTGAAATTGAAACGGATTGCGTTAAATAATTTTGAAAAAATTTAACCTTGTGCTCTTTATTTCTCTTGTGAAGTAGTAGTTGGTGCTTCTATTCATCCTGTTGCCATCTAACGATGATTTTATTGGTAAAGTAGGAGATTTATTCGGGTTGAGGTTTTTTTATTGGTAAGCTTGCACTTATTAACTTGTTCTGTTTTTCTGCACATTGGCAAATGAACTTAAATTGGTGCAACGCGGGAGGTTAAGATTTTTCGACGAAACAATTAGACAAAAAGGCGTAAATGAATTACATTCGCCACACCTCTTATAACAATCAGGGTTATTAATTGTTGTCGTTTTTCTTCTGAACACCTCGTGAATATCATATAACCGAATATTGCCATCCTTGTGGTATACTGAAGTGCATCTCCATAATAGAAAACTAGTGGAAAGCGGAACAGCGTTTCCGAGTGCTGATATACAGTATTGAGGTCTGGATGCAATTTTGACAATGGGTATAGCAGTTGGCTATTGAGGTGAATACGTCTCGGTAAACGCGGGTTATTTTATTTTTTTTGTTTTTGTTTTTGTTTCTGTTTTTTGTTTTTTGTTTTTTTCAAAAATTGGAATTTCAAACAGCGGCTTGTCTTATTAGTCGAGTGGATACAGTGTAAAACTTTGCAGAGCGAAAAAAACCTAGTTCGTTTTTCCGCAAATTTATACTCTTAAGTGAATTGATAGGGTATAAACTGCATCGAATGAATGAAGAGGGTAGTTTCTAAAGAAACTGTGGTGGTGCGTCGGTGGGGAAGTAGTATACAAAAATTTGGTTTTATCAACGGAGTTGGTAATGTAAATTGGCCACCGTACAGATTTTCTAAAAGCTGACGTTTCGAGCGTTAGCCCTTCGTCAGAGCGAATCGAGGAATTGTGGGTTATGTGTAGTTTTTATAGTAGAGTAGGAGCTACGCTATTGGTGGTAACATGGCAACGTGAAAAATAGGATACATTAGTTAAATGAAAAGCGTTCGTTAATACCGTGAGAATTAAGGGTGCCGATTTGGAAGATGAATGTTTATTCCAGATTCTTGCGGCTTTCCGTCGTACCTAGATGTAGGGAAAGGCCGCAGATTGCCATGTGTTTTTTGGAGTGGTTAGGGAGATTAAAGTGACGAGCGACTGGCTTAGATGCATCGCTCCTTGTCATTCTTCTCAACATCGCGAAGGTGTTCGCGGAATCGGTCGCCTTGTCTTCTACCTGTCTCGCCAATGTAAAATTTATTGCACAACGTACAGTTTATGCAATAAATGACATTTGCGGAGGTACATGTGAAACGATCGGTGATCTTAACAGATCGCATAGATCCCGATATCTTGCTAGTGTTAATAGTGAAAGGAAAACTTTTGCATCGTGAGCGCGCACATTTAAAAGTGCCGGGTTGCTCGTTAGTTTTGAGCCTCGCGCTTCTAACTAAAAAGTTGCCTACGTTTTAGTCGCGTTTGAATGAAATAAGTGGAGGTTGCGAAAAGATTCTACCAGTCTCGGGATCATTTTGGAGTAATTTAAAGTTATTAAGAATGATACTTTTGACTGCGTTTGTAGTGCTAACTGTCGATCAAATTGTTGGGCGCGATGATGCAAAACTTGGACTCAAGATTTTCTGAACAACCAATCGGGATATCAAAAAAGCCTCCCATGGTTTTGAGGATAAACGCCTTGTGAATGACAGAAGGCTGCCCTTTGCATTAAAATTTGATACCCGATAAATTCGATCTGAGAGACATCGGTCGCTCAAGTTTTGTTGGGCCTTGCTCTTCATATCATAACCTTTCAATATAAATGTATAATTTAAGGCTGTTGCGCTTAACAAAGCGCGCTAACAGAAAAGTTTCGCAAAGGACACTCGTGAAGGTCTACCGTAACCTTAAATTTCCAGGCTAGTTCGTGTTCCCCCTTCGTCAGATCGTGCTTCTGTGGCATCGAATTGATATAGTAACTGTCTTCTTCGTGATACGGGTTGAAATATAATCAAAAAAATAAAACTGAGTAATAATGGCGGAAAAGAAAAACTCTAGTCGCACCGGAATATCGTGTCGAAATTATCACATCACGATCGATACTTACGATATTAACTTGAAGAATTCCCAAACGAGCCTCTCCTTACAATGGTAAAGATGTAGAATCGAAGTTCAAAGGAGTCGGAAGAGAATCGGGTTTTTTTTGTGCCCTCTTTGTTTCCAGAGGAAGTTATTTTGGTTTGATAACTTTTGAGCAGCGCATTGAATAATTACCAGTTTTACATTAACATTCTCGAATCACAAAAGCAGGAGGTACTTAAGGTTACCGTATGCCTTCAGGGGTGTCTCGCGTCCGAGCGATGAAGCGTATCCGGTTTAAACTGTAGATACCTAAACCCTTATATCAAATTAAAGCTTATGGAGCTGGCTATCAAACCATATCAAGAATTTTAAAATTAAATGAATTCTCGAATTTTTCACGACCTCTAAATGCGAGCGTCCGAATCACCTTTTCAAAGCAACAAGTCAAAGTAAATTTTGCTGTTCGCTATTTTATTTTGTTTCTCCATTTCCCCGACCCAAAGCGCTAAAAAAGGTGTCTGCGTTTTGCCGTACTCAGTCGCAGCGAAAAGCTAAAGAACGTTTTCGAAGTAGTATTAAAAAAATGTGAAGTGTTCTTACAAAAATCTCTCTCAGAGATAAAATATTTTGAAATTAAAAAGTCGCAGACACTTTCGTGTTGTTTATATGTTAATCTAGGCACTGTCAAAATTTTGGGGCAATCGGACAAATTCCATTTGAGTTTCCTCCTTAAAGTGTCCGCATCAAGTGAAAAATCTGATTCGAGAAAACAGCGCTAAGACTGTCTATCAAACGGGTAATTTTTACTTCCGTCCAAAACGTAAAACCGCCATTTCTCCGCCGATATTTAATCTTTTTGAATAACTTCTTTTTTACATTACATTACATTTCGATCACTACTTTAAACAAAAAAATCTAAATTTGAAGAAAATGCCGATCTGAAGGTATACAGTAACCTTAATGGAGTCATTTGTTTTTCTGCCAGGTGTATCAATTGAGTAATTATTTACGAAAATCCTCGTATTTTGCCATCGGGATAACAAAGACTGCTGGAGATATAAAAATTTTATGAAAAGTAGCAATTACTACGTACTCGTAGACTAGTTTGAAATGTCTGATATCGGTTTGTTTCGTCTAGTAAAACATGCTATTTTTAAAGCAAGGTCATGATGATTGATTGGTGTGGAAAAGGTCCAGTCAGCAATGCACTCCATGATGGATGCGGCATTTTAAATGATTTCATTTCAGTTCTAGGTGTCATTATTCCTTTATTTTCCTTGTGCATTATTTATTAGCCTCTCCTCTTAACGTATAAATTGTTAGTTTCATGCGCTTTCATAAACCGTCTAGCTTTCTTAGTCTAATTAAGGTTTGATACACTATCATTCCATACTATTCGCTTTGACGAATCGAAGGGCTATTGGTCGAAACGTCATCAGCTTTCAAATTTCTTTACGATGGTCAATTTACCATATCAACTCAATCGATTTCAGTGTTTCTGACTTTTCCACCTACGCAACATCACAGTGTCTCTAGAAACTCTTCCTTTATCCAAAATTAAAACAACCGACATAAAATACTATATATTTATACTTTAAACAATAACCGAGTTGTTTTACCTACTGGACTCAAAAATTGGAATCACAAGCTTACGAAATGGATACTTAATTTATCGAATTTTATACTTACTTATTTTATTACCATAAGTGCTAGCACCACAACAATGAATATTTATAAAATTAGGATAGTAGGTGTACTCTCATTGGTCAACAGCTGTGTTTAGATGAGAGTACGGAAACACGGCTGTGACGTCACACGAATTTTGATAGGTTATATGCCGTCAGACGCTTGTTTTGATTGGCTGGTAGGAAGTATGAGCGTGTATCAAGAAAATTTGTTTCAATCAAGAATTTTCCTTCATTTATTTCCTTCGTTTGTTGAATTATCTTGGAGAAATATTTTATAAAAGCAACAGAGGACTTTTTTTTCGCGTTTCCATAGCCTCATCTAAACACTCGGGGAAGTTGGGAGAATTCTCGAGAGTCATGCAAACCCTCGACGTTGCATAACTGTCTCGAATTCTCCCAACTCCCCCTCAGTCGTGTCTAGATGAGGATATGGAAACACGGAAAAGGTCCTCTATTGCTTAAGTCGAACAAACATGGACTTTGACAAAGTCATGATTTCTGAACCTTCATCGAAATGAAATCATTCAAGCTTCGCTTGCGTTTATCACAGCAAACAAGTGAGAAATAACGTGTGTTCACCAAGCTGAAGTTTGCTTCTTGCAAACTCACAATTGTTTAACCTTAAGTAATTTAAGCTTGTTTCGATCTATTAGTGTCAACGAAGCTTTTAAGCTTACACATGTCCCCTTTTTCGTAAAGGCTAATCAAGTCGGGCTAGGCAAGTGAACGTCAACAGCTCACCAGCGAGTAAAAGACACAGACAAAAGAGATGGCAGAGGTAAGACTTAAGCAGTTTCTTTTTTTTATTATTAATAATGTTATGCAAGAGGAGAGATAATTGGTGACTACGAGTTTAGCCCAAGGATATGAAGTTGCTGTGGATATTACGGTTGTACAAAAGTGCTGTTCAAGGTCAGAGCGTGAAAATAAGGCAACTTACTTTCCTACGTAATTTTAAACTGTCATCTGTTTGCCTCTGAACGAACGATTCAAAATGCATTTGAAACCATAATCGTTGATAAAAGGGCGTTCTGGGCTATGACAGCTCAAAAGAACTTCAGGAAATTGAAAAAATGTATCAAGTTGAAAAGTGAAAATGCTGGATACTGTAATGAAAGATATGAATACAAAGTAGATTTTTAAGCTGTTCTTAGACTAATATTTACCAAGCAAAAATTAATCCTTTAAGATGTTGTAACGAAGACCTCTCGATAGGGGAAGGATTCAAGAGGATTTCAGGCTGAGTGCTTGTTTGCTTTGTCAAATTGGTATTGAGCAAATTAGAAATTAAAGATATAGAGCCAAAATAGACGCCGGCTTAAGACCTTGATCGGAAAATGTGGGAAAGAAATATGGGTTTACTTATTGACCAAGCGCGAGGTCCAGATGGCTGCATATTGGCCAAGTTCTTTTTTTGCATGTTTATGGGCAGAGATCCATTAACACGCTAAGAAAGAACGAAGCTAATATCCAGCCATCCTGACCGAACAAGCTTGGTCAATAAATGATTTATTATATGGCAAAAAACACCAAAAAATGACCTTTGATCTTGCGGGACCAAGCGAGAAATCCCGAGCTGGCAACTGAGATAGCTCCATCTGACATGCAACGTTTGCAAAAACGTTGCCCTTCCTTGTATCTTGCAACGTTGCTGGGCACAACATGTTGCAACATGTTGGATGATGTTGGATCAAATTTGAAACGGTCAATTTTTTCGTGCAACATTTTGGATGTTGCATGATGTGCTCACGCAACATTGTTGCGCTAAGGCATGCGCGTTAGGTCCACTTCTTGCGCGCCAGGGGCCTGGGGCACATGAACATTGACATGTTGCGTTGAAGATGGTGAAAATGTTGCGTTCGTTTGGCCACCCCGTTCATGAACAGATGTTGCAAGGTCATGCAACAATGTTGCAAGATGTTGCGTTGAAATGTTGCGAGCGTTTAGCCAGGCCTTTAGCGATTCGCTGTTGTCTTCTCACGCTGCCAATATTTTAAATTTGCTTAATTTTCATGTCGTTGTTTTGCTGACGCTAAAGAAACATACAAAAATGCTTTCTGCACGTGCGCACGATTATTGATCTTCTGCATGTCCGAAAGGGAACGTACAACTTTGTAGATGTTCTGCAAGTATTGAGAAATGTTGAAAGGCGCATTTGACGAAACTTCGCATTAGAAAAAGCTCTCGATAAACCCTACATTATGTCACATCATTTTGTGATCCTAATAATTATATGTAATAACGATAAACGGAGCAAAGATTTGTTAAGGGTGAATACCTTCGAATGAAGAAATTGCCATGAATTTTTAAAATCACTATTTTGTGTTCGTATTGAGGGAAAGCATTTTTATGCGTAATTATAAGGACAAGGAAAATGAACCCACATTGGTTGAGCTTTTAAAACATGTGAAAGAAAATAGTCTTTTTTTACCTTTTATTCCGATGTGACCCCTTGAAGAAGAGAAAAGCGACAATCTTGTGCGTTAAGATACTGCGCTCATCAACAGTTTGTGTTAGGCTGAAATTCGTTGTCTCATCTTTTCCAGCTCGTTAAATTAACTATTTCAATTATCTTGTGGAAATCCATTTTTATGATTTGCATTTTGCTAATGGCTCAAGCATTCTCGTTCACAATAGAAACTACATCGGAATTAGCGACAAACAAAAATCCTAGGCTAATTGCTTAAATTTTCAAGAGGACCAAGGATGTTTCATCGCAACCATTTTCTCGGTCTTTCTTTTAAATGACTCCTTTTTCGGAACCAATCTTTGTGTAGATGTTAGCATATTATAATTAACAAAACCCGTGAGGTTTCACCAAGACTTTGGTCTCTGGAGGTGATAATCAACTATTGGGTTATAAGCCGTTGTTCAATTTGTCGACTCAAAAATCCTTACTTTTAAACCGAATGTCTTTGCCTTGCAATTGTATACTGAGTTTAGTGCTTTTAAAAATTTGACTGATTCTTTTTTTTTTAAAAAAAAAAGAAATGAATAAATATGGGCTCTTTTAGCTAAAAGAGTGCAAATTATGCCTAAAAGACCATTAGTATGGCTCCAGTTATCCCCTTCAAAAAACAAGATCTATACTCAAGATGAGATCATTGTGGCTCTTTGCGAATTAATTTGTGAGGTCTTAGGGTGCGTTCGATTGACCGTATTCCGGAATAAGAATACGTGGAGTGATGATTCAAAACGGTATGTCTGGCGCTTTTGAAGCAACAAGGATAATAAAGGTATGTTTAAAATAGCATTTTAGCAAGTGTTTGATAATTTTAATGTGAATCTCCGTAAAAAACTAAGGATTTCTACCTTCTATTCCATGTATTCCTATTCCGGAATACGGTCAATCGAACGCGCCAGTGTGTTCATGCGTCAAAAACAATTTAGCGAATGTTAATAAACAAATGAGTAATTTAAGTTAAGATCTAATCGACATTTGCTATAAAACTACAAAAACCAAAAGGGAATTTACTGGTGGTTATAAATGTTTATTTTTCATACATGGCCGCGTATTAATTAAACCTTTACGTTAACATCACTCAATCACACCCTGCTCAAAGCCGATTTTGCCGGGAATTTTTTTTTGTTTTATTAACAGGGTATTTTAATGGTTGCTTTCTTTGTATCTTTGGTATTTTTGTATTTTTTAGATGATTAATGTTAAGAATTCATCTTTTAACCACTGTTCTTAACCAATTTATGTTCGGTGGTAAAATGTTTTTTTGTAAAAAGATCATTATTCGGCATAAAAGGTCACATAACTTTTTTTTTTATAACGTGCGTAGACAAGTGGGTGTCGAAACATAAGTTTTGGCGATCCATTAAGTGCAGCCGTCTTCCTGTCTACCGCTTTCAACGAAAATTTTCGACTTTTTTTAATCTGTTTTCAAGGGCTCAGAAGTTTCCACATAGAATCCATGCTTCTAAGAATCATTAGAAGTCTTTGTGTGTCCCGTGAGGATAAGTTTGTTGTTATTGCACATAATTTCTTAAGCCCTGCAAAGTGTACTCCAAAAACGACAGCTGCCTTCCGTTTCAATTACAGCATTTGATTATAATCTTAGAAGGCCATCCCGTTTTCGTCTCTTCTCCTCTGTTTGACGTCGTACGACCGACACACACTTTTTTTCGATTTTTCATGTGAAGAAGTTAATGACTTAGTATAAAATTTTAATCTGAATTATAAACATTGGTTTTCCCTGTAGAAGATTTTCATGTTTCAACTTCAAGCCCAGAGTGAATATGACACTTGTCTCCAGCTAATGAGAGGCTTTCGAAGCTTTCTGTCCGCTTTAGAGGAAAATAGGGACTTTGAGATCTACGACGGTGACTTCGACGAAAATGCCACCTCAAAATATAACTTTCCACTGTCTTTTACCTTTCGCATTTGTTCCATCTCGTTCACGTCTTATAGTGTGGGCGAAGTATCCTTGCTTAAAGTAAATATTTGGTACGAGCGCCGCGTTTCAGATTAAAAATATATATAATGTAAGGTCTGTACTCTCACGGTGTCGCTAAAACATCAAATTTGGTGATTTCACGGCGTCGTTGTGAAGATTGCCGCAAAAACACGTGCTAAAATGCGTACTGCACGTGCAGCACGAATTTTTTTTCCTTCTTTAACCAATGATATTGTTGTTTTCTAGCGTCGTTGTTGCCCGTCGAAGTGTTCGTTTCTTAAGCTCCTAAGCACACGTTTTTAGAACGTTTTTTTGCAACACCACTTCTCCGAAAGAAACTTCCAGCTTTAAAATTACTTAACTTTAAGGGACATGTTGATTACCTCGATTCCCAAGTTGGGCCAGTCTCGTATTCAAACGGTTGGATTGGATCGAGCATGAAATCGAGGCTAATGCGGGGGAATCTTTTCACATGCAAATTATTCCCTCCCCCCACCCCCTCATTAGCCTCCATTTCATGCTAGATCCAATTTAACCGTGAGAATACCAAACTAGCCGACTGAATCCCTTTCAAAGATTTGGTTTCGTGGGCGTAGGCAATCTTCGCACATTTATGGAAAAAAAACTGAATTTGTAATTACCGTTTTTAAAAAGCAGCTGCCAATAGTTTTTACGTTTTAGCTAAAATTGTTGGTAGGATGAGACGTTTTTTTAAAGATATCAATTTTTTAAGCGAAAAGACAGTCCCCTGCTATAGTATTTTCATCTCACAATAAAAGGACCTCAACCTCGTAAATGTTGGCTCGAACGACATCCATGTTTTCGTTCTTTCAGTGGAAAATGCCGGCAGAAGTTCGCTTGTTTAAAAATGTAGTTCGTAACTGCAGCTTGCTATGCTTGCAATACAAGAGTACGAGACTGAATCTGAAAGCCCAAACATTCGCTTTCCTAACGAGCATCTTACCTCGCGAAGGTCCGTTTTCTTTCGTTTCATCCGCGATCAAAACATCTTGGTTGATACCTAGATTATAAGATTGAGGTATGTGCAGAACTTTTCTTTCTTACAGCTGTGTTTATCGACGTTTTCGAGAAACAAAATCTATACTTGCTATCTCTATCCAGAAAACACCATGGAGTTAAACCATAAAACACAACTGGTGTGATGAAAAGTCCCATGCCGAGGTAATCACCGGTCTGCTTGGTGTTCCTTGAATCATTATGCAATAAATTCACTATCGCTAACAAAATAAGAGAGATTTTCTTAATCGTTGAGAGGTATCTGAAACGGTGGTAACCAACCGTGGTAAGCCTCATCTAAACTTTTTAAAAAGCTTTCTTTTGTTTTATCTATAGGTAATTGTTCGTGCAACCTTTTAATGTTGTCAACGTAAGCAAGGTTCAGCATAGAAAAAAGTGGTTTTTAAAAAAAAAAAAATTTGATTATAAAGCCCATCTGCACCAACCTTTTTTACGTTATCACAAACCTTTCATCCGTCGACGTTTCCGTTTTCGTTCCGTTTTCGTTCGTTAATTTTCTTTTGGCCGGCGTTCGAGCACTTCTACTTTCACCCTTTTCCTGTGGTCAACAGGAAATTCGTCGTTTGGTTTTTCAGTTTCATATACGTGGGGCACGTTTATGCAAAATTGTTTTCTTCTTCTACTATAATGATAACAATAAAAGAGGAAAGTGATCCTCAGACTTATCTGCATGGTCAATTTAAGCAATTTTCTCTTACAGACACTTGAAAATTTAGTTGACTCCAACATGAATCGCACTTATGACCTCTGCGATGTCGGTGCAATTCTCTACCAACTTGGCTATGAAACCAGTCAGTTGGGATCAGATCAATTTGTTGGGCTCGTGTATTCCCGTGAAAAGACTCGCCGAATTCCATTCATTTATAACAATATCATCTTGTAGTGACAAGTCTAATGATGAGAGAGACGCGTCAATTTGCAGGTGTTCTCTTTTGGTTTAGTTCAATTCATTACTATGTTTTTCCACTTGAGTTGGCAAGGCGGAATAAAGTGAGGCATAAATTTTAATTAATTGTCCATTCCATCCTTTAAATTTTGTCTTTTGTCATTGAAGGTGTTCCTAATTAAAACAGTTCCTGAATATCTCAGCTTAATTGTCCGACTTAAGGTTTCCGTATACCTTCAGATCGGCAATGTTCTTCAAATTTGGATTTTTTTGGTTAAAGTAGTGATCGAAATGGAATATCTGATGTAAAAAAGAAATTATTGAAAGAGATTAAATATTGGCAGAGAAACGGCGGTTTTACGTTTTGGACGGAAGTAAAAACTACGCGTTTGATTGACAGTTTTAGCGCTGTTTTCTCGAATCAGCAGGCGCGTAGCGTGGTCATTTTTGCAAGTACGCACAAGTACATATGATCTAGAAACCTAAGTAAACTGAGCGAAAAATACTGCGTTCTTTATTTCTTGTCGAAATAGTTGTGGGAATACAAGCAAAGAACAAAGCGTCTTGCCCTTATTTTGAGCAAACTTGGCGCAGACAAAACATTGTTTTGGTTGTGCTAGCGTGACTGGAATTGTCAAGAATGTTCTCGGAACGTCGCTCCTTTGTCAAGAACGTTCTTGGAACGTCGCTCCTTTGCAACCTCGCCTTTTTGTTGCACGCTGGCCAAACAACACTGCATTGTTGGAACAAAAAAAAGTACAATACAAAACTAAAACATGGTATAGCTTGTGTTTTAGTTTTTAGAATTTAATCAAAGTGGTGCTTTCATCACGAAATCTTGGTTGCGTTCAAGTAAAATGTTAAACAATAGAAACAATTGCTAAAAAATTCAAAATTTTATGGTCACTTCAAGTACGCACGTGCGTATATGCGTATAGGACGCTACGCGCCTGATCAGATTTTTCACTTGAAGCGGACACTTTAAAGAACTAAAACTCAAATGGAATTTGTCTGATTGCCCCAAAATTTGACAGTGGCTAGATTAACATATAAACAATAAGAACGTGCGATTTTTTTATTTCAAAATCATATTTTTTCTCTGAGAGCGATTTTTGTTCGGATGCTTCACATTTTTGAAATACTATTTCGAAAACGTTCTGTTACTTTTCGCTGCAACTGAGTATGGCAAAGCGCAGACACTTTTTTTTCGCGCTTTGGGTCGAGGTAACAGAGGAACAAAATAAAATGGCGAAAAGCAAAATTTGCTTTGACTTGTAGCTTTGAAAAGGTGATTCGGACGCTCGCATTTAGAGGTCGTGAAAATTTCGAGAATTCGTTTAATTTCAAAATTCTTGATATGGTTTGATAGCCAGCTCTATAAGCTTTAATTTGATATAGGGATTTAGGTATCTGCAGTTTAAACCAGACGCGCTACATCGCTCGGACGCGAGACACCCCTGAAGGTATACAGTAACCTTAACGAGCTCGAGCCTTATTCCTTAGTGTGGCGAAATTAATTGTATGCGTTAAAGAGCTTGAGACGTTTTGTTGGGATTCTCGTCCGTTTTACAAGACGATTTTTTTTAAGGTGTATTCGCATGCTTAGGGTATAGTAACGATAAATTAAAACACCAAATGTATTATTAGTGGTCCAATTCAAAGGTCTTTCCTTGAGACTACGGAGCTGAGCGGAAGCATTGCAGCAGACTATTGTGTGAACCGGTAAAACAGAACTGTCAGTAATCTCGGGCTTATTTCGTAAATGATATTGTGAGTCTACCTCTTAAAACCCTTAGCATCATTCAAAACGAAATGAACTAGTCCCCATGCATAGTATATTTCTTACCTGGCTAACAAATCTACATACATATAGTAGGCTTACTATTCAATTGAGTAACTACTGAGGGACATGGAAAAAGAAAACGAATGTTTTTCAAATCGGTTGGATTTCCATCAGAGAGACAATTATACAGCGTATATCTTATTAAAATGCTGAAAGTCTGTTCCCAGAAAAAGGTCTTTTAGAACAATGCGAAATCGAAATAAAAGCCATGAATAGTAACCAGCCAGCCAGTCAGCCAATCCAAGATGGCGTCCAAACGCTGAAATCGTATTGCATCAAGATCGATAACAGAGGAACATCACCCGGGACTGATTCCTTTAAACACCGACACGATTAGGATGCGTTCTCTGGATCCTTTGTCGAACGCAATTACGGATGAGAAGAAATTTAGGCGTATAAAGCATGGTTTTCACTAGCGACGCATAAACGCAAGCACAAGAGATTCGTGGCAAGTGTAAAACGAATTACAACGCAAATCACAAGGACACGGTCGCAGAGACAAAGATTCACTAGTTCCATGTTCTCTCTTACAACGCGGCGCTGCTAGTGGAATCTGGAACGGGTCTTTTTCATTGGACGAACTTAGCTTGCGCTTACGTGTCTCTGCGCTGTTCCAGTATTTTGCACTCGGAACGTTTTCCTTCGTTTGGAAAGGATCCCTTGTCCATGCCTGCGGCTTGCCGCTAATGAGGCCTGTTGCATACTTAAAATATATGTTTGAATAGCTTTTAAGACCGCAAGTCACCGCTGTTTTCGTATTTTTTGCAATGGTTGTTTCCGTCTTCTCTTACGCATTCCGTATGAAGTCGGTCTCGAAGGAGACATATTGAATTCCTTTTTCCTTAATTTCAGACTTGAGGTGCGTTCGGTTGACCCTACTTCGGTATAAGAATACGTGGTATGTTTGGCGTTTTGAAGCAACAGGGATAATAAAGAGTATTATATATAGTATCTAGCAGGTGTTTGACAATTTTAATGTGAATCTCCGTAAAAATGATGGATATCTAACTTCTGTTCTATGTATTCCTATTCCGGAATACGGTCAATCCAACGCACCCTTATTTCGCCTCAGTATAAAGTAAACTATTTAACGTCGATAACTCCTAACAGTAATTCAACTGACAAACCTGAGGTCGACGGTGCGTTCATTTTACTCCACTTGTGTTGTGCAAACGTGTAATTTTTGTCCCAAAAAAAAGCCCTTGATTTCGCTCGCGTTAAAAATTGATTCTAGAAATTTATAATGGTTTCAAAAAATTAAAACAACCTGTTATCTTTTCTGACGTTTACGGACGACAAGTTTCCACGTTAAAAGACGTTGTTTGTAGTACACCGATCACAGTTCCGTGGCAGTCGTTTCCTGGCGTGATTGGCTTAGGGGCAACAGCATATTCGCCCTAGACGTTTTTGTTTCATTTCTTCATTTTGAAGGAGTTTGCGTTAACATATACTTCCGTCCACGGTTTGAAATTACAAAATGGCCGCGGGATCTTTTTGCTAATGAAAAAGGAAAAAACACTCGGCTGGAACCCGGTCGTCGTAGAAACTCTACAATGAACACTCGGCCAACAATGCAAGCTAACGAGTGCTTTTAAATGGCTAACACATCTAACTGTTTTAAGAACCTCTCACAAATATTAAGTAATTAAAAGAATATATGATGACGGCTTAGATATAAATACTTTAAATATATAGATTTAGCCAAGCCTAAAGGCGGAGCTCCCTGGTTATTTATTCTTACTGCGTGTAGGGTTTGTGAAAATAAAAGGTTTCGAATTGTCCGCCTTTTGATGTTTCCGGTTGCTGCTTTAATAATTAAATCATTTTCTTTGCTTTCTTCTATAGAAAAATTCATTGCCTAACTAGTGAATTCCACGGTAAATTTTACCCTAAAAACCGATATCGCATGAATCACGAAGCGATGAGTGCGACATCGGTTTTTCCAGTGAAATTAACTTTGTAATTCACCAGTTTGGCAATAATTTTTTCTTGAACCGAATGAGTTTTAAAAGAAAACAAGCACACCCTCAGCGAGCGAATGGAAAAGAAAAAAAAAGCCATTTCAGAGTCAACTGTCAATAGCCAGCGAATAGTAATCATGCTAAAATTAGAAGCCATAAAAGTTCAATTTCAAAGAAGAGTTTTACTGATGTACTTTATTCCACTTTATCTCTGAAATCAAGATCATTCACATTTTGATGTATTTCATTGAAACACGCCAGGTTTGCTTGGTACAAAAATCGGCAAACTACGGCAATGCAACCAAGAAAGGACAAACTTCAAACACGATCTGCTCCAACACTTAAATAACGTTTGGGTGCTTTGAACAAACTTACAAGCTAGTGAGATTTCCCCCTAATTTTACGAGAACTCATTGCGAATACGTGTTTATAACATAAGGGCAAAATTTTCTTGTCACTGTCGAGGCACCGTGACAACGAAAACCAGTTGGGCAAACGGATTAAAAAAGCACTTGTTCGCTCGCATTTTAGAGGAAAACAAACAAACAAATCAACTCTTTCTTTATGTCCAAAAGAGTACAGATTAATTCCAGTTGACAATAAAAATTCGATTCTCATTCCTGAACAAAGCCGGGAAGAACCGATTAAACCAACTTCTTAAAATACGCATCCACTTTAAATAACGCATCCGTAAAAATAACAAACGGTTTAGTGCCCAAGGAAAGAATTTGTGTGCTAAGTATGAGCTATTACTGGTATTCTGTTTTGTCGTTGTCATTCTCTTTCGCTCAGTCCTTTCGTTTCTGTTCTAGACATAGGTCCTCCAGGCATCATGTAACCTTATCAGAGCTTCTAAAGATATGCCAAAAATTGCAATACAGAGAAAAGAAGCAGCTCTAAGCAAATTAAAAATAAACACTCAGCTTTAAGTTTACATCCCGCCGATGCTTGACTTGAATAACTGCGTAGCCACCAGTGTGGACCACAGATATCATGATATGTCAAACTGGATTGAAACCAGTGAAAAATGCAGAAATAAAACATCTTCCAAACCGTTATCCACCTGAACACGAAAAGCGTTTAAAGGGCTAGGTCACGCTATTTTAGGTAATTTTGTTTAATTTTGTTAGTTATGAGCTCTAAACGTCAAATTGGCAGAGCAAGAGTCTTTCATTTCCAAAATCACGGCCATGTAACAATTGAGAATGATTTTCCAGCTGTTTAAATGACATTTTGATATAAACTGATATAAATTTGAAAAAAGGTGGACCGACGTTTTTCAAATTTACCCAAATTCAATCCATTTCAATCCTCTCCAGTTCTGTCCATCGATGTCCCTTCTTGGCTTCCCTGTGTTTTGTTAGAGTTCTTCTATAGCTTTGAACAAATATTTTGATATTTTAGTTAATTCTATGACCATTGGATCAGTGCTGAAATTGCCTAAAATTGCGTGACCTAGCCCCTTTAACTGTGTAAGAACTTTCGTTTATATATAGTGTGGCCGTGTAGCCGCGTCGAGCCACAGAAAGCGCGCGAAAAATGAAGCCTCGCTTATGTTCAGGTGAGTTTACCTGGGTTGAGCCTGTTATCCAATAGAAAACCAGTACCTGGTCAGCGATCAACTTAAAAAAAAAACAGCTGACCTCGGTGAGCCCCAAGCTTGAGCCCGCGATAGTGTCATGTGATACTGGTCAGCGGATACCTTGTTTTGACAGCTGTCAATTAATCTAAAGATGGTTGTCCAATATCGAAGATGTATGCTGTAAACTAGCATGAGACTGGTCACATTGGCATACATGGATTGGTGGACGTACGGACGAACGGACGGACGTTCATGACGTCATGGCTATAAAACCAAATTCTCGCATCGATGGGTTACCAACAAAGGAGACTAATGTCACGCATGCGCATTATCAATGGCAAATTCAATTTTATTTGCATTGTGATTGGTTGAAAACCTTCGAGACAGTTTTAGAACGCGGGAAGAAAAGATGTCGACGCTGTCGCTAGTTGTAGTTTTTATTGCATTCACTTTCAATGCTATCTATGCACTTGTGCTACAAATACCGAAAGAAGATGGACAAAAGCTAGAAAGACCTTGGCAATTCCTTCTACTTGGGAAAGTCCTTTATCTCGGATGAAACGAAACGTGCTTAGATCGGCTGTTTTAGAATGATGCGGTGTGCTCAGACTAGTCAAAGGATTGCGCGAAGTTGGAAAAATTTTGCCTTATTTGCAACGCGTATGGTCATGATTGAATGTGCAAATCACAATATTCAATAATGTTACGTATTAAAGTAACTGGAACCGGCATTAAAATTTTCCGCTGTGGTTTTTTCACGTGGATACCCGCGCTTGAAGTGAATGCAAAACAAATTTGCCAGGTTGACGGGATTTGCTTATGGCGCGTCAGTGGTAAATGAGCTGGTAATCCGTTCAAAGGATGTCACAGCTTAAAATTTATCAATGAATGGAGTTAAGGTAAGTAACAGAAAAACATGACAGAAGAATTTCGTTTGTTCTCTCTTTGAAGCGAATACATTCTATCCGGACGAAAGAGTCATTTTGCAAAATGTCAATCGGTTTATACCTTTTTCTGTTTAAACCGAACTCTGTCATTAAGAGTACAGGACTTTTGTCTCCGACGTTGGTCCACGAAAAGCCGTCAACAGGTGATATTTTGTGAGCCAAAGATAAGGTTTGACTAGAGATATTCCCGGTAAAAGTGGCACAGCGAATACTGAACCCCGACGTTTCGACTTCTTCGTTTACCAAAGTGCTTTTCTTTGTCGACGAAACAGTGCTTGTTTTTTCCACCATCAAGTGTTATTTTCTCTGGTCTAAGACATCAAAAGTCTCTGTATTGTTAATGTGTGATTTTCATACCTTCTGGACATTTTTTTGTCTTTTCTCCTCTTGAAATGTGAACTACAACCGTGTATATATGACGCGCAACTGAAATTTTCTTACCCCAAATCAGACAATGGCGTCAGTGTTCACGTTACTTTCGGTCAAATCTCAGCAAATATGTCTTGGTCCAGCGATCGCCATTAGTATGGAAAGCACATATTTGTGAAGAATTGAACTGCTTTGAAAGTTTTCCTTCAAAAGTGGCAGGGCGCACGAAAATGCCCTGTGAAAGTAAACCTAATTTCCATCGAAACTTGGCACTTTGAGATGCGATGATTCAACTCTGGGTCAAATTATCCAGATGCAATGCATTCTTAAATGCAATGTACTGCAAATAAGACTCTTGCTTTTATTGCAATAAATATTAGTCCCAGCTATTAAAAATTATACTTAATTACATAAAAATGTTTAGTTAGTGTAGTAATATTTACAAATAAAAATGCCCGCTTACCACAACTTTGCACTGCACTTTTCGATTTGATAAATTTCTTACTTTAATTTTTAGGGAAACTGTAGTAATTGAAATTTTAAAGATATTTACAAACTGTATAGTAAAATTTACATGACAAGTAATTATTGTAAAATATAATTTTGTTCATGATGATTTACATAATAAGTAATTATACATTATATTTGTAAATAATGTATATTTTAAAATTTTCATTCCCTTGTGTGGCTGCCTTGCATGGGTGTGTGTGTCACTATTTGCATCTTTCTGCTTTTGGAATCCCATTCAATAAATAATACAAATATAACAATTCTTTAAACTTTGTATGGTGAATTATTTTACCTTTGTCTGCACATTCAAGTTTTATGGGACATATGACTGTGTGCAAGGAATGGCAGCAAAAATAAACAAAAACCAGGTCAATTAAATTTTTTGACACAAAACAGCCATAATATTCAGGTATACCTTGTCTTCAATTTCTTCTGCAAGTTTTTTTGCAGTTACTATAAGTTGCCATACACCAAGAATGAAGTAAAAAATAAATTTAATGTCGGAACACAAAATGGTGTGTGATGTTACATCATCCTAAATCAATGTATATTAATTACTTAACACTGTTGGAATCAATATTAAATTTTATTGGGACACATTAGTTATTAAATACTGGCTCAATTACTGATACGGTAATATTATTGATGCACTATATTTAATAATCCCCTTTCACCCCTAAACCGGCCAAAACCGGCCATACTTAGTATTTAACTCATCAATAGGGAACCCCCAGGGGTCAATGGGTTCATTAATAGACTAAAAACATTTAAGATCAATGGCTGCACATTTTGTACATTTTCATCCTGATTTAGATAAATTTACATTATTCTCTGCAGTGAGATAGTAACTTACCACAAAAGTGAGCAATGAATATGAATGAGCATGAAATGCTCACATCAAAATTAATAAGTAGTTAATATTGTGTCAGAGTTCTATCACAAAGTCTGCTTTGCCTTTAATTGTCCTTTTAATTTTAAACATTGCACAGAAGACAAGACCTGCTTTATGTATTTCCAGACATCCCAATTTTAATTGTACATTTAATGTGGGTGTAATTTACATCTACAAATGGTCAAGTGAAATTTTTACCTCCCCAAAGAGAACTCATTCAGAAAATTTCATTTCAGTACAACCTACAAGTCTGATGGCAGTGACCACATCATTCCTCACTATTTGTTTAGATTTACTAAGAACATCAACATCACTTTTGAGTAATTCGCTGGTAGCATAAATGATGAAAACAATGAATAATTACTATGGCTAGACTTGATGGAGTTACCATAGATCAAGGACAGAATTATCCAATAAAGTAATAAACTGGAACTTCATTATTGACTCATTGTAGCATATATTATCAAGCACGCCTTCATGATCAGTTGATGTATCTAAGAATAATGTTTTGGTTCCGTTAAATGAAAGTTCTTGAAATTTTTAAGGTAGTGTATCTTGAGAGTGTTTGCACATGAGATAAATGCAGTGAACCAGGTTGGCCTCAGACACATACACAAAATAGAGGTGGCGCGGCTGGTATTAAATTTCTGTCGACATATCTGTTGAGATAAGATGTTCTTTCAAAGGACTGAGGACATCTCATAACTCTAAACGATCAATGAAAGAAAGTGAATGAAGTGACATATTTCCTTCCAGCGCTGCATTCAAGTTGGATAAATCGAAGCCTGCGAGCTCGAGGGATATATTTCGCAACCACGTTAGATAGTACTCCCTTCCCAACAAAGGAATCTGGCCTTTGCTCGGGTCTTTTCGCACTTTGAGCATTTGTTGTTCACTTAAATGGAGAAATAAAGCTAAAAAGTATAAAAGCTGACTCGAAGCAACTTCAGAGGCGTTGCTTCCCCGAGCAGACTAAAAGGGCTGCTTACAAAAAGCGTAACGAAAGAAAAATTCCCGCCGACTAAAATGCCCCTTGCAGAATCTTTCCCTGTCACGTAAACTATAAATGACCACCTTCAACTGGCAGAAGCTATATAGAACGATAGAAGAAGCACAGGTTGAAATCACCGCTTCGAAAGCCATCTTTGTTTATAGCACAGCGCGCGGTTGGAAAACTGGATACTACAATTTTTAACAGCCAATCAGACAAAAGTCTCCTTTGTTTGGGTTACCATATTTTCTTAACTATGGTGCTCCGCGCGCGCGTGGCTTCGGCGATTACTGGCAGCCATTTTGTCCGTCGAGGTGATTATCGGCTGATAATCCGAGATAGCGAGCCAATGAGAGCGCTCGATTTTGTATAATCACCTATGTATTTATACTAATAATAAATATTAAAGAATTATAAATAATAATAAATTATTAAAATTGGTGCTACCATAATAATGGTGAAAACTACATTTGGTATTTTTTGTGTTAACCCGCAGTATCTTCCACGAACATCATCTGGTTCAGAAAGAAACCGTAAAATTTACTATTGTTAGCGCTTAATCTTGGACATGCGCAAAACCGTGAACCTGGCCCTTTAAATACTGTTTATCAGCGCTCCTTAGAATGAAATGCCGTTCATGTAGTGATTTGTAAACTTTGACTGGCTACCGGCCATTTAAAGACTTTAAAAATGGAGTAATAAATCTTTTCTATTTCATAGTTTAACATTTATTACAGATGGACATGTTTGCTAACTGCTTGTACTTTTCCTCGCCCCATCATCGTGGCTTTGTTATATTTGTATTTTTGCAACTTAAAGGCTCAAGACTAGGTCAGTTAATGAGGAAAAGTAATCGACTAATGAAACTAGGAAATTCCATAAAGATAATCTATTTGGAGTCCGCCAGATCACTCGGTTGTTCAAAAGTCGTTTAACGCGGCTAATCCCAGATTGAAAATTAACCAATGAGTTTATTTCCCAAATCCCAAATGTTGTTCAACGCTGATATTCGGCAAAATTTTACATTAGGGAAAGTCATTCTTGAAAAACAAAAATAAGCAAAACACAGATTCACCTCTCTCCCCAGCAGTTATTGATTTTTGGCATCGTTGCTGCCTGTAGCCGCCACCGTTTGTTAACTTAAAGTCTCTAATATCATTAACCATTATTAGTTAAAGATGAAGCGAATTCGAAAATCTTGCGGCACGCGTTTTCTTCCATTTCTTTGCCGTCCACTGCAAAACAAACGCGTAAAAATAACTAGATTGAAGGCCTTACGAATCGTTCATTCTGTTTTTTACTTTAAAGTTGTTTCAACCTCGTCCCTAGTCCATTTTGTTCGTCTTTGAAGACCAATTTATTATTCTTGCTTATTTATTCCAAATTGCACTCGAAATCATGTGATTACCTATACAAACCAACCCCTTCGTTCTATTAGACTTCGTTATGTTTCTTGAGGGTTTTTAACAGTTAGCGGCTACCATAATAGCCAGATTCCTTCCCATTGGTTGTTTTTTGTAATATTAGAGAGTTTAAGAACGACGACAGCGCCTATACGGCAACTGTAAGGCCACCAAACAATAATTTCATTGGTTAAGAGAGGAAACAAGTTCGTGCTGCACGTACGGCACGCTCGGCACGCATTTTAGAGCTTATTTTTGCGTTACGTGGAAATAACCAAATTTGAGGTTTTAACGACAAAATGAGCATACACATGGGGAACGTTCAATCTCTATTTTTACTTTGAAACCTCTCATATCAATTGATTTTTCAGATACTACGTCCACATTGGACGACGTGAACGGGCGAGATAGTAGGGAGTTTAAGATCTGTGACGCGACGGTAACGAAAACATCATTTAAAACTGCAATTTCAGGTTTATTAATCTTTTTCGTCATTATGTCGGCTTGTCTAACTTCCAAAAACTAGTGTAACTTTCCAGGAACTGAATTAGGAGGAGCGGTGTTGAAGCTACGACGGAAAATTCAAATTCGCTGCCTTGTGTTCACGTTCTCAGTAAAACTTTAGAATTGGTCATTTCACGTCGCAGATTTGCCTAAAACGTGAAAGAAATGTACAAAAACTAAAAATGCACGTACAGAGCGTGCAAAGCTATTGTTTTTGCTCATTAAATATGCAAAATTTGTGATGTTTTCGCTGCCGTCGCGTCGTAGGTCTTAAAACTCCCCAGTATAACCGCGAAAGCCTCGGACTTACCTGGGGGCGATCGGAAATCGGTCAGAAACACGGGAAATGGGACTTTGGAGACCCCCGTTTTCGTTGTTTCGGAAACCACTTATTATTTATCCTAGATCCCTCCCTGCTTACGATAGTACAAAGTTATATTTTGAGATGACGTTTTGGCCTATCTTCAAGTCCCCTTTGATTTGAAGATGGAAGTGATGTGATATAACCATGATAACAAGTGCGGATTCTCTTGCTTGTCGTTGATCTGGAACAAATTAAAACACTTGATTACAATACCTCAAAAACTGTGCAACGATTTGCAATATTTGACCGCACACGATCATTTGAAGTGTGCGAGAAGCTTTTAAGTGATGTGATTTGCATATTCTTGTCAGATCTAGAGTCTTTTAATGGGCTGTAACAAAGCCGCAAATTCACATGCATTTATGAGATGAGTAAACCCCTCAAATAAAGAAGTGGTCATCATGATTAGTGTTCAGACGACATAAGTTACCAATTAAGCTTATGCATATATTTCTAGACCTTTTACATGAAACTACTCGAGGACCTGGAAGAGCGAGGCTATATACAAACGAAAGAAAACGAAACGAAAGTAACGTACAGTAATCTGATAAAATGATTAACGTTGAACGTATTGTGTTCTCGATCAAAATCGAAAACTAAATTGACAAAGGAACGAACTTGAATAATTATTAGCCACTTTTACAACTAAAGACTTAATCACTTATCGTCCAATTTTCCAAACTGGAGCGACGCCTTTATTAACGAAAACAAGTCCTACAAATTTCCCACAAATTTCCTACAAATTTCCCACCCTGGTCAGAGTTTTTCTCCGTCCTTGTGTGGGCCCATTTCCATCAGTAGGGCTAACGCTCACATGGTTCATATGGGATAAAAATCGAGCACTTCACATTACACTCTATTCAGTTAACTCTGTTTAAAATATTAGCGCTACACGGCCAACGTTTGTATAAACGTAACCTTTCCTTGTACTTGTACATGTTCATTGCTGTGACTATAACATCTTCAGTTCCCACGGCCTGCTCCCGTCTGACCTTGTAGCTCAGTCGGTACAGCGGCGGAGATCTAACCCGAAGGTCGTGGGTTCATTTCCCACCCTGGTCAGAGTTTTTCTCTGTCCTTGTGTGGGCCCATTTCCATCAGTAGGGCTAACGCTCACATGGTTCATATGGGATAAAAATCGAGCACTTCACATTACACTCTATTCCGTTAACTCTGCTACAAATTAATGGTTTGTCACTTAGTGTTTCTCGTAAACAATTAGTAGAGAAGGCTGGCAAGTGCATAATATACGTCTGTTCATCTCTCGTTTTTTGATGCTGCGGAAATTGTTTTGCTAGATGTGCCTGGTTTAAGATAATTAGCCTGAGCGCATGCGTAGAGCATGTGATCGATATCAAAGTTGTTTGTGTTATCTAGAGATAAACAAACTTGTGCTTTTCGTATTTTTCGCCTGTTGGAGTCTGTGTCTTAAAAGCGACGTCAATAAGTTGCGTCGACACGAAGGTATGGTGAGGCTTTCTTTTTTCCTGCGAAATTATTCATTTATCTTCTGACCACCGCCTGTGTTCAGTTTGGCTTACTAAGTGCCAAGAAGTTATACGCAAAACAAACATTACTGAAAAGATAAGAAGGCCGATATTTCAAATTATTGCGGCTACTAAGTTCAAACAATGGCTAAGCTCCCAACTCCATAAAACACCGTGCAAAAAATACAATCAAATAACAAAAAACCTCAAGGTATACCTCGTTCTCAAAGCGTGAGACAACGTAACTGCGTTTCCGCGTAGCCGGGTAGCCACTGTTTACGCGTTAGCCAATAGCAGTATACTCGCTCAGTCACTCATTCACTTAGCCACTTCGTAGCCGCGAAGCCGGGACGAGGAAGCGTTGCTTTTTTTTACCTTTTTATTTTGTTGATTGTTTTTCATTTTATTTTATTTAACAAACTGGATATGTAACTAGAAAATAAGGTTGGTCAATTTGAAATTTTATAATGCCCGTGTATTGACATGAGGTGGTGACATTTATGATAAATGTCCCCGCGGTCAATTGCAAGCGATGAGTGAAGAAAAATCATTTAAAATGTAGAAGTGGTCCACGCACTTAACTAGACAACTTAAGCAATTGCTCTTCAAATATATAAATTTCTTTCATTCATTAAAGAACATTAAGATTCGCGTTTACGGTTAATGACAT
>OX421456.1:4130000-4137500 GCA_949126865.1 Montipora capitata | reverse complement strand
ATTAGTAATAGTCCTCGAGTAGCGAAAAGCGTGACGTTTTCTTTCGTCTTATTCGAAAATAAATATTTCTTCAACTTGCATTTGCTAACTTTATTATTGACTTTTCTGTCCGACTAGTTGGGTGATACTAAAACAATTAGACCCTTCGCCCTCAAGGGCCACGGGCTATTGACACGGTAGCCCTTGCGGGCTACGGGTCTAATTGTTAAATATCTCTGAGATAGTACGCGCACTGTGATTGGCTAAATTAGCTGGACAGTAACCAGCCTTCTCCAGGTACAACGAGAGTTTACATTGGATGGCTTCTATGTACATATATATAGTAAATGTATGTTGTCAATCCAATGTAAACTCTCGTTGTACCTGAAGAAGGCTGGTTTATGGCCAGAAAATATTTAAACTTCTCAACTTGTAATTACGCCGATCAGATCAAGCCACTGATCCAACGTACACCGACAAGAAGATTGTCCACGGTTGCTTGCTTCAAAACTCCACAGTACGGTCCGCTGTACTGCCCGCCGGCTAAATTTGAAATGTTGATAAAACATTCTCTAGCGAGTTTTTCATGTCGTTTATGTTACGTAAACTTGTAAAACTGTTTCAATCTTGCAAGAAACTATTTCAAAAAGCCAAGAAGATTTATTCGTTTTTTGGACTTTGTGGCAGTTGAACCTGAAATAGACTGGGAACTAGCGAATTTAAAAGACAATCAAATTCGTTAGTTTCCAGTCCATTTCAGTGGTATTTGAATTTAACTTTATACGGGCACTGGTGCGGTCATTTAGTCGAGCATCGGTCTGCCATGCGGGAGGTCGTAAATTCGACTCCGGCCAAACCAACACTCAGGGTCTTCAAATAACTGAGGAGAATGTTCTGTCTTTGTAATAACAGCCGCAAATGATTAGACTTTCAAGTCTTCTCGGATATAAGGACTATAAACCGTAGGCTCCGTCTCACAAATATCTTCCATATTTATAAGTTCACTGTGAGACGTTCAAGAACCCACACACTATTCGAGAAGAGTAGGGGATGAAGTTCCCGGTGTTGTGGCTGTGAGCCTGTTCTTTCCAGCAGAAGTGGCCGGCCTGGCGTAATGTCTCTACGCTTCACCACCTGGCCATAGTTGTTCAAACGATGGATAGCGCTATCCACCGGGTAAATCACTATCCAGCGGATAAACACTAGGAAAACCAATTGAGTTATGCAGTGGATAGTGATTTATCCGGCGGATAGCGCTATCCATCGTTTGAACATCTGGGGCCTGGATGGTGACACGAAAAGAAAATTATCAATAAAACTCTCCCTCCCGGCAAATCAACGCGTTCCATTTCTCTTTTTTTTTCGGCCAACTCTTGAACTTTTAGAAGAAGTGTATTTATTTATACTGAATAATGGGAAATCCCCTACTTATTATGGCAAACAAAACGGTCTCTTCAAAAAGTTTCGACATGTGCACATGCGTAGAACCATCTGTTTGTAAATTAACGTATACCATATAGAATGCACCATGATTTCAAACACCTTATGAATAAATGAAACCAGAATTGAGCGTTAGGAAGTTCTTTATTGAGCGATTTAACACTTTAAAGTTGCTCGACAAGTTAAATTTTCTATCCATTTATTTCCTTTTATTTTCATTTATTTTCATTTCTTCTTCACTTTTCGCATGACATCGAGGCTCTTCGTTGACAATAGAGACCGTAACGTAGCAACTTTATGTAGAAACAAAATGGCGGACAAACTTTGCGTGTTAAACTCAAAATTGCAAGTTTTTGTCTGTAATTGTTGTGGAATGAGTGCGTATTTCGTACTTTGTTGAAACGTCTTTACAAACGTGATGGAATAGGCTTCAAAGGAAAGCTAGTTGGTTCGAGTTAGCAGTTATTTTTGGGACCGCAATGGCGCAAAATGGTACAAGCACATTTGCGAACGGTCGAAGAAAGCCAGCAAACAATGGAGGGTTCTCTTTGCCAGGGATCGACGAGAATGAGCTTCGTGCACGAATTTATGCAAAACCACAGCTTAAGCCGAATCCTAGAGCGCTTAAATTCAGTGGCCCGACTCCTGTTCAGCAGAAGAAGGTAATTACAGTGCTTGGTTTAATTTACACGGAGACACGTAATTTACACATGATTCATTTAGTGGCCTTGAGCTTTTACATTTCATGCATGATCGCAAATTGCAACTGTTAGCATCGTGAAATGATTTACTAGCCCTACCAAAAAAGATTTCCGAATGAATAGATCTCAAATTTTCTTAAATCTAGATATCATGGAAAGTAATTTTTAATCACGGCCTGAAGGCCGTCTGAGTCACATGCTACATTTGCTACTTGCTTTCTTGACGATCGCGTATGCTGATCGAAAAATAGAAGTGTGTTTTTGTAAGCCACGATTAAGAGTGCATTTCAATTTTGTCAAATCTGTGTTCACAATGAAGTGAAATTGATTTAAACAAATGTACATTTCAAAGAAAACAAATGGATTTGAAATCAATTGTCACGTTAATTAATGAACTATAGTCTTGACTTGTGCCGGTATCAGTTATTTCTTCAAAATTTTCGTTTATAGGAAAGGCAATTATATTTTACAAATCATTGAAGAAAAAATTCAGAACTGCCAGGTCTTGATAAAGAATGGGATCAGCAGACTGAGCTAAAACATCAGGCCCCAGTTTTTCAAAAGGTGGATTAAACGCTGTCTACCGGATAAATCACTATCCATTGGATAGCGCAATTAATTTCGCTATTAGTTATCCACTGGAAAGTGATTTATCCGGCAGATAGCGCTATCCACCTTTTGAACAACTGGGACCTAGTCTAATTTATGTTGCACTGTTATTTCAGAATGTCCCAACAGCACCAAAACTTGAGCCTTTGGTGAGTAATAAATTTTTAGCAATGTTTCAGTTATAAGTGCAAAATAATATTAACATCATCGTCATCATCATAATTATCATTAATGGTGACAGACAGTGCCAATTGTCACTGTCGCCGTCACCGTCACTGCCGTCGCCAGCCCTGCCACCACCCAATCAACATCATCATCTCCATTGTCACCATGACGATTTCCATCGTCATCATCATCATCATCATCATCATCATCATTGCCAGCATCTTTACAATCATCATTACACCATTGTCATCGTCAGCATTATCCAGGGCTGTTGCTAAGAGCCGGCTGTCAGTGAAAATGGCTGCTTGCGAAAGAGGTGATCGCGGGCTAAATGTTGGCCATTGGTCGAAGTGACTGAGAAGATTGCAAATTATTCTTTACAAAGTTAAAAAGTCATTCAATCTGTTAATAAAAAGAAAATTGAATATCCGTTAGTATACAGAATTATCACTAGAATTCATTGTTAATTTGATACTAGAAATGAAATAAAAGTGTTGTTTTAAGTACTGTTGTGTATGTTTTCTCTTTCCCCGTATTCGCCATCTTGAAGAATGCCGGGTGTTGCGAGACACTGGGAACAATCTTGTTACCAGGTCCATTTGATGCTCAGAGCACAAACTTACTGCCTCAATAGAACCTCCAATTGGATGAAGTTAATTTCTTAGTTACATCCCTGATTATATCCACCATTGTCTTCCTTACCCGAGTTTATCATCATAGCTATAGTCATCACTCAATGATAACATTATTATCATTCATTGGAAAATATGTGCAGGTGTATACCGGTATTTTAAATAGTATAATTTATACAAGGTAAATAGTAATCTCATTATAATTTTATGCCTGTTACTTTTCAGCCAAATCTTGCGAGATATCAAGAAAAACAGAGAAGTCTTCCTTATACATCCCCCGCTGGAAAAACAAAATCCCCCACACCTCCCCCTTCGTCTGAACCGGACAAGAAGAAAACCCGCAGAAGAGATGTCGTGGAGCCCCTTGAGCGCACAACATCCCCACTACCAAACTTGCCATATCATCTGAAAAATCAACAAGAGAAAATTGATTCAGTGGCTCAGATAAATTCCATGGCTTCAGAACGCCAATTCTCACCAAAGCAGAGGGTTACTTTATTCACAGAGCCTATTGTGATTAGCAGTGCTTCTCCCACGCCACCGAGGCCTAGGACTGATGCGATACCTGAAGGCTTAACAGATCCACTTCAGATCATAAGCTCAATACGAGGGAATTCTAAGCTTGGCTTCCTTTACATGACGCCAGCCGTTGATAAATCATCCATCTTGTACAATCCTTACAATCTCAAGTAAGTTGACGAATAACGTCTGATAAAACTCTTGTCATTAAAATTTGTCTGCCATCAACACCAACACAACATTTATTTCACTGTAAGAGTGAACTCATGATCACCCCTAGGCCTAATGTAAATCCTGAAGGCCTAATGCCAACAACTTTCATTTGCTGGTAGGCTTATGAATTCCCAGGATTTTCAACTGAAGTAAGTTACAGGGAAGGGTTCCAAGTGTGAAGCAAGGAGCCAAGTTGGTTTGTGTCGAAGTATCCAAGAGTCAAAATGTTTGTTGTGGTTGGGGAATGAAACGTTAAGTGGCTCCATCAGCAGCGTTTGTAGACCAGATACATATATGTTAAAAAATGCATGTCATTAGATTCACAATATGATTTTGATAAGTGCCATGAAGAGTTCCCTTTTTCTGTCCCCAAGTTCAACATCACCCATGTCAGCAAGTTCTGTCAGACAATAAACAGCTGCCTTTACCCTCGCCTGACTTACAGTTTAATAGTCCTTATTGCTAGAAATAGGTTGCAAATGCATACTTAGGTTTAAATTAAACCCATTGACCCTTGAATCACTTCCCTCAATAAAATCGCCTCCCCATATCTCACTCCTTACAGTCAATGGGTTAACCCATTGACTCCTGGGGGTACCCCATTGACAAGTAAAATCGTCTGGCGTTAGACAGAGTAAAATACTAAGTATGGCCGGTTTAGGGGTGATAGGGTTTAATAATGAAAGAACATTTCCTCTTGCATCTAGTTACGTAGTAACAATTATTGTTTATGACAGCCCTGTCTGCACATAACCTTTTAATTGGTGGTTGTCAAATAATCACTTGACATTTAATTTTCTTTTTAACAGGATTGTGAAACACTCAGAGATCAACCACTCAGACTACTACACAATAAGCACAGAGGGAGTGACTCACCTTCGTGACAATGAAGCTGAGTTCACTGCTCTTGAACGTTGGGAAAAGGAGTATAAAGACTACAAACAGCTTGTCAAGATTCCCACCTTCGCTAACTTCAGAATGTGGAAGGCCTTCGTGGTGTGGAGGAAGAATGTTAAAACAAAGTAAGGGAAATATTTTTAAAAAGAGAACTTTTTAACAGTATTTTTAATAAATAAATGACAGTACTAATAAACTTAAATTGCCCCTAACCTGAAATTTCAGCATTTTAGACTGTATAATTTGTGTTAAATCGTTGCCATTTTTATTATTATGTACAATTACTTTTAAAAAGTTGGAGAAGTTATAGAGAGTTACATGTATTAATGGTAAGTTGGCTGTTGTTTCTCCCATGGCTGAGGTAATCTGACAAGCCTTGGTCTCTCCTTGAGATGACATCACAAACCGCTTTGCATTTCGGTTTGACGGAAATTTTTGCATTGCAAGGCAGTTTGTGACAGCATCCCAAGAATATGGGCATACCTCTCAATGGGGGTGCTAGCAACTTTTAAGCTTTTCAGGGCTAGGGTGTGAGTCCCTGTCACTGTGGGAATCTCAGGGTTATTGCCTTTGGTATTCAATTGCTTGGCCTTTCATTAAGAAATTTTTATAGAGCAAAAATTTTTTAATAATTTATTATAATAATAATAATAATAATAATAATAATAATAATAATAATAATAATTATTATTATTATTATTATTATTATTATTATTATTATTAAGAACATAATTAATACCAATGCTTCTTCTTTGCCTTTCCACCCCTCCCTCCCCTTCTTTTTGTAAGTATCAAATGTAAGTATCAAATCTCAGGGTTTTTATGGTTTTCTCTCTTTCCTTGAATGATGGTGCTCAGTGTATGATATTTGCACACCTTCCTGGTTTAATTGATTTTGTCTCATATTCTTTTGAATATAGGAAAATTACTCAGTGCAAAAACCAGCTGCAAGAAAATCTTTTCATAGTCAATGCTGTAAGTATTATGATCTCATTAATTTTATATTTAGGGTACAATGATGCTGCTCAGTAGTTTCTTCTATCTGAGCATTCGTTTAATTCTTGCACACACAAGCTGATGAAATGTCAGACTTTGACCTGGATGAACTTGCTCTTTATATTATATTTTAATATTGTTGTCTTGACCATTTGGATCAAAATTATTGTTATGAAATAATTTTTAGCTGGTATTTAATCTTTCTTTTTAATAGTCTCTGCGCCCTGCTCTTCTCAATGTACGTGAAATGTGTTACCGTATCAGTGACATGGGGCTGTGCAAAGTAGAGAAAGGGCACACATATACATTGGATGAGTTCCGCAGTGCTCAATTTGAACAACTTGAAGAGGTAGGCATCATAAATTATCATGATCATCAATATCATCAATATCATCCTCATGTCATCGTTGTCATCATCATCATCATCATTTTCTCACTTTCCACAGAAACGATTAATTTTTACTGTCCTTTTTGGGTCTGTCATTGACCCCATCTGAATTAAGCCAGCCCTTGGAGAAAATGAAATTCCCATGGCCGGTAGTCTGCATAGCTGGAGGGAGTTTTGGTGCGGGAGACAAATAAAGAGGGCAAAGCCATGCGGAGAATGAGGAGGTACGCTGTGAAAGCACCCCTGACCCCACTCTCCACTTGTTATTTGGCTTCGGCCAGCTGTGCAGGCAACATCCCTGCACATTTAATACCTGTACATGAGCCCTTATAGAAGGTGGGAAGGAAAATGGAAAGGCTTAAGCTACTCTTACAAAAATTTCCAGAGACAATGATAAGAAAGTCCAGTTTAGCTACATCATACAAACTGCTTCAGAACCATGCTGCAGCAAAGCTGCAGTTTCAGCTTTGACTACTGACTAGAAGAGTCAGAAGAAACTGTCCAATAATTATTATTAAAAAATGCCATCTACCTTAAATTAAAGTTTATTGGAAATCATGCTTAGATGTCCAAGGCAGGAAACAATGCTTCAAATACAAAAATAAATTTGGTTTTATCAACGGGGTTGATAATGTAAATTGGCCACCGTATAGAGATTCTAAGAGCTGACGTTTTGAGCGTTAGCCCTTTGTCAGAGCAAATCCAAAGGGCTAACGCTCGAAAGGTAAACTTTTAGAATTTCTGTACGGTGGCCAATTTACGTGATCAACTCTGTTAACTTGATAAAACCAAATTTTTGTATATTACTTCCCCACCGACGCAGCACCACAGTTTCTTTAGAAACTACCCACTTCAATGCTTCAAATATGTCAATTTGGCGTAAATCACCTACATGTGTGATCACCAGGTTGACTACACAATATTTAACGTTTGTTAACTATGACAACATACACTGATATTT
>OX421456.1:4107500-4112500 GCA_949126865.1 Montipora capitata | reverse complement strand
CCGTCCGTAATGTGATTGACAAGTCTCTAGCCGAGAGGGACGCCAATATCGACAAGATGTGCACGCACATTGACAAAGACATTGTCACACTGGGCAAGGAAGTCAAGGAAATTAAACAAAAAGCACAGGTGAAGTGATAATTGAAATTATAGATATACGCAAATCAGCAAAGATTTGCAGTGAGGAAGTCATCACCTAAGGAAGTCATGGCGTTTGCTTTAGAGCCCAGGCAAACAGTTTCAACATTTGCTTCAACATCTGTTTGATTTTGTGGAACAGCGATGTTCAAACTGCCCCCTTCCCCCCCCCCCCCCCCCACCCCTTTCAATTGAAACATGTTGAAGCGAAGTTGAATCGATGTTGAATGACTTTAAAAGCGTGTGGAAACTGTTTGCCCACCCCAACATTCAACATCGTTCAACAAAGTCAAAAGGATGTTGGAGCAAATGTTGAAGCCCGGTCCTTTACACTTCTTAAACTCCCCTTCGGCAACTAACTTCTTTGTGAACTTCTTCCTAACTAATGGGCCATTTTCGAGTTTATGCCTGCCTCCTCTTCAAAGCGAGTCTACGTGCGAAGTTTCATTCATATGTAAAGTAGAACTAATTACCATCACAAAAACTTCGCACTTAGACTCGCTTTGAAGAGGAGGCAGACATGAACCTCGGAAATGGGCTATTCCCAATGCCAGCACTCGTACCAATCCTTTTTTCATTCTTCAGGATCCCAAGATCTTAGACTCCAGCTCGCAGTCTGAGGAAATTATCAAGTATCTCAGTGGTTTGTTGGATAAAATGGAGGATCTTAACAACTTGGCCTCAACTTACAAGTCATACCAAAAGAACTTTAAGGTAATAAGAGTAACGTACTCAAACGTCAACGTGAAAGTCAATAAGAACTTGAATTGAGATGCATGGATATTCTAATGATGACAAGTTCATGAACACTACTACTTCTCGGTTTGGAAAAATAAGGACCATAGATTTGCAAAACCTGAATCAAAAGTCAATAAGAACTTGAATTGAGATGCATGGATATTCTAATGATGAAAAGTATGCACGTGAACACTATGCAAAACAAAAATTATTGCTTAAACAATTTGCTCTTTTTTGTGCGGTAATAGGTTGCTATAGCAACAGGTCCCTCTGAAACACCCTATATTTTTGCCTCGAAATTGTTGTATCGTCATCATTATCATCGTCGTTGGTGACGTCATCATTGTCATTGTCTTTATCGTTCTTCAGGTTGAAGTAGCCAAGTTTGAGGAGCTTGAAGTAGTTCACTCAGAACTCAAGCTGAAGCAGTCGCTGTGGAATTCACTTGTGGAGTGGGATGATGTCAATGGTGAATGGCTTGAGGTAAGACCTTCAAACTGATCAACTAAGATTTAATACAGCAATATCCTTGGTAAAGAAATGGCAGAAAAGTAGCTGTTTTTTTTAATTTGCTCAGCGACAAAGCGTAAGTTTCCACGGTCTATTAAAACTACTTCGGTAGTGTCGAAGGGGGCAAGCACTATCGTGCCTTTGTTTCTGCCAGTTTTTGATAAATTCTTTTACAACTTAAGTAATAAATCGATTTAGGTTTGGAAAGAGCGTTTGAAAGTCATATATGGCAACAACGGAAATGAAACGAATTTTTTAACGAAAAGTTCATCGCATTTAACAAAAGGAGCCTGGGTTTTTTTCGGGTTTCTTCAATCTGTCAATGATCGAAAGAGCGTCTGAAAATAAGAACATTTAGGTTCTTGAATTGTTTACCAAGACGATGTGTAGCATTGAGATCATTTGACCTTGTTTTGCAGACCATCTTCGAGAACCTGAATCCAGAGACACTAAGTAATCAAGTGATGAAGTATGCGAAGACGGTTATGCAGTTGGAGAAAGGCCTCCCTCCCAACTCAGTTGTCCCAAAATTAAAAGACAAAGTGGAGGAAATGCGACATAAGGTATCGACAGTTTTATTATAAAAGGGATCTGCGTCTCTGTTGAAACAGGAAGATGCACTATTAAAGCGGTCGCTGCGCGAAATCAGGTCTTTAATTTAAGATTGGGTTACTGGAGTAAACTGTTTTGGGTGCTACAGGGACAACGTAGTACCAGGTGATCTGGTGACGTAACTCGGAGGACTGGGAAGAAAAATTTTAACGCCGTATCCCATAACTGCGCGCGGCCTCATTTTCGAATTCAACATGGCAGAGGCGAGGTTAGATCTCGTCGGGTCTACTTGAATGTTCATTCAGTAACAGAAAATGTGGTAGGCACGGAATGATCCGTTGAGTTTTGGCGATGGAAATACCGCAGGGAGTTTGGAAACAACACCTAAGGCCGCGCGCGGTTGTGGGATACGGCGTTAAAATGTTTCTTCCCAGTCCTCCAAATTACGTCACCAGATCACCTGGGTAGGGAGCTTTTGCACGCAATAGGAAGCTTAAGCACGCGCCTTTTTGAGGCGCGGACGACAACCGGAAGAGAACATTTTGAGTGCCAAGGCAATGGTTTCTCCCAGATTTTTACACTAATCATTTCTAATGGAGAAAAGATAGTTAGAAATGTAAATGTGGTTGTGCGAAGACAAGTTAAAAGGGAAAACAGCTCACTTCCGGTTGCCGTCCGCGTCTCAAAAAAGCGCGTGCTTTAGCTCCCTAGATTAACCACGAACCTACACCGGAAGCGAACATTTCGCATGCACGGACAGTAGTCTCTCCCAGATTTTTGAAGTAGTCGTCTGTAATTGTGAAAAGAATAATACTTAACAATACAAAAGTGATAGTGCCGGGAAAGTTAGGTAGGAAAACCGCTCACTTCCGGTTGCTGTCGGTGGTTCAAAACCGTCGCGTGCTCAATCTCGCTAGTCACATAATTCAGTGTTGTACTGCAAGTGTTGAAACTCATTGAACTGTTTATCTGTCTATATTGCGGCCCTTCTTATGCCATATTAGTCTGCGAACTCAGCCGCCTCCGATCGCATCGCCCCGGGGCCAATCAATTCACTTCGCGCCAAACGACTTCAAACTCTCACAAAAGGATTACAATAACCGACATAAATTTATGTTTTCCCGTGGTTTTTTTCTTTCTTTTCAGCTACCGGTCATCACAAATCTGCGGAATCCAGCACTGAAGCCACGCCATTGGGAACACATTCAACAGATCTTTGGTTATCACTTCACCGAAGAGGAACCCCTGACTCTGGGACTCTTGAACAAGATTAATGCATTTGATCACACTGAAGCGATCGAAGAAGTCTCGGGGCAAGCGTCGAGCGAGGCCTCACTGGAAGGGATCCTGAGGAAGGTGACAATTAAGACTTTGTTAGATTATGGGTTATCGCGTACCGCAAAGTACACTTTTGTCATTTGGAAATTAGGAAGCTTAAGCAACGACAACGGCGACGGCAACGAGAACGTCACGAATTTGCATATTTACTGAGCAAAAACAATAGCTTCGCACGCCCTGCACGTGCGTTTTTCACTTTTGTCCATTTCGTTGCCGTCGTCAGCAAAACAACAACGTGAAATAGCCAAGTTTTTGGTTTTATGAAGAACGTCAGCACTTAAGGATAAATTTTCATTTTCTCTCCTAAAATTGAGTGCCGTTCCGACTGGTGTTATCTTTGAGGAATTACCACACCTTTGTCATATTAAAAACGTTGAAATAGTCACGAAGCGATTAAAATAACGCAAATTTATATGTTGAGATGACGCTCTCGTTGCCGTCGCCGTTGTCGTTGCTTAAGCTCCCTATTAATGAGCTTTACGCAACCATGACTGCCGCACTTATGTCCACAAAGGAAAGGAAAGGAGCTTTATTTAAGTGTCTATCTAGCCTTCTATCGCTGGAGCACTGATTGGGGACACTGTAAACTGAAGTGAACAAATTGGCGCAAATCAAACTGCAGGTTGGTTTTGAAGATAGCGGAAAGCCGCTGTACCCAGAGAAAAACCTCTCGGAGCAGAATAGAGAACCAAGAAGCTCAACCCACATATGACGCCGCATCTGGGAATCGAACCCTGGCCACATGGTGGTGGGAGGCGAGTGCTCCCAACGTCAGTGGCTTCATAGCTCAGTTGGTTAGAGCGTCGCACCGGTATCGCGAAGTCACGGGTTCAAACCCCGTTGAAGTCCTGAAATTTTCAGGCTTCTCTACGCAATTGTAAAAAATGCGTTCATAACTGCGAAGATCGTAGCTTCACTTGATTTCATATCCGCAGTTCATATATGATTCATTTCATATACCATTTCATCATTATCATCTTTATTACTTGGAAAGAAATATGCGAATGGTTAACAGTGGAATAAAATCGAAAAACATATAAAGACTCATTGTATAATAAAACAGTGGTGTGAATATGAGCAAATAAGAAAACCACGAAAACTAACATTGTGGCTCGTGTCTCTAAGATGGGGAGAATTAGGCGCAAGCCTCTTTGAGCAGAGTAAGGCCCCATCAACAATGAAAAAAAAACCGCGTCCTATCGGAGGAAAGGACCGCTGGCTGCAACTGCGTATCAATTCATTACCTTGTTTTTTTTATTTCTGTTTTCTTTCATTTATTCTAAAGGTTGAGGATTCTTGGAAACAAACGGAGTTCATTGTGTTGCCCCATCGTGAATCTAAGGATGTGTTCATCCTTGGAGGAATTGATGATATTCAAGCCTTACTGGATGACAGCATGGTAAACTTGTTTGTCTTCTCTACAACAGACTTTCCGCTGTATTAGGCAGTGAGGACTTATCGTTCGCTTTAAAGTGGTAGTATAACTAAAACTTCTTTTGGTTTCAAAACTGTGCCATAGCCTTGATTTAAAAAAGATACCTGTTTTTTTTAACTGGAATTTTCGTATTTGATGGCCCAATCTTGATGGAGTTGGATCGAGGAGAAAATGACGTCTAAGACTCGCTAGTTTAAGAATACAGGAGCTAGTTTCTAAAGAAACGCTCCGACGACGGGCTAACGCTCGAAACGTCAGCTTTTAGAATCTCTGTACGGTGGCCAATTTAC
>OX421456.1:4095000-4100000 GCA_949126865.1 Montipora capitata | reverse complement strand
CTGCAATATTAATCTCCCCACCAAAAGCAAACATGGTTTACCATTCTTACCTCGAAATCTCGCTTTTTGTGTGCCGCGCAAGACGCGCAAAGTTACCAAAACAGCAGTAATTTGAACCCACGACCGTGATGCGAGAGGCAAGGGTCTATTCTCGACTTTACGTCAAACTGCTTTGCAATGCAGAATTTCTTTGAAAACAGGAAAAGGAAAGGAACTTTATTTAAGCGCTGGGGACACTGTAAACTGAAATTAATAATTAACGCAAATCAAGTAAAATGTTGGTTTTTGAGGAGAAGGGAAACCGGAGTACCCAGAGAAAACCTCTCTCTGCAGAGAAGAGAACCAACAAACTCAACCCATATATGACGCCGAGTCTGGGAATCGAACCCGGGCCACATTGGTGGGAGGCGAGTGCTCTCACCACTGCGCCATCCCTACAGCCAATTGCAAGGAATGCAAAGCAGTTTCTGACGTATGTCTATGTTATGTAGTTCCTTGTAGTGACAAAAGTGGTCACTGATGTAAGACATCGTTTTAATGAGCCGTCTACTAAGAAGCCAGAATAGTGTCACAATTCCTATTTGTGGAAATGCCATAATGAAGCACACTGCTGTAACCAATCAGGCCGTAACCTTGACTCGGTTGCAGTCGATTTTTGCGCGCTTAACAATGACTGCATGGTTTTTTGCATATCAAGAAGAGACCATTTTCAAGAGATTTACTGCGCTGAGCCTCGCTTTGAAAATGAGAGTAACAGTAAAACCAGAAATCATGTTTCCTGTGTGATTGGTTGATTTTGCTGTAATTTTCCCGTGATTATTTCTCAGCCACATCCGCTAGCAAGGCTGCCGAAACCAAAACCAACGACATTTTGGCGATGATCTCGCCAGAGGGAGAAAGAGTTGGGCTTGCAAAGGTGAGAGTTATGTTTGCTTTGCCTTACAACAAATTGTTGAAATCTCAGTCGTAACTGTATGGGGTCAGGCTCCCAGATAGTAGGGAAAGAGAAAAAAAATGCGCGACAAAAATGAGTGGGGGCTTGGGCCTCGCCTCGACCCAAGCCCCCACTCGCTTTCCTCACGTATTTGGTTTCGTTTTCCCGACTATCTATCTATTATTCATAAATGGCGCCAATATATATTGATTTTCCTTTGTAATTGTTTTTGTGTAAATAAGTCTATGATGCTTCATTTTAGAGCAATTCTCGTTAATATTCAGAACATGTTCACGTAGCCTGCTCTTCGCTCTCATTTAGTCGGACGAGCAAAAAAGTTAGCATAAAGAAAAGCGGGGCGAGGACTGGGGAAAGGTGTCCCTTTTTTCGCCCTCTGAGAGCCTGGGCCAGCCTAATACTAAAAAAGTGTTGTAGACAAATTTGCACAAGGGGAAATGAATGATACTTTGACAGGTCTACACGAGAATAACATTCTTTCTTTTTCTTTAAAACCCTATACTTTTTTGTTCTGTCAGTTTCATTCGGTTGAAGAGGCTTTCAACGCCTTTTGGTGTTAAAACAAATTTAGCATGAATTGTTCTATGGTAGTGAAGAACTCGTGACAAATCCTTTGAGACTCGAACGTTTTTCTCGTTTTTCTTAAACAATCAAGGGCTTGAAAGCTCGTGGCAATGTTGAAGACTGGCTGGGTAAAGTAGAGGAATCAATGGTATCTTCTTTGAGGCGACTGGCCAAAGCGTCTATTGCTGATTATGAAAGCAGACCGAGAGAGGAGTGGGTCACATTACATCCGAGTCAGGTATCTTCTTTCCACTCGATTCCTACCTTACAAACACAATTTGGGTAATTAGACGCATTTCCAATTTTGATATTAAGAGCAGTTTTCAAATGACTGGAGGATGTAATTACGCGATTGCAATTGCTACGCTCAAAAGTGATTGGTTTAAAAATCTCTCGCCAGTTTATCAACCAATAAAAAGGAAACCCAAAACCAATCGCGACTTGCACGCGCGGTTTTTCCCGCGCTTTGAGCGAGTTACATGGAATTGCTACGAATGTGGATTGGTTCATTGTGCTCTTTGTACCTGCTGTGATTGGTCGAAGTAATTACTTTGGTATTTGTTTTACGACACTCAATTGAAAAACCGCTCTAATACGAAGTGTTCCGTTATGCCTAAGTATTTATTTGCTACAGTACAGCCTTAAAAATAATGCACACACAAGAAGTGGTGCAAGAACTTCTTGCTTCTCATGAACACGAATCGCAAGCTGGCACAAGAAATGAAAATACCATGTTTTTGTGGTTAATCCGCGAGAACATCCCGAGCCCAAGAAGTTGGAAAGCTTGCCGCAAGAAGCTGCAAGGAGTTACGAACGTAACTGCAAGAAGACGCAAGACGTTAGCGGGTTCAACTGCAAGAGTAGTCGGCTTGTTTTTTAGCGATAAGATTGCTGGGGCATTTTGTGACGGTTATCCAAATCGGCGTGCATCGAGTCAAAACTGGCATTTATGGAGATATGGTTGCTGAAAGAGCTTCTCAATCTCTAAAGGGAACATCACAACGACAAAAAGACGACTGGCTTTTGTCCAAGACTAGTAGAATGTGTGACATTGGAAAGCCAAGCAATGGAAAATAGCACGTCTCTGCTTCATGGTTGATGGCTCAGTAGCATCGACAAAAACGTTTTGTTGTAGTGGTAAAACCGCGCGTCTTCCGCTAACGCGGTTTTTTTTTTTGTTACATATCTTTCTTTCGCTTGCAGATTGTTTTGACAGTTTCCCAAACAATGTGGTGTAGAGACATCACGGAATGTTTGATCACAGAAGGCGACAGATTGGAAGCCATGAAAGGGGCCGAAGATATGTGTGTTAAAGTACGTCAAGTCAAATTGCTGTTTGCTTTTACTAACGCCAATGCTCGTCCTAAAGGCAATGATATGAATCCTCGATGATAATTTGTATTTACCATACCATATTTGTCAAAGGGTTTTGGGGCATCTTGCCAAAATATGGCAATTTTAACGCTGTTTGCATTCATCTATTTATTCCGGCTCTTCAGCTTTGAAACAACCCCCTCCGTCCCCACACTAGGGAACTTAAGCAACGATTACGGCGACGGCAACGAGAACGTCACAAATTTGCATATTTTGTGGACAAAAATAATAGCTTTGCACGCCCTGCACGTGCGTTTTACACTTTTGTCCATTTCTTTTCCGTCGTCTGCAAACAAAGTGAAATTGCAAGATTTGTGGTTTTATGAAGGACGTCAGCACTTGAGGATAAATTTTCATTTTCTCCCCTAAATTAAGCGCCGTTCCGACCAGTGTCATTCTTGGGGAACGTCCAAACACTTGTCATATTAAAAAGGTTAAAATAGTCACGAAGTGATTACAACAACGCAAATTTCTATTTTGTCCCAACATTTTAAAGGAAGACTGTAGCTCGCGCTCGCCTCCTATACAACCAATTTCTTTCTGGGGAAAGCACTTTCCTTTCAACATTATTTGCTTTTTCGGTGGGGGAAAAGCTAAAGTCTATCAGAACAACACTTGAACTAAACTACCATTACGTTTACTGGTTTGTGCTTACTACACCTAAATTAATTAAGCTTCGGTGTGGACGTTTTCAAAAACAGGGCTTACAGTATTTCGTCCCTGTCTGAGAAGAATTAATATTCCAGCCATTTGCAGATGTGATTACAAAAGATGCACTTTCTCTTCGGTTATTTATTTTCGGTTGGTCTGGTGCGAATTTGAACCAACTTGTTGCCGTTCTAGAAGACTATTGCCTTGTCCCATGTGGGGATAATTTTGTATTTAAGCTTTTCCCATTCATTTTTGACCAGAATTTGAACAAGCTTGCTGCATTGGTTCGCGGAGAACTTCCTAAACTGACAAGGAACATCCTGTGTGCCTTAATCACTATTGACGTTCATGCAAGGGATATAGTGACAGGAATGGTTGAACATCAGGTAATGTTAATGGCTCAAATTTTTCTGAAAAAATTTACGTATTTGAATTGTGGGCTAAGCCTTGAAATATATACATTTATTTCATTCATCGAGTCCTTTCACGGGAACACATGAGCCCAACAAATTGAACTGGTCCCAACTGAGTGGCTTCATAGCTCGGTTGGTAAAGCATTGCTCTGGCATACGCCTTATTCCAAAATAGCTGCCATTTTAGTATTCTTTTGTTTCTATGCAAATTGGCCCTTTTGGCCTCGTTCAAGGTTAAGTATTCTTTTGAATTTTACGTTTGAAAGCGAGGCCATAAGGGCCAATTTGCATGCAAACAAAAGAATACTAAAATGGCGGCCATTTTGGAATAAGGTGTATCACAGAGATCATGGGTTCGAAGCCAGTTGGAGCCAACTGAATTTTTCAGAAGTCTAAAAGAGACAACTGCTTAAATAGTCCACATAGGTGGGAGGATCACTTCTCACTTTAGTTTAGAGTAATATACAATTTTTTCCCTCCCTCTTTTGTGGCATTTTTCGAAATTGTCAACCACCCTTGCCCTTGTCACAAGTTGATTTGCGTCACCCATTGGCTTTGGCAAAGTGGGAGAGTCTCACACAGTAAGGAAAAGAAATTAGAACACAATGCAAAGGCATGGAACCCCAAGCGCGGGAAAACGCTGGGAGCTGGTTACACGTGGTTTTGATTTCTCTTCCAATTGGTGGACAAAGTAACACGTGAATTTTTTGTGGCCAGTACAACTTTTTACAGTTATGTGCTTGGTTACCTGGCCTTTTCATGAAAGTGAGGCTGGAGTTGATCTTGTCATGATTCAGACCTCCCTGCTTTTCTTATGTTAATGATGTTGTTCTCGTGCTAATTAGTACGAATTAGGAAAGCTGTGAGGTTTCTATCAAAACAAAGTCAACTCCAGCCTCACTTTCATTCATAGGCCAGGTAGCTAAGCACACAAATGTAAAATGGTCTATTAAACTTGATATTAAGCACAAGAAAGCGATTCTTAAGAAATACGAGGAGCAGGGTAGTTCATGAATATCTTGTTTATTTTAGGTCGATAATGTGAA
>OX421456.1:4085000-4090000 GCA_949126865.1 Montipora capitata | reverse complement strand
TTATTACGACCAGCAAACTCACGCAATCAAATTTAGTATGCCCGAGCGTGAGCACGTTGCTAAAGTAATCAATAAACGCGACGGTAACATATCTGAAGAGATTAATTCTGGGAAAGTACTATGAGAGAAGACCTGATGGGGTGGGCTCGAAAGATAAGACTACGGAGTCAAGATTTGCACTAATTGACCAACAAGATGTCGCTCTTGAAAAACACACGCAATGGGACACAGAAATGTTAATAGACCTCAAGTAAATTTCATCGGTGTGCTATGGTCAAATATGGAGGACTCGCTTTCTGACCTAATAGTCTATTATATGTATGTAAAACCTTTCTTCTCTTGATGAGAAAGAATTTTCGAAATTCATTCCTTTTTCTTTCTTTCTCGCTTCCCTGTGAAGAGCCAGCTCGCAGGCTGTGACTTTTGTTATCACTGTATTATAACCAAATCAATGCGCGCGCTCTGATTGGTCAATCAGCTATAGTTTATTGTGCCTGTAAACTAGTGGAAATTAGACCGCAAGTTTCCGTGGTTTATAGGCTGATAAACAACCTGGGATGTTGGAAGAACACTCTAGGAATTCGTAAATCACTAACCTGCGGCTAGTGACACCATTCCTCTCGTGTTCTTATCGCTTAAATTAACAATTCCACAACAAAACGTGTTTTAGCCTGGAAGCAACACACATTTCTACCAACACCCCCTGCCACCATTCCAAAACACGTCGTTCCCCATCCTCTCTTAAGCGATTTTGCAAAGGGCTGTGTCACATTCGTTTGACAAAGGCAACATCAGGATACCTAAACGCGGAGGACAGGGAGGAAAACTTTCTATGTTTCTCAACCGTGTTTGTTGCGAATTGTAGCTTATTAAACTGGGAATGTAGGCACCGCGCACCGGTGGCTCAGTTGGTTGAGCACCGGGCTGTCACGCGGAAGGTCGTGAGTTCAACTCCGGCCGGACCAACACTCAGGGTCTTAACATAACTGAGGAGAAAGTGCTGCCTTTGTAATTACATCTGCAAATGGTTAGACTCTCTAGTCTTCTCGGATAAGGACGATAAGCCGGAGGTCCCGTCTCATAACCCTTCAATGTTCATAATCCTGTGGGATGTAAAAGAACCCACACACTTGTCGCAAAGAGAAGGGCATGTACTTCCCGGTGTTGTGGTCTGTCTTCTGTGGTGTATCATGGTTGGGAGGGTAAATGCTCGGAGATATTAGCTACACCAAGCTATTCTAAAAATCCGAGGGTAAAGAAAGATATATGATATGATATATGATATGATCTCAGGAACCGTGCGATTTTCGACAATCGTGCGCTCATCAAGTTCTTAATAGCTTTTATTAGGAAGGCATTTAAAAGCCAGGTTTCCTATAATATTGCGCTAGTTTTTCGCGCTAGTTGGAAGTATCTTTTTCATTCGACTTAAAACCCAGCTAGTTGCTAACTTTTTCACAGATCTTGGTTTAATATCAAAGAACGTTAACAAATCTTTGAAACGTTTTTCTTAGGCAATCCTCTCAGATCTTTTCCCTGGTAAAGAGATCCCAGAGCACGATTATGGGAAACTGCAAGCCACGATTGAGGAGTGTTTGTTAAAGAGAGGTTTACAGGTATTGGTATTGCAGTGTCTCGCTTATCATCTCTGCGCATTGATTGTCATTGTCCTTAAGAACCACGTGAAATATTACTTCTACCTACGTTTATAAGATTCCAAGGCTTATCCTGAATTGAAGATGAGGATGATAACAAACTTCCACAGTGAATGACTAAACGAAGTGGAAGCAAAGTTGTTTTTTGTCTTTTGGGAGAGTAGTTTGTATTTTCAAGAAGCTATCTTTCGCCATTTTTGACTCTCAGTATGTAAATGCTTAAAAATGTCCTTGCGTCAATAGAATCTGAGGAAGAACACGTTGCAACACTCAGATTATAAACGGCGCTTTAACAAAAAGTGAAGAGGTATGAATGGATAGCAAATGAAACACGTTTTCTAGCTCTAAGGCCTCTGAACAGAGGCAGCTTAAAATTTATCATAGGTTTTAACTTCCTCTTAAAAGTTCGCTAATGTCTTCCTCTAAAGCAAAAGAAAGGCAATTAAGAATGGCCTTTGTGCAGTTTTGAAAAGAAAAAGGCATCACTACCATGATGTTGTCCCCTTTAATTTCATGTTGTGTTGTAACTCCAGTTTGTTGTGATACTGTGATTATTTTATTAGGTTGTTCCGTCAATGGTGAAGAAAACAATCCAATTGTATGAGACGATGATTGTGCGACACGGAGTGATGACTGTGGGACCTACAGGAGGAGGAAAAACCACTAGCTACGAGGCAAGTGACTCTAAGAAGTATTCTTGGACAAAAGTGCTGATTAAATAACTCCGTGCAGACTCTTCTTTCGCAGTCGCGAGCCATGGAAAAGACATTAGAAATCAACTGAAAAGATTATTGTCCTGCTCTGGAAGCATAACGTGAACCAGAAAAATTGCCGACTCAGACCAATCAGTGTTGAAACTGGAAGATCACTGGGGGTACGTTTACAGGAACATAAAACGCGCTCCCGACTTAAACCCTTAACGAGCATTGTAAGACGTTGAAACATGACATCAGAATACAAGAGGTCACACTTTTAACATCAGAAATGGACAAACGCCAATTTGAGAAAGTACTGGTCTGACACAGCAGGTTTAGGGGCCTGCATTTGCGACACAGTTACGGCGCACTGAAATGGTCACGTGGTTACGATTACGTTACGGGTAGTTGAGTCAAACTCTCGGCAAATGAGGACATTGTGATGACGTCGAAACATTTCTGTTTAAACGCTGATTGCTCTGGGTCGGTACTTTTTTTGGATCACTAGACATTAGCAACGATAACTGCAATCATCGCAATCATTCGCGATCATCCCATCTTGTTCTTGTGTCTCGGCTAGAACCAACTGGCCTTGTTATCAGCAATCGGGTTGCCGATGGAACGTCAATTTCTGTAGGTGGATGTCGTTTGGTCGTTTTTTTTTTTTCGTGAAAACCGAGCAGAAATCGGAATTTCCGTTTCACGCGATATTCCGTTTTGGAAACTTTGTTGACTTGTCGGAATTGTTTCGTTTACTCCCCAAACGAAACGTTTTTATTTTGACTACAGGTCGTGAACTATTCATTCATTAGCGTTTGGTCCTAATTGAAAATGTAAACATCTTCCAGTTTCAAAACAAACTTGAGAACACACGAGCGAAAAACCTCGGAGAAGATAATCTTGACGAACACAAAAGCCAACGAATGGATCCTAAATATGAAATTTTGACTACCTGAATAATATTGGGATAAACTGACTGGAACGTAAAGCTGTCGCAAAATCGACTTTATCTCTATCTTTTTCAATTGTTAATGTAGACAGACGTCGCAAAAATAGATTGAGTTATTGGGTAATTCGATAAAACCAAGAACCAATCATTAGCTATCATTGTAACGCTAGAATTTAAATCGGAAAACAGGTTAACACAAAAAAAGCGGACCTTAAAACGTTGTGCATTGGTTTTCGGAGGGAAAAACGGTATTTGTATATTAAACTTTGGAATTGGAATCATTACCCATAACGTTGCCCAGATTGTACTGGCTGCCAAATTGTACTATTTTCCTTTAATCCACGAATAATTAATTAATAAACGTCAGCGGAAAGATCTTAATATCAAGTAAATACTTGACGAACAGCAAGACTAAGAGAGACTGCACTAGGTATATGAAAAAATAGAGGCGTCTTTGAGTTAATTTGTATTATTACTGAGTACCACTTATAACATCACGTTATCCTAAATATAATTCATGATGTTAGCACATGAACACATGATCAGCCGTGACATCATGTGGCTAATTTTCACTGTTATAATACACACGTTATCGTCAAAACCTCAAAATTTGACTATTCCACGTTGTTGCTTGACGGAGTATGCTAAAGGAAAAAAACTACTTTTTCCCTTCATAAACCAGTAATATTTGGCATTCCCTTTGCCCTGCTTATCTTCGTTTTCAACTCCCTATTTGCATCGCAAATAAAGGAGCTGTGAGCGACGGCATTAATTTATATTTGTAATAGTACTCCTTACTGTCCAGTTTGAAAATAATTGGACGAGAAGAATTTCATGGAGGTAGGCCCAGTCCAATTTGTTAGTCTGAGATATTTTTTAGGTTTCTGTTACTTATTAATTGCACGTATGGCATGCTGTCTGTCAAAACTCTGTAAGGTCCGCAATTACCAAAATAAGCAGCGCTTCTCACCGCCATGATTATAAAATCTACTAATCGTGATTGGGCAATCATAACTCAACTTTTGTACTTTGGCATTTAACTGGTTAGTAATAGGTATTCAGCCGTTTTTTAGTCCAACTGGAGAAATATTAGATAGTTGACAACCAAAAATTGAAGACAAACCCATCTTCTGGGAGCTAGTATTTAATTTAGATGCAGCTATTAGTTGTAATTAACAAGATGTGTTGTACATGTTTTTCAACAGATACTTAAAGATACTCTCACGACATTGCACGAAGAAGGAGACGATAACCCATACTATCAAAAAGTTCGGACTTACGTCCTGAATCCAAAGGTAATTGTCTTTATCGTGATTGTTTATTCAAGTCGACCTTTCTGTCAAACTCCAGCAACTATTAACCAATCATTTGGTTTCTGCAATGATCCAACATCCTTAAATCTAACTCCCGCACTCTGAAGAAAAAGCCTAGCTCTTTTTAAGGTCTGTAGTACTCAATGAAACTATGTGCTGTTGTTATTGATATGTTTTGATTTATGCAGGCTGTTACCATGGGGGAGCTGTATGGAGAAATAAACAAGTTGACAATGGAGTGGAAAGACGGGCTTATGGCTATTACAGTCAGAGTCTGTGTACAGGTACAACAAAATGTTCATGTTGTGACATTAATACTGGACAGGCAAAATGTGTGCACAAGAATGACATACAAATACCAAGACACAAGTGTACATGACAACATACA
>OX421456.1:4067500-4080000 GCA_949126865.1 Montipora capitata | reverse complement strand
GTTTTAAGGGTATTTAAAGCTACTTAGGCTACGCTGAAAGGAAGGAAGTCGAAACAAGGATGTGAGGTCCGGGGATCCTTATGCACCAAGGCCGCGCACTAACTGACAGTGCCACCCTGTGCCGACTATGCCACCCTAGCTGCCGCATGAGTGGGCCAATATTCCCCAGGAAGGTCCTCGTGCTTGGTTAATGAGAGGTTAGATTTATTCATAAGTGCTTTTAATTATTATTTTTGATTGCCTCTTTCCATTCCAAATCTTAAGCTAGCTGACCATGCAACCAAAAAAAAAACATCAATTGTGGCATATTTGTTTCTTGTATCATGAACGAATGAAGTCAATTGAAAGTGAATAATAATTTTTTTGACAGTTTATTTTCAAAAACAAAAAGATCTCGCAAAAGAAGCACATGGAACATACAAAAAATGAGTAAATCCATATATCGGAATGGGAATGGTCTAAGGAAAGCTCACCACCATTGGTGAGGTTATCATGGGTTTAAGTCTTGTTCAAGCCTTGAGTATGACTGAAGTTGCATGTTCCACAAACTGTAATGATCTTTCACGTTGAAAGTGCTATCACTTTTATGGGATATAATACAAAATCGCAATGAACCAGCTCCAAGATAGCTTGATAGATCAGTGGCAATTAGCAGTGTCTGGCACAATCGCGTGGTCATGGGTTCTAGTCCTGTTCACGCCTATATTTTTTAGGCTTGCAGGGATGGCGCAGTGGTGAGAGCACTGGCCTCCCACCAATGTGGCCCGGGTTCGATTCCCATACTCGGTGTCATACGTGGGTTGAGTTTGTTGGTTCACTACTCTGCACCGAGAGGTTTTTCTCTGGGTACTCTGGTTTTCCCCTCTCCTCATTAATTTCAATTTACAGTGTCCCCAATTAGTGCTCCAGAGCTGGAAGATTAGACACTTAAATCAAGTTCCTTTCCTTTCCTTTCCCTCTCCTTCTTTTTCTGCGATGAGCTTTAACTCAGGAAAGAGTAGTAATTGGTTGACTCTATTTCTTTTCTTCACCCCCCCTCCCCCCCCCACCCACTCTCCCTTATATTCTTCCCTACTTTCCCTCTCCACCACCTTTTCCTGTTTTAATGTCTTGGCCTTTTCCTATGGTGCATTGTCGGGTTCAAAATTCAAAGGCGTCAAATTTCTCTGAATCTTTGATTTCGCCCATATAGATTGGTCAATGGACCCTCGAATTCATCGAAATCATAAATGTATCGAATTTTGAAGTCATATTGGACCCTGAATTCATTGAACCTTTGAATTTAGTTGACCTTAAAAGTTTTAGACTTTTGGATTCATCGAAAACCTTGAATTCATGGAAACCTAGAATTCATTGAACCAGTCCTTTAATTCACCTCATTCACAGATTCCTGGGTCAGGCGACTTATACAGCTACTTTGTGGATTTTGACACCCGCCGGCTTGAACCCTGGGAAAAGATTATTCCTTCATTCAAGTACAGTGCTGAAATCCCCTACTTTGACTTACTGGTGCCTACAGTTGATACAGTCCGATATGGATTCATGATGGAGAAGCTGCTGGCTATCAACAGATCTGTCATGTTTACTGGGACCACTGGAGTTGGCAAGGTGAGCCACTGGCAGTCAGTTCATTAATCAGTCAGTCATTGAATTGTTCGTTTATTTGTTACTGTGGTTAGTTAGCCATTTGTTTGCTTGTTCAGGTGGTTCATCGGTCATTCAGTCATACAGTCAAGTCAGCGAATCATTCATTCATTCATTCCTTCATTCATTCAGTTAGTCATTCAGTCGTTAGGTCAATCACTCAGTCATTGTGTCAGTCAGTCAGCCAGCCAGCCAGTCAGGCAGTCAGTCCATTCAGCATGTGCGTCTCTCAGCCTGCCACTTAGTCAGTCAGGCATTCAGTCAACCATTCGTTTATTTGTTGCTTCGGTTAACATAGTTGGTGCCTTTTTTTGCTTACAAGTGGTTCACCTGTGAGCCAGTCAGTAAGTCAATCAATCATGCAGTCAGTCAGTCTGTCAGTCAGCCAGTCAGTCTGTTAGTCTCGGTCAAACCGTCTGTCAAGTTAGTCAGACAGTTTGTGAACTAGTCAGATATTCGGTCAGTCAGTCAGTCAGTCTGTCAGTCTGCCAGTCCGCCATTCAAGTTAGTCAAGTCAAGCTCCAACTGTTTGTCAGTCAGTCATTCATGTCAGTCAATCAGTCATTCAGTCAGTCATTCAGTCATTGATTCAATCAGCCAGAGTAAGTCACTGAGTCAGTCACTCTGAATCAGTCAGTCAATCATCCTTTCGTTGTTTTGATCAGTCTCCCTGTGTTTCGTTGGTTCATTCAATTGTTTGTTCCTTCCTTTACTCCATTTTTTAAGTCAAATCAATCGTTTCATCGTACATTTACCTTTGAAAGAGGTCTTCACTGACTGAACTGACTGTCAGAAACGAAGCCCTTCCTACTTCACTGCGTCATTTAGTCATCCATTTGTTCTTTCGTGTATGGCATTCCACCATGCCGGTGAAGTTTGTAGCCTGAGTTCAACACATTTCACCCATCATGATTTTGAAACAAGCAAACTGTGACTAAATCCTGTCCACATAAAATTGAATCTGCCATTTCAGAATAATATTATCTCTCTTTTTGTGGTTATATTTAGATGTTTTTCTTTTCCAGTCTGTTGTTGCCAAAGGTCTTTTGACTGACATCAGTGAGAAAGCGAACTATGTCCCCATCATGATGAACTTCTCAGCGCAGACAAGCAGCCAGAGAACTCAAGAAATGATCGAAGTAAAGCTTGAAAAGAAGCGAAAGAACATTCTTGGTATGACGCACTTTCTTATCTAGGCTGGGCTGCTAGCAGTCTAATGTAGTGGAGCTCTCTCCCCATTCTCCCTTGGCTTTTTGGCTCGTGGTCAAAAAGCCGTGGTTGTGGTCTGTCTTCTATGGTGTATCATGGATGGGTAAATGCTCTGAGATATTAGCTACACCAAGCTACTCTTAAAAATCCGAGGGTAAATAAAGATATATGATATATGATATGATGTGTGACTGAAGAGGGCGGCTCCACTGACTTAGAAGGGACTGCTATCATTCTATGTCTAGTCCCCTTGTTTGAAGTTCCCCAAAAACTCAATTGTTTTTACTGTGATAAAATCCCTTTACTTACCAACTGCAAAATATTTTACACCTTTTTATGCCACATGAATTAAAACAAGTGAATTAAAATAATGTAACTCGCAGAGTCTTTGCTTCGACCCACTACACTTCTGGCTTTAAGTCTTCGTGGATAAGGATTGTAAACCCTTGAATGTTCACAACCCAGTGGGACGTAAAAGAACCCACACACTATTCGTAAAGAGTAGGGCATGGAGCTCCCGTAAAGTTTCGGGACTTTTGAGAAACAGGCCCCCGGCGTCATATATGGGTTGAGTTTGTTGGTTCTCTACTCTGCACCGAGAGGTTTTTCTCCGGGTAGTCCGGATTTCTCTTCTTCTCAAAAACCAACAGTTGACTTCATTTGCGTTAATTGTTAATTTCAGTTTACAGTGTCACCAATTAGTGCTCCAGCACTAGAATGCATAGACACTTAAATAAAGTTCCTTTCCTTTCCTTTCCTTTTCCGTGAGTCCTTCACGGGAACAAATGTGAGACCTATGAAGTCAGCTCCTAATAGACAATTGCTCAAATGGTCCACTGATAAGTTTTCTTATTCGTCTATAATCCGCGCTTCAAATATACAGTCGTTTCATTCAATAAACAACATGTTCTGCACTTTTCATTCTAGGTGCACCTGCTGGTAAACGAGTGATTATCTTTGTTGATGATTTGAACATGCCAAAGCTGGATACTTATGGAGCACAGCCACCAATAGAACTGCTAAGACAGTATCAGGTAACATTGAAACGTTTCCTCCAAGCAAAGCTGTCATGAACCTGAGCAGCTGATGACTTTCCATCTTTTGTCATCTTTGTCGATTGGATTTCGAGTGAGCCCATCTCGGGACTTTTTGGGGGTAGGATGCCTCAATCCTAACAGTAAGCTCCCCTCTTTTCCCAGTAATATAAACTTGAACTCATATACGTCGTTGACAATTGGAACTTTCTGAGTTTTCTTAATGCGTCCCAGATTTCTGTAATGGTAGACGTTCATTTTTTCTTAAAGATAAGAAAAAATCAAATTTGTACGATCCAATCAGCTCTGTCCAAAATACTACAACAGGTTGCAAAATTTGTGAGACACTCCCGTTAAAAAACACCTTTTCTAGCTTTCAATACCCGCCAGATCTAGAATTTCAACCTTTCCCACTTCCACTTCCCTCTCCCCTTCAATGTTGACTTTCAAGTTTTCAGGTATTTTTTTTGTATTGCTAACAACATTGTTAAGGGGGGAGGGGAGCTGCAGTGTGTGACATATTAGGTAAATTAATAACGCCCAAAGAAGATAAAGGGTCTCCACTATTTTTGCAACTTGTTGTAGCCACCTCATTCATCCAATTATGACATGCTTTCACCTTGCAATTGAGGCGCTAGGAAGAGTATCCACAGATTATAGATTTTCCCAACTGAATAGAAGTCTTTTTGGTCCTTTTGAGAAACTGGGTCGTCCCCAGTCGCAAGGGAACTTCTCGACAGATGAAAACTAGACTTAATGAATATTCTTGGTATGTTTTCCTCTTGCAGGATTTTCATGGATTTTATGACCGAGAAAAGCTGTTCTGGAAGGAAATCCATGTAAGTTGTGTTGCTCGTTCTAATACCTCATTGCTGGCTATGTTCACGTGCCCATGACAAGTCTCATGGCTTTCACGGACCAACTTCCTGTATTAAGCAGATATGTCCAGATGTGTATGCGCGTAATTGGATGCTCTCCGATTTCAATAAGTGTCATCAAGTGCCTGCTTGCTCTTTTCTCTATCTTTTAGCATCTTTTGTGTCTGGGAATACTAATTATTAGGGAGCTTTAGCAACGACGACGGCAACGGCAACGGCAACGAGAACGTCGTTCAATGTGAATTCGCGTTATTGGTGGACAAGTAGAAGAGAACGCAGGGAACGAAGTTGTATTGTAATCACTTCGCGACTATTCCGAGCATTTTGATGTGACAAAGGTGTGGCAAACCCTCGAGAACGAAACTAGTATGAATTGCGCTCAGTTTAGGGGATAAAATGAAAATATATCCTCAAGCGCTGACATTCTCACTAAAACCTCAAATTTCGTCATTTCACGTTGCTGGTTTGCTGGCGACGGCAAAGAAACAGACAAAAATGAAAAGATGCACGTGCAGAGCGTGAAGAGCTGTTGCTTTTGCTCACTAAACATGAAAATTTGTGACATTCTCGTTGCCGTTGCCGTTATCGTTGCTAAAGCTCCCTATTAATAGCATAAAGTGCATGTCTCCCTAACTGTGCTTCTCAAGTAAAGATAGTAGTTAAAGGCTGCAGTTACCCTAACCTAAAATTGATGCCAGCGATCACTGTCGTTGTTAGAAATATTTATCAAATGTTAAGACACTTCGCCTTGGATATCATGGTTGGGCATACATTTTATTACTTCCTTTTCAGGCCTGGGTTGTTCGAAGAATGGTTAGCGCTAACCAGCGTTAAATACCATGGAAATCTATAGGTTTTGATACCTCTTAACCAACGGTTAGCGCTAACCAGGCTTCGACCACCCAGCTCCTGGACATAAGTGCTCACGTGTGAAAAGAAATTAAGCAAGGCGTCTTGTTGTCTAGCAACCCTTGTGAGTACGCCTGGTTTTGCAGCAATATGGAGCAAAGTATTTTGGTCTTTGCTTCTATTCCATTTTATTCATTTTATATAAAATTAATCTACCTGTTTTGTTTAATTTGTCTTTATTGCAGGATATGACCATCTGCGCAGCTTGTGCTCCCCCAGGGGGTGGTAGAAATCCAGTCACTCCGCGCTTCTTACGTCACTTTAGCATGTTCAGCATTCCGTCATCTGCTGAGCATACATTGAAACACATCTTCAAGGTACTAAGCTGACGTCCGATCTGACCCTTAGAGAAAGAATTGTAAACCGCCATGATATGTGTGGTATATAAATCCATACTAATTGGTAGTTTGCATGAATGGGATGAAAAAAGGATCAGAATGACTTTAATAAACCTACGTACATTTGCAATAATCTTTTTTGGCATCGCTAAGAGTGATTTCCAGGTAATTACTGTACCCAATCTCAAAAAAATGTAAGTCGAGTTCAGTGTTTAGATCATCAAATACATCTTAGAGGGTCTTGGATTCAAATTGCTTCTGGGACTGGGATATTTTCTGAGTTCCATTTGTTTGTCATATACCGTATTCTCGATATCCTTTTTTATACAACTGAAGAGGAAGTCAAATTTATCCTTGGCATGAATCGAACCTACATCCTCCCCAACAATAGTGTTTTCGGATGACGCAAGTTTCATCTCTGTCTGGGACCCCTACAGTTTGTCATCTCCAGTTTCCCCTTGATCTGTTGCATAGCAACTCCAGTAACATGTTATCTCTCTCACGTGCATATTAATAATAATAAATAATAAATAACAATAATAATAATAATAATAATAATAATAAAAATAATAATAATAATATAACAACAACATTGTTAAAGTCGAACCAACACTTCTATAGAACTAATTCAAAAAACCGCTCTCCTTTGCACAGCAAGAATTCTGAGAAAGGTTCTGGAGCGATGAAAGCCATTATAAAATTTGTTGTTGCCTGGCCCCCAAGAAGATAACCTGGATCCAACTTTTGGAAAAGCCGGTGCTGAATCCATAATAATAATAATAATAATAATAATAATAATAATAATAATAATAATAATAGTAATAGTAATAGTATACAAAAATTTGGTTTTATCAACGGAGTTGATAATGTAAATTGGCCACCGTACAGAGATTCTAAAAGCTGACGTTTCGAGCGTTAGCCCTTCGTCAGAGCGAATCGAGGGATTATGCGTTACGTGTAGTTTTTATAGTAGAGTAGGAGCTACGCTATTGGTGGTAACATGGCAACGTGAAAAATAGGAATATATTAGTTAAATGAAAAGCGTTCGTTAATACCGTGAGGATTAACGAACGCTTTTCATTTAACTCATTTAACTGGCCAATTTACATTATCAACTCCGTTGATAAAACCAAATTTTTGTATACTACTTCCCCACCGACGCAGCACCACAGTTTCTTTAGAAACTACCCCTTCATTCATTCGTAATAGTAATAGTAATAGTAATAGTAATAGTAATAGTAATAGTAATAGTAATAGTAATAGTAATAGTAATAATAATAATAATAATAATAACTTCGATATTTACCCAGGAAGCTCCACTCGCCCGAAGGTGATTTTCAGGGAGGTCTTTCCTGCATCCGATTGAATTGAAATTTAGAAATGTTGCTATTTGAGGAGAGGGGCAAACCGGAGAACCTGGAAAAAAACCTCTAGGAGCAGAGTAAAGAACCAACAACAAATTTAACCCACATACGGCCAAGAGTCCGGAATCAAACCCCGGCAGGCACGTTGGTGGGAGGCGAGTGCTATAACCACTAAGCCATCCCTGCTCCCCCCCCCCCTCCCCCCCCCCCCCCAAACTCAGAAAATTGCTTGAGATGTTTTGGTTAATTTTTGGAGTGCCATTTGAAAGCAAACCAATTGAAATTTGTGATACCTCCTACACCAAATCTTTGTTTATTACATCCTAGGCTTCTTTGCAAACCTCTATTTGAAACTTGTCTTTGTTCTCTTTTTTTTTTAATTTAGGCTATTGTCTCTGGGTTCTTAAGCGACTTTCCACATGATGTGAGGAATTGTGCCGACGCTATTGTCGGAGCGAGGTAACACTTTTCTTTTTTCTTTTTCTTTTTTTCTGTTTTTCGCCTCAAAGTCAAGATGCGATTTGGAATGTTCTTTAACCCGCACTGTCACATTATCGCTGACAACTTAGCCCTTTATTGTTAGATTAACTTACTTTTTTAGACCACAAGTTATTACTTTGAATTCTCTGATGACATTCTCAACAGAGTTAGGAGTAGTGAACTAGCAGTGTAAAGTTTCTGACGATCTTCGGAAAACGTTGTCAAAACTTGGGAAGAAAAACTGGGCCATTAGTTAGTTCAAGCTTTTCATCTTTGTCGTTGTTGCTGTTGTTGTTGTTGTTGTTGTCGTTGTTGTTGAGCTTTTCTTGTCTTCTAGCTCTTTTTTTCGGAAGCTTTATCAGTTCTCACAGGTTCAGATCATTTTTCTCTCTAGCGTTGAAATCTATGTTCGCATGAGTACAGATCTTCTTCCTACTCCTGCAAAGTCACACTATGTGTTCAACTTGCGAGATTTGTCCAAATGTATCCAAGGTAAGAATACCTCATGATAATTTCGTCTCTTTGTGCTTTCCCCATTGACTTAAAAAATTACATATTCAAGCAAATGCTATGAAATCAAAATGTCATATCCTTGATTTGTTGAAGCTGCCATTTCATACTACTTTGTGTCCGAATTAGGTGGCAGTTAACCTACTTATGTGGGATTTTACAAAGCCCGTGCGTTTTTGTAAGAATAAGTACGAAGTCTCGCGTGGGGTAGTATATTCCAGGGGCGTTTTTGAATCCTATTGGTCTCAACTTGAGGTTGCTATTTGCAGAATGTTGTCAATCGTCTTTGAGAAACTGAAATTTGTCAAGGTTCACTGCTATCTTTTTAAATACTCTTCTGATAAGAAGGCACTTCTTATAGACTCATTTTGGGTCCATTGGACGAGGGCGTATATATTGCGAACGCCTTGTGCATTGGTCAACCTACTCTCTTCCGGTTTTGATGAGTCAACCATTGCTTAGTCGAACACTCATAGGCCTTTCACGAATCCGCTGGAGTTGAAGAAGGTTGTAATAAAAGTTTAGCCAGGATAAATGTAAAGTTAGTTTTGTGTTTACAGGTGTCCTTCAGGCAGATCCTGGTGTCATCAGAGATGCCACTCAGATATTTCGCCTGTTTTGTCACGAAGCTCAAAGAGTGTTCCATGATCGTTTGATCAACAAAGAAGACAAGCGATATTTTAACACCATCTTGTCAGAGATGGCTCAAAAACACTTCTCACAGGTTTGTATATGGTTCTTTTAAATCCTTACTGCGCCTATGATAATGGGTCTCTTAAAACAGCTTTTATGCTTCAATTCGCAAATCTACGCCCTATTACTTCTCTATATTTATCTCTATCTATATTTATATCTCAAGTCCAGTGTCTTTACTTATTTTATTCATTTGATGCCAGAACGTGGACTCTGAGAAGTTTGAAACCACTCCAATCCTGTTCGGTGATTTTATGAAGATGGGAGCTGACCCTGCAGACAGGATTTATGAGGACTTGGTTGACATAACTAAAGTCAAAACACTCTTAACTGATGTAAGATAATTCGGCTTCTCTTCTCTTAAGAATTGAAGATTATTTTTGCTGCTGCTGTTTGTTTATTTATTTATTTATTTATTTATTTATTTATTTATTTATTTATTTTGGGTGCCACAATTAAATTTGGCAAGCACAGACAATTAAGCTTGTACGTAGATCCGAGTTTGCTCTGTATTGTTTGATCAAAAAATAATAGCTGAGAAACACATCACCAAGCGCAGTGAAGATAAAATCTATCCATGGAACATAACCAATCACAGGACCCTACTCTGTAGCATATGTGAACAAAATTGACCAATCAGAGGACCGACCAAACTGTTACTTTTTTGCAAATTGAACCTGAATCTCGCAATGCTATCAAATTCTGGTGCGCCAATATACATGGTGAGGGTTACATTAAGACAACACGATCCGATACCAGACTGCAGTATTGTTGGCGGATTCTCTTGGATTCTCTTGAATTCTTAACCCCAAAATAAAGTTAACTCGGTATGTTTCTCTATTCTAATTTCGGCCATTAACCGTTTTCAAATTAAATATTTTATGGCCATTATTAGAGCAGAACCAATCTGCTGAAGGAGGCCAACTGCTTGAGGAGGCCTACTAGAAAACCGGACTTTTGCTTGTCATGCATTTTCAGACATTCGGAAACTGCTCAAGCATGAAACTTTCTCAAGTTTAATATGCCACAATTTATAATCTCCTAATTAGTTTTGAGGGCATAAAGAATGCTATTGCATGACCAAGTACTGTGGGACAGTTAAGTTGACCTCGTCTGGTGCTGGTTGCGCGCCTAGCTCCAATAAATTGACTCAAGATTGTTTCATGCTCTGTGATTTTGTTTCCTTCGCCGTATTTTCAGTACCTTGATGATTACAACATGAACTCTTCTAAAGAAATGAAGCTGGTCTTTTTCATGGATGCAATCGAGCACGTTTCGAGGTACGGATATCAATGTACCTCTTTGTGATTGTTAACAAGTTGCCGCACAAAATTCAAATGACTTTTCGTTGTTTCGAACCCAGGATTGCTCGTATGGTTCGTCAGCCTCGTGGAAATGCGCTTCTCGTGGGTGTTGGAGGAACAGGAAAACAGAGTCTGACAAGGTAACATTTGTGGTAATACTCTTGAGTAGTTACCAATTACCAACGGAGTGCTAAGACCTTACTTGAAGTAACGGCCCGCGTTTCTTATTCGTTTATTTATTTCATTAGTATATATATTTTTTAAATTTCAATTTGTGGCTAATGCTATATTTTTCTTAAACTGGAAAACCAGGAAGTGTAAGTTACGGCACTGCGCGTGAAGATAAGGCGAGGATGAGGATTTTAAGTCTCATTTATCCTTAACCAACTTCTTTGTTAAAAGCAAATTTTGTATTGTGTGGGAGAGACTGGCTTTTCACGGTGGATGTTCTTTTCTGAATTGTGTTGATTGTGTCCTGCATCTGGCGTGGACTCAAGCTAACTACAAAGCTTTCTTTGCTCTTTCAGACTTGCCTGTCACATGTCTGGATACCTCTGCTTTCAAATTGAGCTGACTCGCGGCTACGATTACTCCGCTTTCCGAGAAGATCTCAAGAAACTTTACATGTCAGCTGGAGTTCAGGGGAAAAACACTGTCTTCTTGTTTACCGATACACAGGTAGATTGTCGTTGATGTAGTTTTCATCCAGTGATGATAAACTGTGGATACAAAAGTAAAGTGAACAGATCGTCGCCAAGCAATTGCTTCGATTTTGGATTAATACGCCTTGCGATTGGCTTAAGAATCTCGTACGTAATTCACAGCCGATCAGAAGCAAACGCACAAGCAATTATGACTCGTTTGCTTGCATTTTCCAGCAAGTAGTGTCTGCTGTAAGTATTTGCGTTGTGATTGGTTAGAGTAAGGACTCGATTGGATACCGCTTTTTGGTAATTGCGATTAGATGTTTTTCAATTAAGAAGAATTGGAAGGTGTGTCCGCTATTATTTGAAGTTGTTTGTGTGTGTATTATGATAGTTTATCTTCCTCATCAGCAACATCATTATAAACTTCATCATCGTCGTCATCATCATTATCATTGCCGTCATCATCGTCATCGTCATCATCATCGTCGTCGTCGTCATCATCGTCGTCATCATCTTCATCATTGTCATTATCGTTATTGTGGTAATTGTTGTTATACCTATCATCACTTTTCTTACAGATTGTAGTTGAAGAATTTCTGGAAGACATCAATAACATCTTAAACTCTGGCGAGGTATTTTTTTCGTCCTTTCTAACTAATTTAACAGTGTGCGGCATCCTTAACTTCCAAGCTACGATCTGTTATAAGACAGACAAACAATGACTTGTGGCATTTGGAGGCTAAGCGGAGGAGAAACACTAGCCTCGTGTAACTTGATATAAGCACAGCTAAAAGTATGAACCAAACTACTTTATTACGCAGATGGGTTTTGCAACCGGTGACACCGGTCGAGTTTGCTCGCATCACAGACCGAACACATAAATGGAGGCCAAAAAAATATTCGTTTGTTAATGTGCTAATTAGTTTCACTAGCCTCGTTTGCATGGACAAAATACAAACAGACGTTGCTTGCGAGCGAGGCTAGTGCTTCTAAATAGCACATAAACAAAATAATGCATTTTTGGCCGCCATTTGTGCATTCGGTCTATTAGCATCCTCAACAAGGCTATGAGGCGTGAGCGCACGAACAGGATTTGACTGTGTGTAGTAGTTACAAGGCTGCTGCCTAACGGTTGCCCGGTCGCTTGGGGAGCCTTATTTCCGAGCGCGGGCGACCAAATGTCTGAACGAGTAACCCGAACGGGCGCCTATCTTATCACTAGTTGATTCATCCTCACTTTTAATTAATTAATTAATTCTGGGCTTTTGAAAAGATGACTCGGGCTACTAACTTTTAGGGCTCCGGAAAAACTTTCTTAAGCAGCAGTCTTGAGTTGCTTACTTTGTGAGATTATTTTGGACGACGAGGGAGCTCTTTTCTTCACCCTGTCACTTAAATTTTCGCAGCAATCAAAAAATCGAGATTTTCGGGAATATCCCACCCAGGCAACCACTACAAAACGGCACATGCTTTTCCTATAGAACAAGACC
>OX421456.1:4052500-4065000 GCA_949126865.1 Montipora capitata | reverse complement strand
AAAGATGCACGCGCTATTTGACGTTGTTGTTTTGCTGACGACTACAAAGAAATGGACAAAAGTGAAAAACGCACGCACAGAGCGTGCAAAGCTATTGTTTTTGCTCACTAAATATGCAAAGTTGTGACGCTCTCGGGAGTTTAAGAAACCATGACGGCTACAGCGACAAAAACGTCACTTCAAAATATAACTTTGAGCTGTCTTAAGTATTTCCCCATTATTCCCTCTCGTTGACGTTGTACAATATAAGCGAAGTATCCTTTATACTAAATTGGTACGGAGGGATTTGAAGTAAAGAGAGAGCATGAAGATTTACTGATGTATGCCCACGTTGTGGACAACACCTTAAAACTAGTCATTTCAAGTTTTGTTTTGACGAGTACGAGAAAGAAGTGTACAATAATGTGTACTGCATTTGCAGCACGATCATTTTTCGTATATTAACCAATAATAGGGCCGTTTATACGAGAGAGTAAGCTGCGGCGTACATAACGCGCGAAAGGAACTATTTATACGAGTATAAACTCCCAGTATGCCAGTTTTTGAACAAGGACACTTGTCAAGGAAAAAATTGTCACATTTTTACATTTACACTGCCAAGGAAAAGTTGTCAAGGAAAACTTGCTAGTGTAAATGAGGCTTAACCAATGATATCATTGTTTTGTGGCGGCGCCGTCGTCGTTTCTTAAGCTCCCTTTACAAAGGGCCTGGCTGTCTGACTGCCTGCCCGTCCTTGTGTCATCCAGTGTATTCAACTTTCGTACTGTGTAGCCAACAGTTGTTTTCGTCTCGCCTGTTATCACTCATAACTGTCTGTTAACCTTCCCGTCGTTGTATCGTTGCAGTCAATATCGTTATGTATCGTTATTGCCTAGCCTAGCCTAGCTTATTAATTTCGCTTAATGTTGTCTAGTTTGCCTTCCCTTGACCTGAGCTTTACACCCGTATCAAAGCAAATGCTTTCCTTTTTTTCTTGACATCTTACTTCTTCATTACAGGACAGAGTGGCTGAAATGTGTGTAGAGATTCATACAAGTGTTAGCTCCATGGCAGACAGATTTTACGCGGAGTTACGAAGGCGATATTACACAACTCCCACTAGTTATTTAGAGCTTATAAACCTGTATCTGACCATGCTGGATGAGAAGCGAAGGTATGGCCATGTAGCAACGTAAACGGCCACACTTTTTTGCCTGTGGTTTTCCATTTGCACTTGTTAAACACAAGGGTGTCAATTATGTCATTCATTCATTTTACAGGCAGCTGATTGGTGCGCGGGATCGAGTCAAGAATGGCTTGAAAAAGCTTCTAGAAACAAACGATCTTGTAGACAATATGCAGGTGGAGTTAGTGGCGCTAGAACCACAGTTGAAACAGAAATCACTTGATGTCGAGAAGCTTATGGACAAGTTACAGACTGACCAAGACGAGGCAGATAAGGTCAGTGTTACAAAAAAGGAAGATTGGCGAAGCTCATTCTTACATGTAGTCTGAGTGACTTGTTCTACAAACACCTGGAAAATAATTAATTAAGACTCTGGGTTTTATCACTCCAATTGCAAACATGGCGGCCTTCGCTGGAAAGAGAGGTTTTTCGGTGGTTAGTCAATCAAGCAACTAGTCTCGGTCTGTCAGACTGCCAATTGGTCGGTTTGTCAGGCAGGCAGACAGTCACTTAGTCAAAACAATTGGTCAGTCCGTCAGGTAGCAAGTCAGTTATTCAATCAGTCCATTAGACAGTGAGTCAGTTATTATCTAGCCTGTTGGTCAGTTTTTGTTCAGTCAGTCCGTCAGACAGCAAGTCAGATATCCAGTCAGTCATACAGCCGGTCAATTAGGAAGCAAGCATATCAATCATGCCTTAATTTATGTACTAATCAATATACCTGTTTCTTGTTTACTAACAGGTGCGTAAAGTTGTATCTGCAGAAGAAGAAGTCGCCAAAGGAAAGGCAGATGAAACTCAGGCTATCGCAGCCGAAGCTCAAAAAGACTTGGACGAGGCTCTTCCCGCCCTTGATGCTGCTAACAAGGTCAGCCAATGAATGTTGGCGTTTTAATGTCTCCGTGAGTAAGGCGGAAAAACCGTTGAGTTCGCGGATTTGTTTGCTCAGTTCTAAGGACCCTGTGGGAGGTATACTCTGGCCACACCCAAACCAAGGTTGAGATCATGCTGACATCACAAACAAAGTAACGCACTTAGGAGCAACGTAGCCGTCCAACGAGTTGCAAGAACCTAATCACAATGTAGCACACCTTGCAAAGGCAAAAACGTCGCTAGACAAGTTGTAGGAAGCTTTGCAGAAAGAAAAACTCCAGTTCCAATTTCCGTGCAACTCGTTTCCGATTTTGCATGTTGTTCTTATGTACGTCCTTTTCACGCTATCTGTCTCTCAGGGCGCTTTCCATTTGACAGAACTGACCGGCCAGACCAGAAATTTGGAAGGACTAACTTTACACCGCCTTCAAGTTAACACTCTTCGAGGATGATATACAATCCTCTGTAAGAATGCGAGGGATTATCATGCAAGTGTTCCTTCAAATTGTTTCATTTTCTTTGCAAACTGATGGGTCTGGGCGACCAGTTCTGACAAAAGGAAAGCGCCCTCAGTTACTCATCACTTGTTCCTGTCTGGCAACATCCCTTGTTGTGTACTCGACATCTGCCTTGTCTATAGAGATGATCGTGTTGCTGGGTAGTTACGTTAAGTCGTTGGCCTTGCGGATTGTTGTCATTTAAAAGGAAGTTTTAAAAACAATCTTTTATTCACTAACACTTATTCAATAAGTTATTATCAAAAAAATTAGTGCATGCTAATGCGACGTTCTGGTGTTGAAATTCATAAACTTTTGATAACTATCAGTTTTATCTGAGCCGAGAGACTTAGGAAGCCGTGAGGTTTTCAAGTCAGCCCTTAGTCATTATGTAGAGTTGAACTTAGATGAAAAAAGATAGCATTAAGGAAAAGAGTATAAACCAGAACATGAGTAGTCAAAATGCAAATTGCATCCTGTTGTTTGCCATTTGCCATAACGGCTTTGCTGTAAATCTCTAATGTTAAACTGACTTTAAAATTTTTCTGACAAAATCTGAAATCATGGTGATTTATATCTTTAGCAAAGGGTAATGTGTTTATATTTCTCATGCAAAGTAGTTTTAAAACTCAATGCTTTCCTTTTTCTCTTTTTGTTAGGCCCTTGATTCCCTCGACAAATCTGACATCTCTGAACTTCGCGTGTTTACGAGTCCGCCTGAATTGGTGATGACCGTCATGGAATCCATCTGCATTCTCCTTAATGCAAAGTAAGTAACACGTGTAGCCCTTTAATCGCCAAAATCAACATAGATATTCTCACAGCTGTTTCGTTTATTTTCTAATGTAGTACTGGGAGGGAGACTTTTTACTAACATCAACGGGCCCCTTATGTAACTAAAGTCAAAGGTAGACTGTTTTCAAAAATCCTTTTCATCCAAAACTTTCAAGAAATGAATAGCCATTACTAGTAGATAGAGCGGTTCAATTTGACTGTCGAAATTAATATGCGAATTGCTTTGGTTTATGATTACTTCACTCAGTGATTGGTTCAAAGTTCTCGCGCCACTTTTTTTAACCAATCAGAAGTGAAACCAAAACCAATCGTGGCTCGCGCGTGCACATTTTCCCGCGCTTTGAGTCGGCTACGTGTAATTACTTCGAGTTTTGATTGGTTTACCGGATTGTTTCCGTCCTTTTTGATTGGCTAAAGTAATTACTTTGATTTTGGTTTTAACGACACTCGATTGAAACTCGCTCCAAATGGTATGCTTTATTGCTCTTGCCTTCTTAATTCTTTGTTCGAAAATGAGCAAACTTTACATACTTGATTCTCTCAAGTGAAAATTACCTGGTCCACGGTTTAAACTTTGCTGTTGCGATAATCAAGTCAAGGTATTTTTCCGGCGTAGTGATAATCGTGGACTGCTGCTTACTTGTATCTTGTCCTAAACTACACAGACCTTGCGAGCAAGCATGCTGAAAATCGTCCCTGAAGCTAATTGTTATCTTGAAAATTTAAACTCGAACTAATTTGAGAAGTTAATCACCTGAACTCATCTTTTTGTATTTCGAGTTAAACACATCTTCCTTAACTTTTTGACCAGCTCCCAACGTCAGTGGCTTCATAGCTCAGTTGGTTATAGCGTCGCACCGGTATCTCGAGGTCACGGGTTCAAACCCTGTTGAAGTCCTGAATTTTTCAGGCTTCTTTACGCAATTGCAAAAATTGCGTTCATAACTGCGAGGATCATAGCTTCACTTGATTAACTCTCTTGTCTCGTAACTTTACTAATCACTGTTTAGCTTATATGCACATTACGTGTTTATTTTTATTTTCTGGAAGACTTAATAAACTTGAAACTAAACTTGAACTTGAAACTTGGAAAAAAAAAATCTATTTTTGGTTATTCATAATTTGATGTGCGCATTGGAATGACTGCTAGATGCTCCTATAGGCGATACGTGGGTAAATAATTATCTTACGTCTTATCTTATCTCATGATTGGCTTGTCGTGCCCCCTCTTGGTTTCAACTAGGCCTGACTGGGCAACGGCGAAAAGCATCTTGGGTGATGCCAAGTTTTTGTCCAAGCTCATGGAGTACAACAAGGTTGGTGACAGGATTTTCAAGGAATGCAAGCAGCCTTATTTAAGTTAAGGTTCACAGTGCAACCTGGCACGCGTTGCTCGAAGCATGGTTAGCGCTAACCAGTGTTCAATATCATGGAACCCCATAGGTTTTGGTACCTGTTAACCAACGGTTAGTGCTGACCAGGCTTCCACCAACCGGCCCTATATTAACAGTGAGACTTAGCTTGATGCTATTCTGGTTTGGAGAAGTTTTAATGTAAGTTTAAGTGTTACCTTGATTAAAAAAAAATCATCTTCCTTTTTTCTTAAGATTTTGAAAGTGTGATTGCTCAACACTTGACTGGCAAAATTAGAAGGTTTGATTTTTATCCCAAAAGCTATTTACTTTGAGTGTAAGTTTTAAATTTCACGGTCCGTCATTACTCACTTTCCAAACTGACCGATTGGACCTCAGAGGGTTGGATTTAGGGAAAAGTGACGTCATTTACTCACTAGTTTATGTTTTCAGCGTGTAATTAACAACTATTCACTGAAGTCGAGGTGGCTGTGGAGGTGAATAGTAAAGGATACCATTAGGAAAATTCCACTGAGTTAAAATAAACAGTTGTCTTGAAAATCAAGGCTTAAAACTTGGGTCATTCAGTGTTTAGTTAACGTTGCTTTGAAATCCAAAAGAAAAAAAGTCGTATAGTAACCTCAGGTAAGATATTGCTTTTGTTGAGTGAATTGAAGAGGTAAACTATGCTGATTTACCTTCTTATCCCATTCTCACGTTATGTCAAACTTTTTTTTTTCTCCAGGATAACATTCCTGATACCATGTTGAAGAAGTTGAAGAAATACATCGACAACCCCAAGTTTACACCTGAGAATGTGGAAAAAGTTTCAAAGGTACATTTTCTTCCGGCTTTTTCTTATTCTCGTGCGGTGCTCTTGTCTGTTTCAGGAATTCAATCTTTGCAAAATCCAGACGCCTAGCTATTGACACCTGGCCCCACTTGTTCAGAGACTGGATAACTTTTTGTTCCGTGATAAGTCACTATCCAACAGACCATTTCAATGTGTGCAGAGATTTCAGTATTTACTCACGTAACTTGGAATATGCACTCTCTGAGGACATTTAAGAAAAGCGTGAACGAATAACTTGGTCAAGTTCCAAACGTGGAGTATATTAATTTTTATACTCTGGATAGGGGCTTATCTACTAAGGTAAATTTCTCCAGCCATTGAACAAGCGGGGCCTGGCTGACAGATGTACTGTGCTCTGTGGCCATTCGTGGACCGTTTGTCAGTTGTCTTAGGAAGCTATTGGGACAAACTCGTCCGGCCGTACCCTTAACAATTCAGTCGTTAAGATTACCAGAACAATATTGATAAACAGGCCGACGTTGCCTTATATAATTTTATTCCTTCTCTTTTATTGTAATATTAGGTACATTATTCCTTTCTTTCAGGCTTGTCGCTCAATGGTGATGTGGGTTCGTGCAATGGATTTATACGCCAGAGTATTCCGTACTGTTGAGCCAAAGAAAAAGAGGTAAGAGATTATATCCTTTGTATTAAATTGTCACCAGCTAATGCACCATTCCATTTCAGTAACATCTAGCCCTCTATTGAGCAAGCTATGGGGTAACTCTGTTCATGGGGTACATTAAGTCCTCCGTTCTGTCACCGTGATTGTTTGCTTGGGCAAGAAATTTCGCTCCACACTGTGTCTCTCCACAGAGGTGTGTAAATGGGTGCTATACTCTCAGTTGTTTCACGCTCCAGAATCCGGAATAAGCTCCGGCTCTGTGAGTTCCCAGCGGCTCGTGTGTAACTTACCTAAATTACCTTAGCATTCCTTTGTAGTGCTCTCTAAGGGTGCGTTCGATTGACCGTATTCCGCAATAAGAATACATGGAATATAAGTTAGAAATCCTTCGTTTTTACGGAGATTCACATTAAAATTGTCAAACATCCGCTAAAATGCTATTTTAAACATATTTTTATTATCCTTGCTGCTTCGAAACGCGCTAAAAATACCGTTTTAATCATCACTCCACGTATTCTTATTCCGGAATAGGGTGAATCGAACGCGCCCTAAGTGTCCCGTATACATTCTGAGCTCTACGTTCACTAAACCATAATAAACACATTGTTAAGTAAAATTTGCTCAATTACTGTCTTGCTCAAACTCGCAAAGCAAATTTGAAGCCCCTTTCTCGAGAGAACTATTGGCAGAAATCTCTAGAGAACAACATATTTTGTCCTTAGACTCGCAGCAGCACAAGTGGAACTGGACGCAGTTATGGCAACTCTGAAACAAAAGCAAGATAGCTTGGCTGCTGTTGAAGCGAAGGTGTGTTTTTTCATATATTTTCTTGTAGACTGTGCCTTAAGGCAAGGCTGGAAGTAGTCAGAGAGTTTAAAAAGCGACAACGGCCATGACCATGCCACGAAACAATAGTTCTGTTGGCTAAGGAGGCTTAAAGCAGTTTTCAACACTTTCAACACTGACGCTGCAGCATTGGGAAGGATTGAATCTACCCAACTGTTTCACGTAACGGCAAAGTTATGGTTTTCATATGTGACACCAATAATTGCTTAACAAGTTGCATTCATCGACATGACGTTATAGGTTACCATGGCATAGCAAAAAACACCTTATATTTTGTAATTAAACGTTTATATCTCAAAAAAGAACTCGGCGACCCCCATTTTTATATGCAATTTATTCATTATCTTATTGCAATACAACATTTTGTGAGCAATAAAGATTTTTTCGTCTTCTTCTATTCCAGAATACCTGGGAATATTACACCCTAACCTTCATATAATAAATTTATATTTTACTAAACAATCTCAAGATTCGCTCTCGAACAATTGCAAATAGCTCATGACCAATCTTGTTTTCACTGCTGGCATTCGCTCGTCCTTGACATCTAGTAGTCTCATTTGGGTCGAGTTCTTATTGGTTCATTTGATTGATATCATGTGCTCTTATTGATAAAAGTTTCCTCTCGTTCTGGTTGGTCTCAGTGGCATTTGATTGAAAAGCCTGGAGTGTGTTTTGGTTCTCCATTTAGATCGCTGAGCTTCAAGCAGCTTACGACCACAGCATTGCGGAGAAGGAGACACTGACCAAAAACATAGCTCAGACCGCAGCTCGGCTGAAGAGGGCATCCAAATTAACCACTGCGCTGGGAGATGAACAAGAACGCTGGACAGAGAACGTAGCGGTAAGGGAAAAAAAACAGAAAACACAATGTGCCGTTTGAAAAAGAATATAAAAGCTGGAACCGATACAGCGTCAACGTAGATTGGTTTAATGTTTTCTTTCCTACATTCCGTGGGTAGCTATAACACTCTTCGTGAGGTACATTGGCAGTTTTACACTGTTTTCGTGAGTGTGGCCCTGTGGTTTACCCTGTAAACCAAGTGTATTGTTTCTGCAATCAACCATGCTTTGCAAATGGGTTAAACTACTATTGTAGCAAAGAATGCCTTTGTAAATAGACTTTTTGTTTTTGTTTTTTTTCTTTTTTAGCCCTCTTACATTGATTTGAATTCTTACCTCCTACACTCGGCCACGCTTAAAATGCCATCAAATAATTTTTTTTATTTTTTACCGTGTCTTTTCCTACCTTTACTAAAAGACCATACTGTATTGTCGTCTTATTTTAAACCAACAGGCCTTCGAGTTGGAAATTGGCAATGTAGTCGGCAACGTGTTTGTAGCCGCCGCTTGTGTGGCGTATTTCGGAGCTTTCACGAGCCTGTACCGTCTTGAGCTTGTCTCGTCCTGGATTCAGCGCTGTAAGGAATTGGAGATACCTGTGTCTGATGACTTCAACCTCATCAATGTGTTAGCAGATCCTTTTGAGATCAGGCAATGGAATGCGGACGGTCTGCCAAGAGATTCTGTAAGTGCAAAACACTTCATTATTGTAACCATGGACTAGCAGTTGTAAATTAGCTGAATTAAATCTGTAGCAACTGACAAACGACTTTGCTCTGTCGCAGGCAAATTGCTAGGGACACTTGTCTAGAAATGTGGACGTTTCTATCTTGCTAATGCTGTGTTAGTATTAAATATGAGCTGATTGATTCATCATTTCCTTCCATCCTTCCTTCCTTCCTTCCTTCCTCCAATCCTTCCTTCCTTCCTCCAATCCTTCCTTCCTTCCTTCCTCCAATCCTTCCTTCCTTCCTTCCTCCAATCCTTCCTTCCTTCCTCCAATCCTTCCTTCCTTCCTTCCTCCAATCCTTCCTTCCTTCCTTCCTCCAATCCTTCCTTCCTTCCTCCAATCCTTCCTTCCTTCCTTCCTCCAATCCTTCCTTCCTTCCTTCCTCCAATCCTTCCTTCCTTCCTTCCTCCAATCCTTCCTTCCTTCCTCCAATCCTTCCTTCCTTCCTTCCTCCAATCCTTCCTTCCTTCCTTCCTCCAATCCTTCCTTCCTTCCTCCAATCCTTCCTTCCTTCCTTCCTTCCTCCAATCCTTCCTTCCTTCCTTCCTCCAATCCTTCCTTCCATCCTTCCTTTCTTCCTCCCATCCTTCCTTTCTTCTTCCCATCCTTCCCTCCTTCCTTCCTCCCATCCCTCCTTCCTTCCTTCCTTCCTTCCTCCAATCCTTCCCTCCTACGATCCTTCCTTCCTTCCATCCTTCATTTCTTTCTCCCATCCTTCCTTCCTTCCATCCTTCCTCCAATCCTTCCCTCCTTCGATCCTTCCTTCCTTCCTCCTATCCTTCCTTCCATTCTTCCTTCCTTTCTTTTCCTTTCCTGCTTTTCTTTCTTTCTTTTCCAATTCCCTTATATATTCATTAATTCTTTGTCATTCATTTATTTTTTTCCATTTATACATTTGAACTGGTTTTGCACAGAAGTGCAAAGGTGAAATACAATAATAACTTTTTTTCACCTTAAGCCATTCCACAGCACCATGAACTTCATGCATTGCCTTTGCCAACAGCCCAGATAGATTTTGAACAAGGGTTCATGTGGAAGGAAGGAGCGGCTACTTCTTAAATACAGTACCTTCTTTTTTAGGGCATTGCCTTTTGTTATGTACGGTGGTATTTTGCTAATCGTTTTTTTTTTCTTTTTTTTCTTTTTTTAGGTGTCAATTGAGAACGCCATCTTAGTGACCCGTGGTCGTCGTTGGCCTTTGATGATTGATCCCCAAGACCAGGTTGGTACTGTAGATCGCACAACTTCGAGTACAGTTTGAAGGTTATAAGAACAAGTGACTGTTTTGTAAAGTCTCAAGCAGTCATCGTTTTAGTAATCCTCGAAGCAAAAATGTGCTGATGTTTTTTGGTTTTTTTTTTTTTTTTTTTTCATGGAAATATAATGCTTATTAAGTTAATGTAGTTGCTTTCAAAGCTGGTCATTATTTGGTATTGAACCAGCTTCTAATTTCCTTTCATTTCATGCCAACGTTTCTGTTTTTTAGTAATTAGTTTTCGGTATTTGCAGCAAATTAATCATATTGTGCCTTCCGAGGGTTATTTTAAGGCCTCTAATTTCCTTTTTTTCTCCATAAAAATAACCAGGCTAATCGTTGGATCAGGGCGAAAGAGGCCAAAAATGGACTTAAAGTGATCAAGCTCACAGACCAGAACTTTCTGCGCACGCTCGAGAACTGTATTCGTATTGGTATGCCTGTGCTTCTGGAAGAAGTCGGAGAGACCCTGGACCCGGCATTGGAACCAATCTTGTTGAAGCAGACTTTTGTTCAGGTGAGATAGAGATTAAGCTTGACATGACACACTTGGTTTCTAAGGTGTCCAACTGTGGGATCAACCGCTCACCTATTACATACATGTTTTTTATCAGCCTGATTCAAAATTAATGCTTAAGGCTCAAGGTGATATCGTCACTACCAACGTCTGTAAAGGAGAAAAGTTAGAACAGCCTTTTGATTAAAAACAGTGATGTTGATAGGGGAACCGGGAGATGGTGTGCTCATGATTTGATCAGGAAACATTTGGACCCTCGAAACCTACTGCGCAACTTTTCAGTTCGGCAAAATGTTACTCGTTGGAGGACTTCAAATTAACACATAATTTTCTGATGAGGAATTCAAATGAAAAGGAGGAAAGAACAAAGAGTTAGTCATTTACATGTAGTTGGGGTAATGTAGAATCGACTTTCCCATGTACCACCTACCTCTTTGCAACTTGTTATGCACGAGAGCAGCTGGGATTGTGTCCATTGTTGCTGTGTATATTTTTTTGTCTCCATTGTTCTCTGAATCAGTCCTGTGCGCTGCGGTGGTAGCTGTGAGCTGAACTAACTTGTCTGCAACAGAAAGCTTTGTGTAACCTGAACACTTGGTAAATGTGGCGAACTCGGGGCATGTCTGTATTCTCTAGCGCTGCTCTTCAGCAGACGTGTGGAAGCTGACCCTAGCCTTGTAAAGTGTATATCAATCATGCTTTGTGTTCTTTTCCAGGGCGCTCGTATGTTGATTCGTCTTGGAGACAGTGATATTGACTACGATAAGAATTTCAAGTGAGTTCTATGATGTTTCTTCAACTCGTCTGCCATATCTTTCAAATCGAATTTGCCTGCACTTGCCATATATTATTTGTGAGTTTTTTTTGTTTGGTTTTTTTTTTTTTTTTTTAATTTACTTAGGGGGTATTTACATGAGACCGGGACAAACACAGAATGAGTTCTTATCGGCCTTCATACATTTTCTTCTTATGCGTTTACATGACACCGGTCTGACAATGAACTTAGAATGGTTTGACTTCGTCTCGGTTGCTGGGCCGAGAGGAGAAATTCTCGTACCGGCCTGAGTTCGTACCGTTCTCATGTAAATGACATCAAATCTCAGACCGGTTCGAGAAATTTCAAGCCTGTTTGCTTTTGGGTCAGCCATACATTTAGTAGACAAATCGTATCATTTCGTCCCGGTTTCATGTGAGCGGCTGCAAAAATTTCATACCGGTCTGAGTTCGTCCCGGTCTCATGTAAATACCACCTTACTTTTCTTCATTTCACTTAAGTATTTTGGTGAACTATATTCTGCTGCCCCCTGAAATATTTCTTACTTCAGGTTTTACATGACAACCAAGCTTGCCAACCCTCACTACCTCCCAGAAGTATGCATTAAGGTTACCATCATCAACTTTACTGTCACCAAGTCGGGACTCGAGGACCAACTGCTAAGGTACAGTAAACAGCCTCGTAAATCTTTGCAAGGCGGGTACATTAATGATATTTTTTTAATGAATTTTCTTGCATTCGGAAAAACGAACTTCATTTCATGATCCAGAGAATTGCATAGAGTGGTTTTCAATTGAGTGTCGAAAGTAATTAGTGAATTACTTTGGTTTTGCATTTACTTCCCTCAGTGATTGGTTCAAAGTTCTCGCGCCACTTTTTCCACCAATCAGAAATGAAACAAAAACCAGTTGTGGCTCGCGTGTGCACATTTTCCCGCGCTTTGTGTCGGCTACGTGTAATTACTTCGAGTTTTGATTGGTTTACTGAATTTTCTCCGTCCTTTTTGATTGGCCAAAGTAATTACTTTGGTTTTGGTTTTACGACACTCGTTGAGATAGCTCTTAAATGATATGTGCTTGTCTTCCTTTGGACATTATGCGTGAGGGATCCAGTTTACCTACCGGTAGTTATCCTGCCCAGTTGACCTTAAGTGACTTTAATTTTGCTTACACTCTTTTATTTTATGACTTTCTCTTGATTTCATTTTTCTTTCTTTCTCCTTCTTTTTTTTTTTTTGACTGTATGATAGTTATCAGTTTCTAGGAGATTTTGCTAGGCGATACATTTCTTCTTGAACTTTCGTTTATTTTTCGTTATTTTCGTCATCAAGGTCATCATTGTTAGATCATTAATGTTCCTAAGCCGTGACAACAAGTG
>OX421456.1:4012500-4050000 GCA_949126865.1 Montipora capitata | reverse complement strand
ATGCTGTGTGGCGAGATAATGCGGCAGAGAGAAGACATCTCTGATGGGGAATGGAATTTTTTCCTCAGAGGAAGTGGGAGCCTAGATAAGGTAAAAGTTAAAGGAATTCAAGGGACGTGGGAGGGATTACATTCTGAGAACTCTCGTAGTGTGATGGCAATACAAAGGAGTTAGTCAGAGGGGGTGAGGGTGCCGTCACTAGTATACCAGCTAGGGTGGGGTAACTGCAACTGCTTTATGTTGCATGCGAGTACTCAACTATTTACTTACATTTTGCTTTTTGTTTTTCAGGAACGTCCTCCCAAACCTGACGTTTCTTGGCTAAATGAACATACGTGGCACATTTGCTGCGATTTGGAGGTGCGCACCAGTTTTACCGTGATTTAGTGCAATTGATTTTCAATAGGTTATGTTCGCATGCAAACTTAAAAACTCTAAACTATATTAATTAAGATAGAATAATTGGAAACTTTTTCTTGGTAGTGGAGTTATGAGGACGTCGAATTCAAACGTCAACTTTTTGTGTTTATCTTCAAAAAACCGAACTTGTTGAACATGAGGAGATTTTTTAATCTGTAAGAATCGCGAAAGAAGGCAAAGTAACAATTAGGCCCTACCAAATTTAATGCCTTTTGCGGAAAACGCACCTTCTTAGATGTGTTTTCTCTCACTGTCTGTCTGCTATCACCGATGAAAATGAGCGCAGAATTCAGCGCCTTTCTATCTGGATTAACCGCAAGACCACGAAAATAACGGTGACGCACCTCTACTGTTCCCGCACTCTTGACAGGTACATGCATTGCTGCGTATTGTGATTGGGTAACGTCGTTGTCTGTCTGTGATTGGCCAAAATTACTTTCGTCTCGTTTGCATGACACTCGTGGCCAAATGATGCATGTGTATTTTAACACTTTATTGGCTTCTCGCTTCTTCTAAACATTTTTGTGCCTGTGAACTTTAGGACTCGCTTCCGGCTTTCAGTGGCTTGAAGGAAGAGATAGTCAGCAAGCCTATCCTCGTTAAGATAGGATCGATAGAGGTATGGTGTTTATTTGTTTGTTGCTGTTGTTTTTTGTGATACTGTTATAATCAACGTAACTCTCAGTCGCCGAGGGCAAAGTTGCCTGAAATCCTCCTTTGCTTTGCCTGATATGCAAAATGACCTGGAAAAAAACCTACAATCCTGCTGCCAGATTCACGAAGCCCTCGCAAGTTAAGATGTATCCTGAGTATTGTTTGCTAACAATAGCCTATTGATATCAAAACTATCGGGTATTTTGAGAAAAAAATACTTTGGGTACATCTTAAGTTAAAAGGGTTTCGTCAATCTGGCCCCTGGACACCATTGTTAAGATAATTTTGAACTCGTTTTATATTTTTAAAAAAACGCTTTTTTCCCGTGAATAAGTATTATCACGATTTCTCCTCGCCCCTAAACAATGACGAAACACCGCTGGGTTATTTGTGCTTGCTCCTGAAAACATTTGGTTGGGTGGGGCGAGAGAGGGGGTATTATTTGCCTTGTTTTAGTTCGCAAAATTGGAAAAGTCTTAGCTGTTGTTGTCCAGGGTTACAGCTTGCCCGCAAAAAGGACCAGAGAGTGTCTGAAAAACACCGATAAGAATATAAGTACATAAAGGGTGATGACAAGTAATAATTATGGAAAGCCATAACTTTCTAATGTGCCTTTTTTTGTGGTTTTGAAGTTTTGTCTTGACGTTTTGGGGTTTTGTCATAGTGTACTGTGACAACATTATTAAGTGGTGTGGTTTTGTCGTTATGTGGTGAGGTTTTATCATTATGAGACGGCGTCTGCTGGTTACGTGTTGTGTTTCCATCATGATGCGTTGAGGTCTTCTTTTGGCGTGCTCAGTTTATAATCTCATAAAGGGAGAAACTCGACGTCATAAACTTCACCGCTTAAAATGTAAACACAGCAGGTCAAAAGAAGACCTCGTCACATCATGATGGAAACACGAAACGTAACCATCAAACCTCGTTGCATAATGATAAAATCTCACTACAGAATGACCAAACCACACAACAAGACAAAACTTCAAGACCAAAAGAATAAAGATTGTATAAGAAAGATATGGCTTTTCATAAATAATGCAGCTTTGATAACTTGGGGCACGATCCATTTGGACAAAAATTCCGGTTCGATTTCCGAAATTTCCGAAATTTCCAGCCGTCAAATGGAACCGAAAATTCCCGGTAATTTCCGACATTTCGGAAAAAATGGTCAACTTCGAGAGGTTGCCAAAAATTTCGAAATAAAAGATCCGAAAATTGCTGTTCCATTTGATTCTGAACCGAAAATTCCGATTTTCTTTCCCAAATGGATCGCGCCCCAGGAAATTTCCGGAATTTCCGAAATTTCGGAACAATGGAAAACCTCGAGAGGTTGACCAAAAATTTCGGAATGAACGCTCCGGAAGACTGTTCCATTCGATTCTAGACCGAAAAGTCTGGAATTTTTGCCCTTGAATATCGGTCTGTTCAGTAAGATGAGCAGTTTTGGCGCGAGATATGGGCTAAGGCATTGAAATACTGTACCATTTGGGGCAGAGGATAAAGGACATATATACATAACCAATTCTCTGTTTTTGATCTCTTAGGTTTGCCCAAACCCTTCATTGCTCTCTGAAAGCTCAGATGATGGCCGTACAACAGCAACAAGCGAAAGTACAGAAGCGACTGAAGAAGGAGAAGATCAGCAAGTCAGTTTTGGCGAGCGTTTGACAAGCTTCCAGAGCCTCGTGTTTGTGAAGGCCTTTAGAGAAGAAAAGGTGATGTTACTGTAGCTTATACCTAACTTATAACCGAGACTGTAGTGTCTCTATTTATTTTTTGCCTAGCTATTTCACCGACCAAATGATTTTTATATTGACATCCTCTTGACGTTTAGAGAAGAAAGAATGCTAATCTTGAGTTGTTTGTTTTAATCCCAAACCTTACTCCATTCTTGCCCTGTAAGCGAAGGCGCTTGCAACGAAAAAGCAGTTTTGTGACTGTTTCGATTTTTGCCTTTCAATGCTCAGTGGCTGGTTGATAAGCTGAACATGGTTTGTTGAAAAATGGTTCGTTGAAAGTTTAACAAACCGCGTGCTACTTTAACCAATCACATCTCCGTATTTTTCCGCGCTCGGAGCCGGGTGGATGCGCTTGCCCTTGATTGGTTTATAGAATGTTTTCACGTGACGTCACGGCGGCCATGTTGGTGCACTAAACAATAAAACGGCGGCCTAGTTGGTGTACCCAACTAATCCTCTGGGAATTGAGATCTATTATGCAAACGTTTTCCCGTGTTTCGGTGGAAAAACAAGGTCACTGATCACGTGAGTGAAAATGCTTTATTGATTGTCTTTGTTGCTATAGGGTCGTATCTAACACCTCTCTAAATTTCAAATTATATTCACGCACAGGTCGTCTTCGCCTCTGTGGATTTTGTGTGCGAAAATCTTGGCAAGACGTTTGTGGAGAGTCCGTCAATCGACCTCAACACACTGTATGCTGATGTGGGACCCACCACGCCTCTTATCTTCATCTTATCAACGGGGTCCGATCCCATGAACGCCTTCTTGAGATTCGCCCGAGAAATGAGCTACAGCGAAAGGTGAGACTTAGTAAAGGGTTGACGATTAGGAACTTTACTGACTCGTCCAATTTCAACTGCAGCGGTGATGTTGAGTCCCGAGGGGTTGAAAACTTTTGCCCCACTGAAACTCGTTTCTAAACATTTCAACTCGAGGCTCAGGGTACGAAATCAATTGTCGATGGCCAATATGGCCCGCCACGCGAATAAGGCCTTTTGAGGAAAGGTATCTGAAACTCAGGATACGAAAGGTGCTGCTTCGAATCATTAGTCTCGAGTCCCTCCAAGTCTAATCCCACGATGAGTTCTCTCTCTTCCCCACTCCCCCTCCCCCCCGGTCACAAATAATCAGTTTTGTTAGTTAGTTAGTTAGTTTGTTTGTTTGTTTGGTTTACTTTATGCAAATTTCAGTTCTGATAAGCAACGGTTTTGCTTTGCGTCAATAGGATACAGGCCATCTCGTTGGGTCAAGGTCAGGGACCTGTTGCCGAGAAAATGATCGGCAATGCAACTAAAACAGGAGACTGGGTCTTCCTTCAGGTAAGAATTAGTGAATAACAGTTATAGGCAAATTTGTTCAGGGATGGGCTAGGGGCCACGCATGCTATAGGCCACTTCGGAAAATACCATAATACTCTTTGTTTGCCCCCCCCCCCCCTCCCCGCCCCCAAATTTTTCATAAGCATTGTTTTTCTTTTCTCTTGGGACAATTGTAAGTCCCAAGAGAAACTGGAAACATTGACCATTTTCACATTCCCCATAATACACTTTGTTTGCCCCCCCCCCCCCCCAAATTTTGCATAAACCATTGAATTCAAACACTCTTGGGAATATGCAGTGTCCCAAGAGCATTAGAAAACAATGGTTTATGCAAAATTTGGGGGGCAAACAAAGTGTATTATGGGGAATGTGAAAATGGTCAATTGCTTATGCAAAATTTGGGGGGACAAACAAAGAGTATTATGGTATTTTCTGAAGTGGCCTATTAGCAAACAGAAGCTAACAAATGCCTTCATTTTGGTCGTAATCCTCCCCACAGAAAATAACACAAAAAAAAGCATTTAAGTTTCACACCCGTTTACTATCTTGACGAGATCTCTACTTTTGATCAGTCATTTACGCAGATATTCTTCCGGTTCGTTCGTGCTCTGAGCACCAAAGAACCTGGTAACAAGATTGTTCCCAGTGTCTCGCAACACCCGGTATTCTTCAAGATGGCGAATACGGGGAAAGAGGCGTTTTAGAGACTCCTCGTTCCTAAGCGCTTTTTTTTCTCCTCTCCTCTCTATTGCCTGTAGCACAAGCGATTAATTTTATGCAGTGCTCGTGCATAAATAGTTTGTCAGCTTGTTGTCTAGAATGTTCATTTTGATGATAACATAGGTAATAGGGATTTCTTGGTTTTCATTTTCTTTTTATTTCTTTTTCTAGAACTGCCATCTCGCTGCTTCCTGGATGTTGGCGATGGAAACGCTCATCAAGCACATTTCCAGCCCGGAAGCGGAAGTACACGAAGACTTCCGGCTGTTTCTGAGCTCCATGCCAACCAAGGCTTTTCCTGTGACGGTTTTACAGAACAGTGTTAAAGTGACGAACGAGCCGCCCAAGGGGCTCAGGGCCAACGCTAAAAGAGCTTTTGGTGAACTCAGCGCTGACACATTCGAGAATCACAGTAAGTTATTTCCCTTCTGGTTATCCTAGTTAATTTGCTCATTCTAGTTGCACTTTTCCTCGTCCTTGCCACGCCATTGAGTTGTTACTTTTCTTGCCTGTTTCAGGTTGTGGGACAAGGCAAAACTGTTTGCAACATGTTGCGAAGGAGCGAGAAAGCGATTTAAGACTGGGGCAAAGAGACCCCCTCCCCCAGTTTCTCCTCGCCTCAATGCTCGCTCGCAATTCAAAATGTTTCGCTTCAAATGCCTGAAATAGGCAACCTGTTTTTGTGAAACCCTAGAGAAAGAGCTTTTTTTTTTTCAAGCTCGATGAGTAAGAAGGAAATTCTCCATGAGTTCCAAAAAATACAATCGACACTCTCGCCCCCCCCCTCCCCCCCCCCCCCTCCACAACACACGTGTTATGTTTAATTACCCCGGGTTTGATTCCGTAAAGAATTAGTAGTTTTTCATTCAGTTACTGGTAAATTGATGTGTTATTCTTTTTCCAGTTCTCGGTGTTACGTGGCGTAAATTGGTCTTTGGCATTTGCTTCTTCCATGCAATAATTCAGGAAAGAAAGAAGTTTGGCCCACTGGGTTGGAACATCAAGGTAAGAGTTAAGCAAATAAGGAAATTTAAAACTCACAGCAGAGCTTCCGTTTTAGTAAATACACTCAAGTACACTTAGTTTGGTATGTTACATCAGATGGTGAAGAAGTAGAGGATATTTTTGGGACAATAAGATGTTGTGTGTGTTGGTGTAGTGGTCAGCGCCGTGGCACGTTGGGGAAACTCTTCTTCTCGAGAATTTGGTTGTTGTCTATCTCAACAATTTAGCGGGGCCTCCACTCCAACAGATAAGAAAGGGTTTGTCTCGGAAACAAATGAATTTCAAAGTTTTTCAAGTTTTTTTGGACGTCGCCATCTTAAATAATCGTGAGATGTTATGGTTGCCCTATTGTAATTATGCAAAAGCTCTTTGTGTCAGAACGATAGCACGACCGTAACACGTCAGAGTTGTACAAAATGGTGCGCCCGGGAAAATTGATGGCTTAAAATCTCTCCCTTCTTAAGATGACACCCGAAAAGTATCGGGGCTTCTAACCATTTATTCCCAAGATCAAAGCGTTCGTTCTCCTAACTAGCACCGTAGATTTCTTTGTTGGGTATTCATGAGAATTTGGTGTTGCAGTATATCAGAATCACACCTCTTAAGCTGATAATGATCTTCATTCTCAATACCTGTCTGACTGACATTTCCTTGAGATTGTGAGGAGAATTAACATACTCGTCTCATCTGAGGTCAAAGGGTTAAGAAACGGGCCCCAGTTGTACTCGGCCAGGTAACCTCAACGATGTTGTTGTTGTTGTTGTTATACGATTCGTGTTATTATCACTATTATAATTACTGTTATTATTATGGTTGTCATGATTAATTATAATTAATTTATGAATTACTGTTCATTAATTAATTGCAAATTTTGATCTGTTGTCCCTTTGGTGTTTATTAAACAGTATGAGTTCAACGACTCGGATCGAGAGAGCGCTCTGGACAATTTAAAGATGTTCTTGGCAGAAGGACAGATTCCTTGGGATGCCCTCACCTTTATCACTGGCCAGGTAAGAAGGCTTGTACTATAACATGGCAACTGCAACCATTCTTGAGGAGACTATAATGGTGCGTTGACGCCTCGGATGAAAAATGGAACGGAACGGAACGGATTCGATAACTTTTTTTGCAAAGAAACAGTGAGTTCCTATCTGCGCGGTAACGCATCCATGATTCCTTCACGGAACGGATGAAAAGCAACTGTTTCTTTTCAAAAATTATCAGTATTTTTTAATCTGTTCTGTCTCGTTTTTGCTCTGTCATGTAAACCAGTTTCAACACTTGCTAGGAACTGTACTATTTATATGGATTGAATCTACGCAACTGTTTCAGTTATGTCAATGTTATGGTACCATAAACAACACCAATAATTGCTTTACAAGATGCGTCACAAACGTGACGTAATAGATTACCATACAAACAAAAGAGCCATCTAAATGCACTCTATTTTTCGTCTTTAAGCGCTTAGTTCTCAATAATGAACTCGGTGACTCCCAATTTGTATTGGCGGAAAGTGAATACCAGGCTTAGATAAAACTCTCTGCCAAGTTAAAAAGATCTGCTCCGGAGCAGATTCGAGCTACCTTCGAAATTGGAAAATGTTAAGGTGGCTCTTAATCCACTCTAGAGATTGGTTTAATCTTGGTTCGTGGTTTTACCTTAATTCTGCTAATCACTCTTGGAGGTCACTCAGTTCGTTTTTGAGATAGAAGCGTTAAAAGACAAAGTATAGGATGTTTTTCGATTGCTTTTTGGTTGTTATGGTAACCTATTACGTCATAATATTAATTGTAGCTTGGTAAGCTACAATTGGTGTTTAAAGTGATACCATAAATTTCCGTTACGTGAAACAGTGTTGTAGAGTCAATCCTTCTTATTAGAAGACGAAGACATTTGCTTGGAATTGTTGAAACTGGTTTGCGCTATTAAGATTTCAAAGAAATGTGTTATTTGAAGGATTGACTCAACAACAACATTGTTTCATGTGAGGGTAATGTTATGGTATCTTGTAAAATACCATTCGTAGTTTAACAAGAGGCACTGGTTGTTATGACGTAATTGGTCACCTTAGCAACAGGAAAGCCATCTAAAAACACCTTATATTTACTCAAAAACGAACTCGATGACCGTCATTTTTTAATTGCTGAAAAGTGGTTTGCAGGCTAACTCTCCGCAAAGTTACAACAAATTCTCTAGAGCGGATTAAGAGCCACCTTAAATTTTTCTAATTGTAAAGGTAGCTATGAATCCGCTCCAGAGAATTTTATTTCAACTTTGCGGAAAGTTGTTTCATCTTAGCCTCCTCATTACTTTCCACCAATAAAAGAATGGATCGGGGTGTCCGATTTCGTTTTTGAGATACAAGCATTCAAAGACCAAATATAGTGTGTTTTTAGATGGCTCTTTTTTGCCATGGTAACCTATTACATCACATGGAAGAGTGCATCTTGTTAAGCAATCATTGGTATTTCATACGGTACCATACGGTACCATAACAGTTGTGTAGATTGAGTCCTTCTAAATACTACAGTTTCTTGTTGGAATCATGCATGGGGACAAAATAAACTGTAGTATTTCCATAAGGATGGCAAAAGTTGCGCAGTTTCGGTGGAGAGGTTTAAGGTTTTTTTTTTTTTAGTATCTTCAAATTTAATCAGTCTCGGTCTCCTCTTTAACAATCAAGTAAGAACACGATCCTCGCAAGGCGCGTGAGTGGACCACGTGAAAAACGTCGCGAGGAGCGCGTCCTTGCGAGGCGGTCAAAAGAAAATCGAGAGACTGCTGGCCATATAAAACGAAGTCAAGAAAGTTGGACAAGCTTTAAGACTGTTTTACAACTTTATTTGACACCTTTCAGTAACAGCAGATCACGTAGTAAACGATTTTTTACTTCCATGGTTAAGAACTGGAACTCAGGGGTTTTCACATCTTAATTATTTGTTTGTTTGACACAGATTACTTATGGAGGACGAGTTACTGATGCTTGGGATCAGCGGTGTCTGACGACTATTCTTGGAAGATTCTTTGCGCCCGCGATTCTGGAAGACGGTTACAAGTTTTCTAGCTCTGGTAAGAGCATAAATCGTATCTATTTTAAAGTTTACCACGCTCTTTGGCTTAAAACTGAATTCCGCATTCTAGAAATCGTAGCCAACTCAGAAACTGGGCATTGTTATTACCAAACCTCTAATAGGAAAGCATATTTTAAGGGATAGGCATCTCTCTAATCTAATAGGCCCTCTTAAACTTTCAGTTTTATCAGCATGCTGTAGCGTTGAAGCAATAACGCTTATTATTAAAGGGGCCTAAATCAGTTATTCTTTCGAAAGGCTTTACTATTTTATAGGATTGAATCTACACAACTCTTTCACAAAACGGCAATATTTGTTATAGTACCGTACCATTGCTGTTATGAGAAACAGTCTGGTAGAGGTAATCGTTCCAGTAGGACGTTTCCTGTTGTGAGCCATTTCTCCTTGGATGAGTAACTATAAACCGTAGCTGGTAATGTGTCCAACCATTTAAGCGTTTGTATTAGAAGAGCAATTGAATTCGGAATCGCTCTCTTTCACTATGAAATTTCTCGGGCACAGCCATTTTGAATAATTGTGACGTGTTATGTTTGCCAAATGTTCTTATACAAAGGTTCTCTGCAAATACATTTCGTCACAACTGTTCAAGATAGCGAGGCCCGAGAAATTTGAAACTGAAAATAAGTGTTTCTAAAACAAATTCCCAAGCGAATGTTATTGTAAGCATTATTTCCAAAGAAGGTTCTGTTTGGAATAGGGAGGAGAAATTACTTCCTTATATTTGAAAATAGTAGGTTAAAGTAGCACTGAATCTGTGGTTGACCCTTCTTGAATGGTGGTGTCTCTAGGTATGTATTTCCCTCCTGGATATGATGTGCTCCCGGAGTACAGGGACTACATTGACAGTCTGCCAATTGCTGACGAGCCAGAGATATTTGGAATGCATAACAACGCTAACATTGCTTTCCAGGTAAGAAATTATGTATACATAGAAAGCGCGTAATCATTTACCAGTTAAGTGGGTTATACATTCTGCTTTAAGGCCTTCTCGACTACATGGTGCGATTTCGAGCTCAATTTGATTATTAAAAAGATATGGTAATATGTTATTAACGTCTTTAGCTATGACTCCTGTTGCTGCCTTCAGAGCATAGATTGAACAGAGCATAGATTGAACAGGGGACAGATGGCATCGACAGGGGGCATGGACATCCATGCCCCAGTTGTTCAAACGATGCATAGCGCTATCCGCCGGATAAATCACTATCCAGTGGATAACTCAATCGATTTTGCTAGTGTTTATCCACTGGATAGTGATTTATCCGGTGGATAGCGCTATCCATCGTTTGAACAACTCGGGCCAGATGTTTTGGGGGAACCTTTTCAGGCTGTGACGTGACATTACAGACCCGCTAATTATTGCGTGGATGCAAACCCAGAATATAAGCGGCTAAATTACTAAGAGCTGCCAGTTTATTAGAGGAAAAACCTTCAATAACAATGACCACAACCAGGTTTTCTGAGCCCGCGAGACTGAGCACCCCCAGCAAACCATTGTTTTAACGAAAACCGCTGGTCAGCAACCTGGTTCTGGTCATTGCTGTCTCAGGTCTTCCTTATCAGACACGCTAAATTGCCCTCTATCAGTTTTAAACCTCGATCTAGTTATTTTCACCCGTACTAACATTTATATTTTCTATGTATTTGTGAACACGGTGTTATTATTAGACTATCGTAGTGAGTAATTAACCAATACGTGCTTGTTATTCGCAGACTCAAGAAACTAACGCCCTGATAACTGCAGTTTTGGAAGTGCAACCGCGTTTGGCCAGTGGAGGAAGCGGAAAAACAAGTGATGAGATTGTGTACGAGCTTGCTGAAAGTATCCTTTCTAAATTGCCGGCTGCCCTTGATATGGAGAAGGCTGATAAAGCCATGTTCGAGGTAAGAGTGAAAGGTCGTGGGTCACTAGAACTGTAAAATCAATATGGAGGACGAGGTCTCTCACCTAGTGTAGAAAACAATGGAAACTGGGATTTTAACAAGAGCGAATCGTATTCAGGTTTCTACTGGTTTATATCGAAAGACGGGGCTCTCTGATTCCCTTTCATTCCCACGCTCGAAACGTTAATTCTCCTAACTGGCACCATGGATGTCTTTGTTGGGTAGTTACGAGAATTTGGTGTTATATCAAGATCATACCTCTTAAGCTGCTGAAATTGTGAAATTGAAATTTCAATTTCATTGAAACTGTGAGGAGGAGGATTAATATTAAGGCGTATACCTTAATGTTGAACTCAGTTGATATCTAATTTTGTTGGGAAAACGCGGCGTTTTTTTTTTCCTGTCCTAATCGTCAAATATGTTTTACAACAATCGTGAAACCAAAGAGATAATGGAATGCAAAGTCTTGACGAGATTAGGCAAGAAAAAAATTATGAAAATAGTCTATTCGTTTCTTTTAAATTGTGCTTGCTTCATTTTCAGACTGATGCTAAAGGACGCGTTAATTCCTTGACTACTGTACTTGGACAAGAAGTGGACCGATTTAATTCTCTCTTAAAAGTCATCAAGGTAGGTCATCAAGTTTTTCGCAATTTTTAGGTGCTTCACAGTATTATCTGGACAATGCTTCGGTTATTACAAATAACAAGGGGCAGATTTTTTATACAGCTTACTTTAACAAATATGTTAATGCAAACGTACTTGAATCTGGCAGATCCAAAAGATGATTGACGCCGAGGTGACTACAATGTGAAAGGACTCTACCTAGAACAACACAACGAGGGACTCACTGATTACTATACCCGTTTCTTTTTAGACTTCTCTGCAGCAACTTCAGAAAGCCATCAAGGGTCTGGTGGTGATGTCACTCGAGCTGGATAAAGTTTACACGAACTTCCTGAACAATCAGGTTTGTTTGCAAATTGTCATTGCCTGAATTAGTTCAAATCATATCAATCGTTTTTCATGCATATCCGTCAATAGGCCAGTTTCGTATTCTAACGGTTAGACTGGATCTAGCAGGAAATGGAGGCTAATGCGGGCAAGTTAATTTGCATTCGAAAAGATTTGCCCGCATTAGCCTCCATTCCATGCTAGATCCAGTCCAGCCGTGAGAATTCGAAAATGGTCTATTCTCCCCATTTCCTGCATATTCATCGTGCTTTATGCATATTCGTCAATAGACCATTTTCGAATTCTCACGGCTGGACTGGATCTAGCGTGAAATGGAGGCTAATGCGGGCAAATCTTTTCAAATGCAAATTAATTTGCCCGCATTAGCCTCCATTTCATGCTAGATCCAGTCCAACCGTTAGAATACGAAACTGGCCTATTCCCCGCATTTTATGCATGTTCATCGTGTTTCATGCGTATTCATCATATCTTATGCATATTCATCGCGTGTTATGCCTATTCATCAATTGTCCTTATTTCATACATATTCATCGTGTGTAAATGCATATTCAGCAATTCTTCTCATTTTATGCATATTTATCGCGTCTCATACAAACTCATCAATTCTCCTCATTTCGTACAGAATTAATGTGCATGAATAAGAAGGAAACACATGATGAGTAGTGTAAGGTAGTGATTTGCGATCGAGGTTAATAAAGACAATAAGTTATAATGCATTGCGTGTATGATAATGATTGTGATGGATGAAAGTATTGTTGGAGTGTGGAAAAATGTTTTGGATTTGATCATGAATCAAATGCGTAACAATGAAAATAATGTCAGTGATGAAGATTAATGAATTGCTCGAACGCTGACCTAATTCTCTTTTTACCAGGTTCCCTCCATGTGGTCCAATGCTGCCTATCCTTCACTTAAGCCTCTGGGCTCCTGGGTCAAAGACTTGCTTCTTCGATGCATGTTTATAGCGGTAAGTAGTGTTTTCTTTCGGGTCCTATAGCAGCTGTCGTGAAGTACAGTGTGAGTGGATTGCTCACCCAAAACAAAAACAAAAAAAGAAGCAGCTGACTTGCATTTTGAAGACGATAGAAGCTATTATGATGCCTAGTAATAGGTAACATACGTGATCTATTTCACTCTCCTTGCTTTTGCTTGTTCGTTCGAAGTTGTCATCTGGTGTGCTCAGTTCGCCCTTGGGTCCACTCGGCCTTTAAGGAACGCTTTATGAAGCAATCACAGATTTGATTTTAGCTTTGTGAAAACCATCCTGTTTTAAGAGCATAGTTGAAGGGTTGGGTTCACACTGTAACCAGTTTGACAATCGGGTGTGGTTGGATGTTACTCAGTTTAAAGTTTAATGACTGCAGCATACGTAGGTAGGACTCAAGACCTAGTGAGAGAGTAATAAGTTTGGGATCATGAATTGTTACTTGGTATATTAAATTCTTTTGTCTTGAAACAGGAGTCGCATCAAACCATGTATGAGTACACTTGTATTTTGAAATATCTAGAAATGAGTATTCTCCCGCTTTCCTCCTTGATATTGGGAAGCTTTACTGTTGGATTGAAATGTCTTTTGAGGACTAAGTAAACTTAAAAAGAATCGATGTTAGCTTAAAGATGATAAATGCTGATTTTATTTTATTTTTATAACAATCATAGCAATGGATTGAGTTTGGTGCGCCGAAGTCGTTCTGGATCTCCGGTTTCTTTTATCCTCAAGGTAAGAAGCAGTTTTTACAATTGCGGAAAAGCGTTGCCTTGGATCGTAGACGTTGGTTTAGCAGAGATAAAAAGCTAGTTTCCAGGCCTCGGTTGTTCCAAAGGTGGATGACGCTTTCCACGGGATAAATCACTGTCCAGCGGATAAACACCAAAAAAAACCAATTGAGTTCTCCAGTGGATAGTAATTTTTTCCAGTGTATAGCGCTATCCACCCTTTGAATAACTGAGGCCTGTAGTATCATAAAGTGATAGTGAAAGTCTCGTGAGTTTAACAGCGGTCCAAAGCGCTGAAGTAATATTTGAGAGTTCGAAGCTTAGTAGAGGAGTCCAAGAATGTATGACGAAAATCTCTGTTTTTGCAGGGTTCTTGACTGGCACACTTCAAAACCACGCTCGGAAGTACAATCTGCCGATTGATCAGTTATCGTTCCACTTCAATGTGCTTCCCCATTACCGCAACCAGGAAGACGTGAGCGAGGCCAGAGCTAAAATCGACCCAGACGAAGCCTTGCCAATGGACGAGGAAATCGAGTCGCCTGAGGATGGTGTATTGGTTCATGGTCTTTTTCTGGATGCTGCGCGATGGGATGACGAGAAGATGATGCTTGGGGATGCACTAGATGGCGAGATGAACCCGGTAAGCAGCAACATAGACTAATGTAAGGAATTTCAACAGTAGTGTTTCGTGTATCGATCTTGTTTGTGTTGTTGTAGCTTTAATTTGAAAGAGGCGTTTAGCGTGAATTTAAAACGAAAAGGCTGGGTAACGTTCCGTGGACATATTGATACCAAAACTCTTAATAACTCAAATTATAACTATTTTGTTACAAAACAATTTACGTGTTCAATTGTTTTAACTGGTTATTTTTTTATAGTTTTAATTTTATGGTCTCTTAAGGATTTATAGACTTAACCTCCTCTTGTTAATTTTTTTGTAAACTAGATATTAGCATAGCATTGAATCTCAATTTGCTATGGTCAAATGTCCTCAAAGCTTTACCTTTTTGTATATATTTCGTTGTAGCATTGTCCCATCTTGCATATGGAGCCTCGAATGAACTACATCCCGGATTCCTCGCTTTACACGAGTCCGCTGTATAAAACGTCTGCCCGTGCTGGTGTCTTGTCCACCACTGGTAAGTCCAGTACCTTGCTTACGAGTCTTGCTGTGGAGTCCATTCCTTCGTAGGAGATTAACAGGCCCTTCAGTGGGACGTGACAAACTAGTTACCTGCAAAATTTAGAGTTCGTCTTTTGTTCAGTACTTCTCTCAAGGGTTATACGTAATGATATTTTTGAAGGACATTGTCGAGTCCACTTAAGTGCAAACATCAAGTAAACACTTGTATGAGTAGATATTGTGACACATAAAATCGATGTGCATCTAGAGGATTTCTGGACAAAGCAATTTTGCAGTAATCAAATTTTGCTGCTTAGAAGCAAAAAGTTTCTCTTTTACCTCATTTTTTTATTACTGGTGGTGATATCTTTACACGCTCTGAAGTGAGAAATAAACAACATTGTCAGTTAGATGCAGGGTTTACCCCAAAGTGATTTTGTTGGGTTAATTTAAAAATGTGCCTTTGTATTTTTAGGTCATTCCACAAACTTCGTTGTTGCTGTTTATCTACCAACTGATCTACCGTCCAATTTCTGGATTGAAAAGGGAACAGCTCTGTTGTGCCAGCTGAACGAGTAGATGACCTTGTAAAAAAGAAAACTTCACTTGTTGCCTTAGCTCTTAGAATTATTCAGACTGCGTTTATGTGAAATCAACGCATTTGCAATAAGAACATTTCTTATTCATTAACAGTTACAGGAAAACTTAATGAGAACGCATTTCTCTAGGTTTATTATTAATAATCACGGTTCCAAATCAAGTCATTTACCTCTCGTTTTCATTGTTAACTATAATATTTAAGGCTTGAGTGTTTGAGAATAAAAGCTTTTTTTTTTTCATGAGTAGCTTTCCAAGACAACACTGTATAAATATTAAATTTAGTTGTTTTGTACGCTTGTAATTCGCCATTTCCGCAGTTCGAAGTTAAGAAGAGTCCTGTACATTTTACCTTTGACATTTTTATGAATAAAGTTGTGAAACCTTAGAAGTGAGACAGATTTCTGATTTTTTGTTTACGGTCAAAGTGCCTATGAAGGTCAAAGTTGGTTTTCCTTTTCTGGTTGGAGTGATCATATTGAAAGACCAAAGCACTAGCTCGAAAAAGTGAGGAAAAAGGAAATTGAAATGTGTTTAATAAGTATGTATAAAATGGACGAGAATCAATAAATATGCACAAAAACAATGAAATGTATAAAATGGACGGGAATCGATAAATATGCATGAAATTAACGACAATTGATAAATATGCATGAAAAAGATGAATATGCCAGAAATGGCCGAAAATCGGTAAATATGCGTGAATTACACAGGAATCAATGAATATGCATCAAAATCGATGAATATGAGTGAAAGGGACTGATTGATAAATATGCATGGCTTGATAAATATGAATGAAATGGACAGGAATTGATGAATATGCACGAGGACAGGGATTAATGAATGAATATGCATGAAATGGACAGGGATTAATGAATATGCATGAAAAAGGCAGGAATTCATGAATATGCATGAAAATTGATGAATATGTATGAATCGATGAATATGCATGAAATGGATAGGAATTCATGAATATGCATGAACTGAATAGGAATTCATGAATATGCATGAAATCAATGAATATGCATGACAATTGATGAATATGCATGAAATGGCCAGAAATTCATAAATATGAATGAAAATTCATGAATATGCATGAATTCATGAATATGCATGAAATGAATAGGAAGTCATGAATATGCATGAAATCGATTAATATGCATGAACTGAATAGGAATTCATGAATATGCATGAAATGGCCAGAAATTCATGAATATGCATGAAAATTGATGAATATGCATGAATTGGATCGGAAATCATGAATATGCATGAAATGGCCAGAAATTCATGAATATGCATGAAAATTGATGAATATGCATGAATCGATGAATATGCATGAAATGGTTAGGAATTCATGGATATGCATGAAAATTGATGAATATGCATAAATCGATGAATATGAATGAAATGGATTGGAATTCATGAAATGGCCAGAAATTCATGAATATGCATGAAAATTGATGAATATGCATGAATCGATGAATTGCATGAAATGGTTAGGATTTCATGAATATGCATGAAAATTGATGAATATGCATAAATCGATGAATAGGAATGAAATGGATTGGAATTCATGAATATGCATGAAATGGCCAGAAATTCATGAATATGCATGAAAATTGATGAATATGCATGAATTGGATCGGAATTCATGAATATGCATGAAATGGCCAGAAGTTCATGAATATGCATGAAAATTGATGAATATGCATGAAATGGATAGGAATTAATGAATATACATCAAATGGCCAGGAACTGATTAATATGCATCCTATCTTTTAGATCATTTGTGTCAATCTTAAAATGAGATGTGATTCGTTTGGTTAGCTTTCTTCTTTTTTTTTAATTTTTATAGATAATTTAGTCGTGGGGAATATTCTTAGTATGGGAATTTAGTTTCCCCCAACTATTCTCCGGTCATAATTTTATTTCTATTGTACATACATTACCATGACAAAGCATTATTAAAATTAAAATTGATAGTACGCATGAAATTTACAGGAATTGATAAACATGCCTGAAATGGACAGGGAATTGATAATTATGCATGAAATGGAGGGAAGGAAGAGAGCAAATTAATTTGTATACATGAATAAGAAATTAGCAAATTAGTGAACATGACAGGGAAATATGACCGATGTTAAATAATGACAATTTTAATGGACGGTGTTAAATTATGTGAATGAATAACGAGGAATGTGATTATGAATTGTTTGGAACAATGGTGAGGGGAAAAGATTAATAATAATAGATTATTGTGAAAAATGAAGGTTATTAGAAGATAGAAAAAAAGTGATTATTAATCACAGCAAGTTGTGTGATAATTAAAATAATGACGGTGACGAAGATTAACGAATCATCTTATTACCAAGTTCCCTCCATGTGCTCAAATGCTGCCTATCCTTCACTTAAGCCTCTGGGTTGCTGGGTCAAAGATTTGCTTCTTGGATGTATGTTTATAGCAGTAAGTAGCGTTTTCTTTCGAGTCCTATAGCAGCTGTCGTGATGTACAACGTCACTGATGTGCTTTCAAAACCTCAAACAAAAAGAAAAGAGGAAACTGGCTTACAGTTTGAAAACGATAAAAGCTGTTATGGTATGTAGTAATGCTAACATACATCTCTTTCACTCACCTTGCTTTAACTTGTTTGTTGCAAAGTTTCTGGCTCCAAGAACTTAAAGAAAGCTTTAGAAAGTTTTGCTGTGTGTTTGATTTATCTCAAAGAAAAAATGTTTAATGAATTTTTTGACACATTGGTAAAGACGTCTGGACGTTTTAGTTACAAAAACGTTGTTGTTGTTATGGTCGTGAAGAAGGAAGTGTTTTCAGAAAATAAATTTCTTCTAGCTAACATAAAGAATTTAATTTATACACGAAAACATAGTGCAACAGTATACTAGCTGTTGTACTTAAAGATTTTTAAATGAAAATAAATTTAACGAAAACGGCCATTTTAAAATATTGAGCTTGTACTACCTTCATCCATCTTGGTTGACATTTGTTTATTGGCCGAGTTAAAGTTTATTAGTTAGTTTTTACGATTGTTAAAAATCTTTTTAGTGTCAGGGTATTTTCATGACAATTGAAACTAGTCCACCAAAGAAAAGAGCAGTCAAGGGTTTTAATAATAAAATGGAAATGTAACGGTCTTATATAGAAAAGATAGCTGCTGTGCAAGGAGGTAGTGGTCAGAGAGAGGGGGGGGGGGAGGGGTTCTATTAAAAATATATGTCCTCATGAAAAGATGGTGATCTCCAGATTATCATGCAAATCGAATGTACTATGTACTATGTTGTGGGGTAATGAGTGCAGATAATAAGGAAGGTAACATACCATATTGATTATGATGTTTCTTTGGGCTTGAGTTTCCAGGAATGGCAGAGGGTGGGGACGGGCAGACAACTGAGCAGGGAGGGGTGGCGAAAGGGGGAATTGAGCTTTATCTGTCGTAAGGTGTTTAAAATCTAACAGTTTTTTAAAAAGATATTTCAAGTTTTTTTTATACGTATTCCGTGCTATAAATTGCGATACGTTAGTAATCGTCCCTGATGTTTAGTTTGGGTTTAAATCGTTCACTTGAAAGAAAAATATTATTTCCTTGAACCTTTTAAATATGCAATGTTTATTGTAAAAAATGCTATTTTAATTAAGCGTTATTGTGAAAAAAGGAACGAAAGAAATGGAACGGAAAGTATTATGTTTTGTGACTCATGTTTGATTTGCCACATCTACAGCCGTTGCCATGGTGTCAGAAATACAGAAAAAAAGTCAAGGCAAACTCGATTTAGGGACATAAAACGATAGCAAAATAATGAGACTTAGTGATTTGATAGGAAGTTGTACTTACAGTCTGATCTTTAGTAGATGGCCGTGTAAATCTTGATTACCCACTGGTTATGTTCTACTTGGAATGTTCTGTTGAAGAAATACTTTTATACAAGATTGTACCTTTTGAGTAATGCTGAGAACTTGGATTGCATTAGCTGGTGAGTCATTTGCGAATTACAATTTTCCTAACGAGAAATAAAGAAGATTTATTCGTACTTACCGTTGGAGAATATCCATTTGGAATTGCCACTCCTCTCCTATCGTGTCTGCAGCGTATTTTAACTGTTCCGAACACGACGTGATGTGCACACAAAAAATGGTTCTACAATATTCGAAAACAGGAATGATAACTGTATTTGGTTGGGAGATATTATATTCCTGGTTCACTGAGGGAGTACTTAAGTTGTGGAGACTCCGCAGCAAACGGCGTTGGAGATTTAATCTTTTTGCTTCTGTGCGTCTCTAATTTGCTTTGGCGTACTTAGGCAAAATAAAGTTTCATGATTATTTATTAATTGTCCAATAGAGTTACAAAATTATTAAACTTAAAAATTCACCTACAGTTTGAGAGCTATCTTCGTTGCAATGAGCTACCAAGAAGCCTGCTTCGAATTAGAATTAATCATGCTAATCGACATTTGGGACATAATTAACTTGGGGGATAAATATCATCTTAGAGAGAAAAACATACACTGAAAATATTATCATATGTTCTACGCGCAGTGGTAGCTCTGTTTTAAGTGCAATAAAGAGGGAAATTAATTAAAAAACAGTTTACTTACGGGTTTGAGGTCTACCAATTCCGATTTTTTCCGGTACCTTGTTACTCCATTGGCAGTTTAAACTACAAGGCAAAAGGATCGGAAGTACGAAATCGTGGGTCATTAGAAAGAAAATGCTAAGGAAAAACGGAAAAAATATGTTGCTGTAGAAGAAGAGAATCATAACGACATGGAAAAAAACGAGGCTGATCGCACTTACTCACAGAAATAAAATTTGAAAGTAAATGTCACTCTTATTCTTGGATTTCACATGACGTCACAGCCCGCCATGTTGGTGTTCCCAAACAATGAAATGGCGGCCATGTTGGTGTCCCGACCCAATCCTCCGGGAATTGAAAGCTATTATTATGCTAACGTGTTCTTTAGTTTTCGTTGAAAAACATGGCTGTTGATCACGTGAGTGAAACCCAAGAATTAAAATTAAACTGCGCTCAAGAACAATGGAGATTAGGTTCACGTAAATTTAAAGTGGCATTGTAACATTTTTACGAGTCTGAACAACTTTTAAATCCATTTTATCATTAGTGTTTTCCCTTCACTTTCTTATTAACTATAATTGCAAGAAGTTTAAGTAGCAAATTATTAGCTTTCTTTCAAAAGAAATTTGTACGGATTATTAATGAAAATGAGTTGCTAAAACGAAAAAGATTTTAAAACTAAAGTGCTGTTTGTTATGATTTTAAATTTTTCTTCAAATCGCTATTTGTTTATTGGCTGTGTTGAATTGCTTCTATTAGATTTCGTCTTACTTTTAAAGCAGCAAAATTTGTATTGCGACCGAAAAGTGTGCAGGGAGAATGGAAGGAATAGTAAACAAAAGATTTTGAAGGAATGAAAAGTGCGTGTTGACCTCATGTACGTTAAAATGGTACTGTGTTACCAGGGTGGGGTGGGTGGGGTAGGGGAGTCGAGGGGGTGAATGGTCAAGGAGGAGAGGAGAGGGCTCCGTTGAAATCTTACATGTCCTTATGATGCCATGCTGGCCGTTTCAAATTATGATGCAAATTAGCCATACATGGTTTACTAAAAGGCTGATAATGGAAAATTGATAAAAATGGGCTAGCATCCAGTGTGTAGGGAGAATGGAAGAGAGAGATCAAAATATTTTGAGGGAATGAAAATTGCGTAATGACCATGCACGTATGAAGGCAAAAGGGTAGTATTCTATGGGGGAAGGGGGGGTGAATGGTCAAGTAGGAGAGGTGAGAGCCCCCTTAAAATTACATGTCCTTATGATGCCATGGTGGTTTTCAAATTATCATGCAAAGTAGCAACATGGTATACTAAAAGAGAATGTTCGAAAACAGGTGATAAATTGGCTAACCTCCAGGCAACAGTAACCTTCACAAAATGTGAAGGTTATTTGTACGAGGAGCGATTGCTCGCCACACTTTGTTATCGCGTTGTTCTTGTCTATTTGTCGAAAAAAGGAAAAAAAAAAAAAAAAAAGAAGTCGACGCGATACTCCTTGCGCAGTTTTTGGCTAAAACACTGTCTTAATCAACTGTTCATGTTTTTGGTGATATTCTAAGAACGCAGTTTATTTGTTCGTATGATAATTAGAAAGCTTTGCGTGCCCTATGTCGTTGTTGGGTTAAGGTGGGAGGAGTAGCAGGGGATGGTTTGAGATTGGAGCAGGACCAGGAGTGGGGTGGGGACAGTTAGAGAACGGAGCAGGGAGGGATGGAATAATGGTGGGTTGAGGTTTAGGAGGTCTGTGTAGCTCGTGTAAATTGAACACAACTTGCTTTTAAAGTTGAATATTTAAGAATAAATGCGTTTCAAGTTGCCACAAATTGTTCTCGAGATTTTAGTCGACCCGGCTGCTAACTGCTAATGTATTCTTCAGGTTTTATTTAGTTTAATTAAACAGGGGTAGGTTTTTTCGAATTAATTATGAATAGGTTTATAAGGTTTAGTTTAATATCGGTATTAAAAGAGAATTGTTAATTTTTTTTGTGGGCCAAGCAGAAATAAGAAGAACAAGTTTGGCTTAGCGCCGCCATTTAGAATTTTATGACGCCATGCAAAAGGAATCTAGATGCTGGTGTACAAGAAACATTTTAGCGTGTTTTATTTTTAATGTCTATGATCGAGAAAAGGACAACAAGATGTCGGGATAACGAAGTTAACTGTAAAAGAGAAGCAAAACAATGATAGTGGGATGTACTTACAATAAAAATGTTATGAACTGGTCCGAAAGGTTTCGATTCCCCATTGGTTGTTATCTGCGCATGCTCGTCTGTTTAAAGCTGAAAAAAAAAAAAAGAAATGTGCTTAAGAAATTTAAATTTGAGCAGGTAACAATTAGTCCTTTTAAAACACTATTTTACTATTGAAGAAGTTTAAAATGTAAGTTACTTTTTGATTTAATTTTGTCATTTGGGTTCACAATAGCTATACGACCCATTAAATCAGTCGGCAGGGGATTACAAGGTCTCCGAAAAGAAATGTTTATACGCGATGGGAAACTGGCAATTGTACTTCCAATTTTAAAATTGCAATGTCCGACTTCTTAATGCCTACCTTCTGCAAATTCAAATTGCTACCGTCACAAAAGACCTGCATGATGAAAAATGGGTTTTATGGTGTTAAAAAAGAACAGATATAACAGCGTTAAAAAAGATTATGCTTACCTTGTAACGGTTTCTTTCGAGCTGATTTGTTATAAACGAACCTGGGTTGTCAACCGGACTAAAATAAAAATATAAATCTAATTTAAAGAACAAGCCGAAAAGCAACAAATGGGGTAATTGAAAAAGGTACTTACAGTCGAATGGCTTTAATCTTCCGTGTATTTATATTGCCACTGCGCCTGGTTTAAACTGGAATGAATTATGTTAGATAATGGTATTGAGGGCACCACCAATCTCGCGAAATTCAACATGAAGTTTAGGAGAAAGCCATAAACTTGCGGTCTGAAGCAATCATTTCCTGGTCTTGCAAGTGCTGATTTTGATGAATCGGTCGTGATCAGCTTCACCTGTTAAATGATGGGGAAGTACTTGGAAGTAAATTACAAATATGGTTTTTGTTAAATATTATATGCGACCAAAGCATGTAATAAAAGGCTTACGTACTTTTGTAAGGACTAGGATTTGTGATTTTACTTCGACAGTCTTCTGTTTAATAGCACCTGCTTGATTTGAGATTAGGTAAAAAAAGATTATGGCAGTAAAGTCGTTGAAGTATATAAATTCGGAGAATAATGTTAGGATTTCATAAAAAGTCATAAAAAGATATTTCTTACGGTTGAAAAGGTCATTCACTGGTGTCCTTATTCATTATTCTTGGAAGGTTGCGATGTGCTTGGAAGTGATGAAACCATGTAATTGACAGCTGAAAAAAAAAAAAATATATATATATATATATATGGGTAAAATGAAAGTTTTACTGGACAAGAGGGGGGTGGGGGGATGAAGTGTAGGGAACATTCAGTGCAGTTTACGAGAGAGAGGGAAACTCGTGAATTCACGTAAAAATTAAAGATACAAGTGAGGTCGAAGGCTAAATATGTTTCGAGACAAGGTATGATGGAGTGGTTTACCTTGGGCGGGGGGGGGGGGGGGGGGGGCGGTTGAATTGAGGAGTACTTCTAAAGGAATTTTAAGGTTTGAGAGGGGAGAGGGGTCGAGATGGATGTTGTTTTTTTTTTTATTTTAAGGTGAATGTCCTCATGAATAAATTGGAAGGGAATTGAGCCTAGACACTGGCGTGGCGTGATAGTCAAATTTGAGAAAGGGGAGGATCCAGATGGGTATATACTGAGGTAGAGGTAGTAAGTGAGAAAGTATGTTATCAACTTATGGTGCAATAACAGCTAGAGGAATGGGTTGGTTGGTTGATGTGATGCCTTTTTGCACTAACAGGGTTTAGCTTCTATTCCGGATTTTACTGTTGGTGTAAGTGATTTTAAGAGACTGGCCAAGAATAGAACGAATTCATTGACTAGGGTCGGCGGATGTATTGTCAAAAAGTAAAAAAAAAAAAAAAATGTAATAGCGCCGGCGGCTGAAATAGGCAAGCAGGATGAAATGTGATGTGAAAGTCGTTTTTAATATTCTGTTAATCGGTTTATTAGTTTATCATTTATTTTTATATTTAATTTATTGTTTTAAAGACTTTTATCGTGAGATGATGTTGTGCGGGAAAGAGTAAGAGCAGAGAAAGAATTTGCAAAGTGAAGTAGATTATTGTGTGAAATTTCGAGAAATAGATAATCCGAACACTAAATTGCGGTAGTTTTACCTACGATCTCTTGTCGTTGTGTCCAAGGTTCTTTAACTGCTGCAGTAATCGTAAAAATATCATTACTTATTATATAATTAGTTCAAAACGGAAAATAGCTGTACGCAAATGTTATAACAAGAGGTAGGTACTCACTTAGTAGACGATACTAGCGGATGTGGCAGGTGGAGAACGAAATTCATCGTCTTCTGCGGAAAAGACCTACCTAGAAAAAGGATGGAATAACGGAACACATGCGAAATATCAAAGAAGTACTTACTGTTTGATGCAAGCGGCCTTCATTAACGCCGAAGGATTTGAATATTTTGCACTGAGTGTTTATCTTTTGGTAAAAATAAAATAAGGAAGTTCAGTTGTGAATATTATACAGGGGGTGAATTAATTTAAGGCTGTGAAGATAAAGAAAAGTACTTACGGTTTCCATATGAAACCATATGTTTTCATGTGAATACGGCTAAAAGGTTTTTTGGGAAAAAGAAAGGTCTGACAATCAATAATATTAGTATTATTTATTACTCAACGAGTTATTTAACTACGTAAAGCCTAATTAAGAATTTAATGATATAGTATACTTACAATCTGGAGATCTTTTAATTGCAAGCTTTGTCAATTGTGTTGCGCAAGGCTTCGTGCTGCAAATTCCCTGGAAAACTGTACAGAGTTGAAAAAAAAAGTTATTAGTAACTTTGGAATTCTGTGCCTGGTGTCACTAAGTCTGTGATGATTTAGGGTGAAACCCTTGCTAGAAATCGGTTGGTTGTAGTTACCCCCGAATCCGGATTTAAATATTGGGAAAGAATGAAAATTTTTATTGATTAGGGTTGGGAGGTTTGGGGAAAGATATGAAATGTGATAGCATAGGCATTGTAGATGAAAAGATGTAACAAAGTAATTTTTGCTTTTTTAAATCAGTTTAATAGTTTATAATTTATTTTTAAATTTTTAAATTATTTTTTAAAATATTATAATGAGTGGATGGTGTGCGGAAAACGGAAAGAGATTTTGCAATTCTTGGAAAATAGAGTTCAGTTATCGTTTGATTGCTGAGCTGTTGGGTGGTAATAAATACTAATTTGCGCTAGTTTTACCGACGATCTCAGTCGCTCTCTTTAAGGTTCCCTGGGCGGTATTTTGAGAGTCTTTGTGAACAAGGAGTTTTAAGCGGAAAGTGCTGCATTGCTTCAAATGAGGGAGATGAGTATTCTTTCAAAGCGCAGAAACGCTTGATTAGTTGGAAAATAGCGCAAGATTTGAGGAATTGTTTAATTGCAACAATTGTAATGATATTATAAAAGAGATGCGGCCGAAATCCAAAACAGCTGTAACAGAAGGCTATTAAAAAAAGGTACTCACTGCGCAGATGTTACTAGTGATTGTAAAACTTGGAGAACGGAATTCACGGTTTCTGTGGATTGAAGAACAGGACACAATTAACGTTAACAAATTTTGCAGATAGAAGTGACACAATATTAGTACTTACAGCTCGATGCTGGTAGCCTTTAATCAAAGCCTCGGGGTTTTAATTTGTTGCGATGAGTCTGTTTGTACTGGTGAAAAAAAAAAGTAAAGTCAGTGTGAATATTATGCATGGAATTAATCAAGGCTAGTTGAAACTCAAAAAATGTACTTACGATTTCCATGGCAATTACTTCTGATGTCTATGTACTGGTTTTTCGAGTGAATACGGGTAAAGTTTAAAATAACGGGTCTAAAAATATCAACATGATAAAGTAGTTTTATTATCCAACAACAATTGTAATAACAGTGTAACTGATGGCACCTTAATGGAAAACGGCTGTAGTTATCCCTCTAGTTCTCTGTTTTGAAGTCTGCGCTTGCGAATTTGGTCTCTCTGAAATGGATTGGTAATATACAAGAGAGAATAAAAGAACTTGTCAGTTGACATGCTGTGATCGTACTTACGATGAACGTAACGAAATCTTGAATCTGTCCTTGTGGCTCTAGATCTGTTGGAAAAAGTGTTAGGAAAGCGAGACGAATTCGTTAAAGGGATCTAAATTAGGAGGATAATTGGTGTGCTCAGGTTGCAATAAATGATTAAAGTACGTTAAGAGTATAAAAATCGTACACTTACGGTTTGCAGATCTTTAACTTACTGTCAGTGTTGTTGCAAGTTTCTTATTAAGAAGGTTGTATAAACTGTAATGATGATATTTCTGTGGAAGAAAAAAGGTACATTAGTGATTTTCAGCTTAAAATAAATAATGTGCTAAATATATTTTTATGATGGAGAGTGCAATAGTAGCTTGAAATGTACTATTGGTGTAAGTGGTATAAGAAATTGGTCAAGAGTACAACGAAGGCAGGCGACTGAAATAGAAAGACAAGATGAAATGATGCGAGAAAGTCGTCTTTAATATTGTTTCAAGTAGTTTTAATAGTTTATCGTTTATTTTTTAGATTTATTCATTGTTTTTAGAGCATTTTTATCGTGAGATGATGATATGATGAGCGGAAAAGAGAAGAAGATAGAAAGACAGATGAGAAGGGCTTGCAAAGTTTTTGAAAGCAAAGTTAAATTACTGTGAGAAATTTCGAGGAATTTATGATTTGTTGTGCTTTTGGCTAGAAATAACAGTAATTGCTAGAGTTTTTACCGTTTAATATCTTTTGTCGTTGTGTCCAAGGTACCCTGAGCAGTTTTTAGAGGCTCTGATAGTGGTATCCTCAGTTGCTGGTAAATCTGTTGGCTAAGGAAACGAATATATTTTCAAAGCGCAGAGACACTAGATTTGTTGCAAAAGGAGCGCGAGATTTTCTAAGGGTTCTTTAATTGCAGCAATTGCAATAACGGTCGTGACACCAAAATGCGAAATGGCTGTAAGTGAAAGGTATTAATTTAAAACAAGTACTCACTGTGCGGACGTTTCCAGTGGGCGTGAGACGTGGAGTACCAAATTCACTGTTTTCTGCGGATAAGACCCACCTGGAAAATGGATGGAATAAGGGAACGCATGCGCAATATCAAAGAAGTACTTACTGTTTGATGTAAGCGGCCTCCAATCCGGGCGAAGGATTTGAATTTTCCGAGTGTTTAGCTTTTGGCCAAAATAAAATAAGGAACTTCAGTGTGATTATTAAACAGGGCGTGAATTAATACAAGGGTAGCGAAGATAAAGAAAAGTACTTACGGTTTCCATGGTAATTAGTAGCGTTTCCGATCTCTGTATACTGGATTTGTTTGGGTAAGCCTAACTGAGAATATTTTTTGGGAAAAAAAAAAAAAAAAAAAAAGGTCTGACAATATTAATGATCGAGTATTGTTTATTACCCAACTGTATGACAGAGTTGTTGATATGTGTGAAAGCAAGAGCTCAAAAAGGTTCCACTTGATAAGCTCCAGGTAAAGGCTAATTAATGATATACTTACAAAGTGGAAATCTTTTTACCTGCAAGCTTTGTCAATTGTGTCGGAAGGCTTCGTGTTGCAAATTTCTTGGAAAACTGTAACGATAGGAGTTTTAAAATAAGGTCCATTAGTAACTTTATAATTTTGTGCCTGGTGTCACGAAGTCTGATGACTTAGGGTGTAACCCTCGCTTGAAACAAGTTGGTTGAGGTGATGTCTATCTGTACCTACCAATACGGATTTAAGTATTGGTAAAGAATGAAATTGATTCATGGACGAAGGAGGGCGGGGAGCAGCACTGACGACCGAAATAGGCAGTGTGGATGAAATGTGACAAAGTCATTTAAGTTTTTAATTAATTTAACAGTTTATTATTTGTTTAAATATTTAAATTAATATTTTCATTTTTGAATATTATAACGAGTGTATGGTTTGAGGAAAAGAAAGATTTTCCAATTTTTGGAAATAGCGTTCGGTTATGGTTATATAATGTTGTGCTGTAATAAGTACCAATTTGCGCTGGTCTTCCCGACGATCTGTGTTGTTGTGTTAAGGTTCCCTGAGCACTGTGGTCAAGGTATTCCGAGCCGATAGTGCTGTATTGCTTCAGGTGAAGGGAACAAGTATTTTTTTCGAAGCTCAGGGACGCTTGACTGGAACAATTGTAATAATGAATATCAGGGATGTGGCCGAAATTCAAAATGGCTGTATGAAGGCTATTAAAAAGGAGGTACTCACTGTGCAGATGTTACGAGTGGGTGTGACACGTGGAGAACGGAATTTCCCGTCTTCTGTGGATTGAATAACAGGACAGATTTAACACGTTTTGCGGATAATCAGTGACAAAGAAGTACTTGCAGTTCGATGCTGGTAGCCTCCCAGTCACAGTCCCGGAATTTTACTTTGTTGCAATGAGTCTGTAGCTGCTGGTAAAAATAAGTTTGAATATCCTAGAAAACATGAACACCGAAAAAGGTACTTACGGTTTGCATGGCAATTACTAACGTTTCTGATGTCTATGTACTGGTTTCGAGTGAATACGGGTAAAGTTGAAAATAAACGGGTCTAAAAAATATTAATATGATAAAAGTAGTATTCATTATCTAACAACGATTGCTGCTACAACATTGTAAATTATGGCAGGTAAATGGAAAATGGCTGTTAGAAAAGACTATTAAAAACGATGTTCTCACTGTGTGGACGTTGTTAGTGGGTGTGAGAAGTGAAGAATCACATTAACAGTCTGCTGCGGAGAAGACGTATCTGAAAACGGAGAGATCAACAGGACACACTTAACTGATATTCTTCTGATGAAGAGTGTCAAAAGGATAACTTACAGTTCGATGATGGCAGTCCCCAGGAACGGTGTAAGATCTTTTTGGTAAAAAGAAGCAATTTCCAGAGTGAATATTATAGTATAAGGCATTTATTAAGGTTAGAGATAATTACGAAAAATGTACTGATGGTTTCTATGGCAATTACCTACTGGCGTTTCATATGTCTACAGACTAGTTCTCGAGTGAATAAGTGTAAAGATGAAAATAAACGGGTCTGAAAATATTAACACGATAAAAGTAGTATTATCCAACTCTACGGGTAATCTAAATACGTAAAGGCAATTAATGATACACTTACGCTTTGATGATCTTTAACTGCATCCTTTTTCAGTTTTGTTGCACATTTCTTGGAAGCTTTAAATTACGACAATAAAGAAGTGACACAGAATTAACTATATTAATAATGATTTTATAATTTTGGGCCTGGTTTCGTAAGTCTCTAATGATCTGGGGTGCAATACTACACGAGCTAGAACTGTGTTGATCGAGATGATTTATCCCTGTATCTACATACGGAGTTGAGCTTCGAATCCGGATTCGAGTATTATTGTCAGTGGTTTAAGAAAGGAATGTATTTAAATGACTGCAGTTTAAGGAGAGAGATTGTGAAAAGAATATCAAAATGTAATAGACAGACGAGAGAAAAAGCGAGTGAGTATAAAAAGATTTGATAGTCATTTTATTTTTTTAAAGTTATTTATGGTTTATTACTTTATTTTCACGTTTATTTGTTTGTTTTTAAAAATTTATCATGAGTGGATGCGGAATAGAAGAAAAATGAGAAAGATAAATGGGAAGGATTTTCCACATTTGAAATTATCGATTGAAATTTCGGCAAATGGGCGGTTTGTTGCCCTTTTTGCCTAGTAAGAAAATATTGGCTAGAAACAAATTTTAAATTTCGATAGTTTTACTGACGATCTCTGTATGCGCGTCTAATATAAAGGCTGCATAGCACTTTTTGGAAGTACACGAAAATTCGAGTAAGTCATGCTACGGTTTAAAATTAAATTCAAATGAAAGTGCTTCATTTTTGTTGGGATTCTTTCATTGTAACAGTTGCAAAAAAGTTAACCCATGAATGCTAAATGACAAATGGCTAAAGAGAAGAATATCAAGAAGTACTCACTGTGTGGAAGTTACAAGTGGAGAAGGGCGTTTACCGTCTGCTGCAGACAAGACGCACCTGATAATTGGGTTAAATAACAGGATATTTTCAATATATTTTGCGAATTGAGAGTGTCATAGAGGTACTTACACAGTTCGATGCTAGCAGTCTCCAATAATTTCGTAGGATTTGAATTTCTTGTAATGTGCCCCTATCTGCTGAAAAGAAGCAAGTTCAGTATTCATATTGTAGGAGGTTTTCATGTGACGTCATCGCCTCTATGTTGATGGACGAAAACAAAAGATGTTTCATTAGCTTCTCTTGTTTGTTCCCCAGAAGTCGTGCATTTCTCTATTTTTATTGGTGTATCTAGAGGTTAGTTGAAAACGTCTTTTACAGGGTATTTACTAAAGGCTAATGAAGACCAAAAGAGTACTTACAGTTTGCGTGGTAGTTACGAGCGTTTTAGTTGTCCATGCAGTGGTCTTAAATTGAATACGGCTAAAAGAATAAAGGGGTTTGAGAGTATTAACACGATAATTTAAAGTACAATTCATTAAGTACGTTCAAAATGGTGTGATCAAGTCATTGTAAATTTGTTTTCAATAGATTTAACAGTTCATCATTTTTACAACAAATGAGACCTAAAGCGGAAACTTTGTAAAAATGGATAGAATGAGGGGACCATTTAGCATTTTTCCAGAAGAATGTTAAAAATGTACTCACAATTCGACGTTAGCAGTTTCTAATAAAGGGCGTAGGATTTGGTTTTTTTTTTTTTTTTTGCAATAAGCCTCTAGCTACATGTAAATTGAGGATATTCAGTGTGAATATTTGTAGGATATTAATTAAGGCAAGTGTAGACCTAGAAAAATACTTACGGTTTCCATGGCAATCACTGATAGTTGAGGATTCGTCCATATGCTGGTTTATAGATGAGTGAAAGCTGCTAAAAGTTGAAAATAATCACGGTTGACGGTCTTAAATAGAAAAGTACTTTCTTAACAGTACACTTTTTTTAAAAAACTGTTTTAATTAAAATAGAACTTGTTAATACTGGCAAAAAAGACAAATTCGAGTTAATGGTATAAATTAAACCATCAGATTTTTTTCATGTTATGATAAAAGACAGAAGTTAAGATGCATTTGCTGAGCTCTGGGTCGATTTTTCTTTTCTCTGTGCGCACAATTTAGGTCGAACGGGCAAACAATCCTAATTCCTTTTTACATAATTGCTTGGCCCAAAATGATAAAAACTTTTAAGAAAACGGTCCTAGAAAGGGTATCTTCAGGTAATTTTTTCCCTATTTAAATTTATAGATTTTATTTTAAGAAATTGCGAGTGCCTCATGGACCTGAAAAAATTTAACCATTGGGGAGGGATTAGACAATGACCTCATGAAAATTAAGCAATAGGTTTATAATGACAGGGGCTCCAGTGCCTGGACAGAATCGTACAGAATTACATGACCTCATGAAGTGTATTGACAAGGAAAACTTTGGTGTCAGGGATAAAGGAGTAAATTGTAATGTTGCTATGACGATCATGGAAAAAATAATGGAATTCTTTTAGGAGACGGAGACAAGAGATGGGGAGGAAAGAATGGAAATAAGACACGGGAAAAGTAGGGAGGGGAGGGCAAATTGGCATGTTCTCATGATAGATAATAAGAGGGGTGGGGTGAGTGGGTAGGTTGCCTTATAAACGAACATTATGTTTACATAGTAGTCCATATCCCTTATTTCCCTTTGTTCTTTCATTATTTGCTTAATCACAAATGGGGACATGACCAAGACAACGCAAAAAGATGGATTTTAACTAAATGTTAAAACACACCGCACCTTAAAGATAAGGTTTTCTGCATTTTAAGTAAGTGAAAGGAATGTGCCACAAAAGTTTAAATTAAAAGTCTCGGGGTCGTTTAAAAAGATTACACGTTCGGAGTTGTCCCAAACGTTACTGATGCTAGGGTTTGGTTTCTTCGACCTCAGAGCGCGTATAGCACCAAATTTTGTGTTTGCAAATGTGGCTGTAGGTAATAGGAAAATATGTGAATGAATTTCACCAATTGTATCGATGGCAATATGAAAAGTTTGTATACTTTTATAATTACTACAAAGATGGTAATTTCGTCAACCTTAGAGTCACAAGTTGCAACGCGTCCGATTTTTAAGAGACGAGATGAAAGGGCGTTATATTAAGAAAATTATACGACGGGTGCAAGATCCAAATCGGTCCCTCGCTCGCTCGCTCACTTAATTTGTCGGGAGAAAAGTTGTTTCTTAGTTTGCGAAGCTTAACCACAATAAACATGTTTGCTGGTTGCGACTCTTATCGATGAAATTCACTTTTGTTCTCGTCTAAAACCTGTTGGAAATTTGGAAAGCAGTATTTTGGGAATTTTCTAACAAGTACGTTGTAGCCTAAATTTTGAGGGCTATTTGTTGAAGACATTTTAGAGAATGGAGTTCAGTGAAGAAATAAAATATAATACGAAGTGGAATAAATTAGAAAAACTCGACCCTTTCACGGCAGAATTCACTTAACGAGAGCTAATTCTCAAGAGAAGTGCACCACAAAACAGAGAAGCGCCCACTTAAGTGTGATAACTTTGTGCGCCGTGAACTTGTTTGTGCACGCACATACTTCACCTTTACTGTGGTCCGTCTTTTAATTCGTCCTCGAAGTCGCCTTATGTCTGGAACGCAGCGTCATATTCATCAAGATCACGTCTTCTTCCAGCAACGATAGTTCGATAAACTTCCACGGAAAAGGCAAAACGCTGTTTGCCGGAGGCGAAGCGATGAGTCTCAAAATTGAGCTCCAATTTATTTAGTTCACGAAGGTTGGTGATTGGCTGGTAGCCGTAAATTCCAATGCCTAACCGAAGTGACAATAAAGTGTGCCACGTGTAACCTCGTGTTTGCGACATCTACACGAGGAAAACGTCACCGATGTGCTTTCGCGGTGAAAATCAGTGCTATTGTTGCTAATTTGGCGTCCCTTCCAAATTTACTCTTCTGAATGCAAATTGCAATAGGGAGACAATTTTTCATGCAAGATTAATGCATGATTATAATGGTAAAGAATCTTTACATGCCGAATTTTTTTGTAATCAAATCTGTAACGTAAACGCCGCCATGAAACGCTTTGAAAACACGTGCTGCACGCTTCAAGTGCGCGTTGCGCAGTTTGGTACAAGTCCGTGCAGAAGGCCAGCGGGAAATTATCAAATGCACGGATTTCGTGAAAAACGCTGATTTTTCAACCTTGAAGTGTTTGTTTTGTTTTTAAAATACAAAACAAGACCTTACAACTGACATTCTATTTGGTTATGAAACCTATTGAAAACATGAAATAATATGAAAATATGGAAGAAGCAATTTTTCGTTGTCATTGATTTAATTGAAGGAGCAAGGGAAGTTACATTGCGCCTGTTTTTGGTTTATGCTGCGTAGCTGATCAAGTCACGTGGACAAATGTTGGCTTAGAAGCGGGTAGATTTGAGACACGACAACAGCACGTGACAAGTTTATTTTTTCTTGACAGCTTCTGCAGGTATTGGAGCAGAAATTACGTAAAACAAAACAAAACAAAAAAAAAGAAAAGACAGAAAACAAAACAACTCCAAATAAAGACTAATTCCAAGCGACCAAAAACACAATGCTTTCCGGTACCTGCAGAAAGACCCTTTTTTCTTGGACAACTCTGCGGACAATGTAAAGCATAAAAAACAACCAAACGAACAAACGATAGAGTTGAAGGACGTTCCGGTGTTAGTGAACCATTTTTAAGTTGAAATGCGATAAAAATGCGCTGTCCAAAAATCATATAGTGTGCTCGAGATTAGCATAATGAACAATGCTTGAAAATGGCGTCAAGATGACACCGAAACGTCGTTCAATTCCATCACTTTTATTTTCTTGTCTTTGCTTTACTAAACCGTTACTTATAAACGAACAAACAAACAATAAAATATGTGTTCAATTAACGCGTTATCTCCTGGACGCCATGTTGGATGCCACAAATAATAAATCTGTCTCATTAACTTCTTTTGTATGTCAAGCAAGTTTTGTCGCTTTGCTGATGTAAGCAAGGGTCGATACACCGTTTGAGGTTAGTTATCAGTGACGTCATGCTTTTGAAGCGATACTCAGCCATTGCATTCTTCATTTCCATTTTATCTATTGTCTGATCATGAACCCTTTGCATATTTGAATAGAATTTCCAAGCCATAGTATGCGGAAAGCCGGCGGGTTTTAGTTCCAGTTACGACATGGCCGCATATAACCTGTTAAACTTGGGTTCATTACAGCGAAGGGTTTCCACCTCTTGGAGAAGGAGAAAGAAGTGGAAATCGAAAACGTTTGCAGAAAAAAAAAAGTGAAAGCATGGTTCCTTCATAGTCATTTTTGACAAGAGGTTGGGGTGGGTTAGGTTTGCGCAGTGAACGTCAAATTCGAGTGGAGTTTCTCTCTTTTTTTCTCTGCTCCGAATTTTTTTCTTCTCGGCTACTATGGGTTTTCCCACTCATCGAAAAACCAATATTTGATTTGCTTGAAGTTCATAGCAGTTAGATAAGCAGTTTAAGCCACTGGAAAGCCGGCGTGATCTGCGCCCATTTGGTAGAACTTGCGCAGTGCAGACCAATCGCACGGTCATGGGTTGGAGCCTGAATATTGCGATCAACCTCGTTCCCAGGGCTTTTCACCGCCAAGAGTAGGACGGGCTAGGGAAAAGCCCTGGGTACGAGGTTATAACTGCCATGATTTTTCTAACTTTCATCGCAGCCCTTTACCCGGAGCTTCCACACTTGTTACCGTTGTACCCTTAAGTCAACTCTGTCCCGTGTCTTTTTTTTAGAACTGCTATATTTTTAAATACCTTCGTGTTTCGGGTGTTCTGTATGTGACGTAATCAGTGGACGACCGTAGGCCTCTTATGATTGGCTATTGTGAAAACACCTAGGAAAACGTCCCTGGGAGGTGCTTCTAAAAATAGACCACTTTCATAAATGGTGACCTCCTTTACATTCTTTTGTATTTATGTTAATTAGACCTACTGCCCTCATTTTGAAACAACTATTCTTTTGAAATGTGCTCGTCGTTGCGAGGCTAGAAAGGCTGAATAGCATTAAAACAAAAGAATATTATATCTGGCCGCCATTGTGAAAGAGGTCTATAAAAAAGTACGGGACAGGGTTTGACTAAGAGGGTAAATCTGGAAGATGGAGGCTCCTGGTATCGTCTATTCTAAAACCATTTGACTTGCTCTAAGTTGATTTGTAGTAACCCTAACTATTAGAGCACTTGTCCTCGGGCTTCAGATTTAAATGAAAGCGATGATGAAGACGACGATCATTGATGACGACGATGATGACGAGTATCATTATAAGAACTAAAAAGGCAGATGTTCCACCATTTCACTCGTTTATTTCTTTCAGTCAGTTGGGATACTATGTCAGAGCTGTTGATGACGACGATCATTGACGACGATGAGGATGACGATGATGATGATGACTATTATTATTATTATTATTATTATTATTATTATTATTATTATTATTATTATTATTTTAGTAGTAGTAGTAGTAGTAGTAGTAGTAGTAGTAGTAGTAGTATAAGAACTAAAAAGGCAAAGTTCCATCATTTCTCTCGTTTATTTCTTTTAGTCAGTTGGGATACTACGTCAGAGCTGTTACTATTTTTTTCTTTCGAATTCCTTGACTAGAAGTAAAAAACCCGTGATCATTTGTCTTTTCGTAATCTCATATTAGAGTAGCCTAAAATAGCTAGACGAAAATGTAACCATGGATACGCAATTAAATGAATGGGAACGATACACTTGACCAGACCTAGGCCTTAAGACTACTCTTGTTAAATGTCAACAACAAAAAATCTCATATTTTGACCCCTATTTTCCATGAGCCGTTATATTTGGTACCCTAAAATCGAACAGGCAATCAACTGTTCCACGGCCGAGCTTGAGAGAGGAATGGCCGAGATGATATCACAAACTGTGTTGTAATAAGTCCGCGAGCATTAATGTTTTCTCGATCCATACTGTTAAGGTTGAATTCACCGCACAGAAACAAAGTGACACTGTAAACTTCGGCCTTTTGACAACAGCACGTTATCATTCTCAAAATGGCAACTGCATTATGTAGAGAAAAAAAGATTTAAACCAAGGTGAACACATCATAAGGCAAAAACCTAATCATTTGGGACAGATGGACGTTCCGCTTGACTTCAATCAGTTTCCTCTCCCGCTCACCCGATTACCTCAGAGATATAATAAATATTTTACTTACTTCGTTTTCTCGGTCAGTACTGTAGGTTACTGATCCTCGTTACGGAAAAAAAAAACGGTCCGAAACCTACAGTGCGGACCTGGAACCCGATAAGCAAGACGTATAGCGCATCCAATACGACGGCAGTAGGGCCTCGCACACTGTCGTTATCAACATAGGACAAGGGTTGTATATCGTAGAGGAGACAACGCTCATTGTTATATAGCCGAATTTTTTCCCCCAACAGCCGGCGCTCTCATTGGTTACTTCGAGGTCACATGACATCTAACAATAATACTGTTTCCCACCAAAAGTTTCTGAGCGGGCAACAGTGCAAAATCTCTGACGTCAGAGGGTAACAGTGCACTATTACCGCGAATGTTGACCGACGACCGCCGTTGTTGTTGCCATTGCACGTTTTTCTTTTCGTGCTATATAACAAATCACTTAATGAGTGGTCCCTCGGGGAACAGTTAATTTTGTTTGACTCGAATTTCAATGTTTCCTTCGGCTGCGCCTCGGGGAAATATTGAGATTCTCGGGAAACAAAATGAAGTGTTTCCCGCGGGACCAGTCATTAAGTGTTTAATATATTGATGGGCCTTGATCACGCGGCCATGTTGAGTCCCGAGGGATTGAAAACTTTTGTTTTGCCCCACCGGAACTCGTCCCGAGACATTTCAACTGAAGGCTCGGGGTACGAAGTCTATTGTCTATGGCCAATATGGCCGCCGGCCGTGCGAATAAGGCCCATATGTGAGTTGAGCTCGTTGGTTCTCTACTCTGAACCGAGAGGTTTCCTTAGGGTTTTCCCCTCTCCTGAAATAACCAATGTTTGATCTGATTTGAGTTAAACTGATTTGACACTCAAATAAAATTCATTGTTCAAGTTTATGATGAGGGAGCGAGATTCTTGTACCACCCACCGGTTCAATGGAGTTCTCCAGGACAGCTAAATTCCAAGAAACGCTAAACTGTGAGACAATTTGCTCATCGAAATCACCGCAGCTTCTATTGTTTTGGCATTGCAATGCGGCCATTTTAAGCGTGATTATCTGGACTATTTCAAGACCTGTAGCGGTTTAAAACTTGTCATTTCATTCGATCGACAGAGGACACAGTTCCAGTGTGTTTGAGGTTCGAGTCCATTGTTTCGTTTGAGAGTGTATGTGTCCATTGTTCTCAGAACGAATCCCGAGAGCTGTTTTAAAAACTAGACCTACACTCTGACCCAGATCTACGCGCTTGGCGCAGATGGCACGCCCTTTCCTCCAAGATGTAAATCT
>OX421456.1:4002500-4007500 GCA_949126865.1 Montipora capitata | reverse complement strand
AATTGGATGGCATGTAAAGACTAAGAGGAAGCCTTGAAAAGTTGGGAAAGGCTTTGGAAATAGCAGCAATAACAACATGAAAACCCACAAAATAGAAAATGTAATGACATCCTTGAGGAAAAAGCCAAGTTAAGTCAAAGAGTGAGTCATAAAGCAAACATGTTCCCACCATTAACATAAAAAATTCAATATTTTTGTTCATTTTCAATTTTTTTAATATTTACAACTACAGTATATTTTCACTAAATTATTTTAATTGTACTCTATTATTATTAAAATTATATTCTACTTTATTTCACTGAACGTTTGTTAAGACTATGTACAATATGTATATATTGTTCACTTTGATTATTAAATACATGTACATGTATTTTTAACAGAGAATTGATAGGGCCAACCAGCACCAAACCAAATACAGACTATAGAAACTGACAGCAATTTAATTTAAGCAGAGGCACTCGATACAATGATTGCAACTACCCAATTCAATCACTGCAAAAACTCAACTCTGCTGCACTCAAAAACCGGAACAACAGATGCCACATGCACAAACGGCAAAAGCCAACAGAAATTCTCACAAATAGGCAACAAAAATTGCAACAGACTCTAACAAAGCCAACAAATTGCGACAGACACTAATAAAGCCACACGAAATTCACCACAAAAAGCCAAAAACAGCAACTTAACGTAACTGAAATGCAAATAATTTGTGAACGTGCTTAAAAACTGACAAAAGAAGCACTCCAGAACAGAGAAACTGGTTGAAATCGAAAAAATAACAACACCTCGACACGCAAACGGATTGATATGAAGAACGGCTGATTCAACCAGCACGTAATGACACAGGATTGAAACGTGTATTATCAAGGAATAAAACCTCCTATTTTGAAGAACATTGGTTAAACCGTTTTGAGAAAAAAGGTGGATGTTTTAGACAACCTTTGACTTTCCCGAAGGCAAGCTAGCGGTCCCGCCACTGAACCCGCGACAAATACAACAAAATTACAGAAACACGCTCTCACAAAACAAGAAACAGTTTACATACAAAGACAATAACAATAGCAAAGAGTTCACACTTACGATCAATTAGCGGACAAAAGCGATATTAGCGTTGGAATTAGCCTTATTGACCTCTGTTGTCCTTTCCCTAATGGCGTCCCCACGCTAATAGCGGGAGCAAGCTAAGCGAAGCGCTCTTCGTTGCTATGTGACGTCACACTGGCAGTGATGAGTCGGTCAAGGATAGTCATTGAAAACAATAGAGTCGCCCCCTCCCTCCTGGGTCGTAGTTTGATTCACGACCGAGCAATGAAGGGGAATGGATTCCATATCGGGTTGATGTCACAAATTTCTTCCAGTCTGGGACGAACTTGGACAAATTCGTAACGGACACAAGACAAAATTTCCCAGCATCAGTGGCTTCATAGCTCAGTTGGTTAGAGCGTCGTACCGGCATCGATAAGTCACGGGTTCAAATTTCGTTGAAGTCCCATAATTTTCAGGCTTCTCTAAATTGCGTTTATAACTGCGAGAATCATAGCTCACTTGATTTCATAAACTCAGTTCAATATGCGATTCATTTCATATATCATTTCGCTCGTTGAATTATGCGTCTTTAGTTTAAAAACGGCCAATGTCAATATGCATGGTTGCACAGTGAACCTTAAGTTAGGTTACGTAAGCTTTTTGGACGTGGTTGTGTGAACAGAAGCTATGCAAGTCTAAACTTAAACTTGCATTGTGAATTTTCACTGGAAGAACTGTGCACAGGAGATGAAAAAGTTATGACGGATCCCTTTCCGAAAAATCATTCGACAAATAGCGAATATGAAAAATTTACCAAATATTCCTTAAAAAAATAAACAATGCTTTTATCAAGGTCTGGTTTCCAAGAATCATTATCACTGAAGAAACATTGTCGATTGTCTTGTTTTCTTTTGCTATTTTTCATTTCGACTCATTCACTCATGATTCATTAAAATTGATTTAAACTTGGCCATCTTTAAATATTAAAACGACCGCTTTTCAAATAATCTCAAAAATTGATACACCGAAATTCTCCCTCTAGAAGAAAAATAGATCTAAACCGATGCTTTTAAGCCTCATCGATATATAAAAATTATACTTATCAGTATCTAATATTCGGGAAAAATTGTTTCCTGACGTTGATCCGGTGAATACAATTTTAAGACAATTTTAAAATTGTACCCAAATGTTATATTTCTTCAAACTCAAGCAGCTTATCGTTGTATTTTTGTTATTGCGGTAAATTTGGGTAGCTACTAAGTATCATGCTTTTATCACAGTTATAAAATACATTTCAAAACGAACACCGGTCTAATCCAATAAGTCTAATAAAAAGAACGCTCGACGAAATACAAAAATCCATGATTTCGCATCGAGACAGAGATCTTCAACGATCAAGTTAACAGCCGAGTTAAACTTCAACGAACGAATTCTTAGAGTTTTCATTGAATATGACGATGACTTTAACCATTTAACGACAGGAAATTTTAGCATTTTGAAAGCGCTTACCTGGGTGCTTCGCGAAGATAGAACTTTCGGCATGGAATAGCGTTCCACTAACATTGATAGTGATGAAGTCATCCCTCAGTGTCTTCTTGAAAGTCACTCGAGGCTTTGGGCGGAACTTTCGTTGACCGTTCTGTGGGTAAACATCTTCTTTAATTCCATTTACTGCCATTGCCTAAAATAAGCACCAAAAAACTCTGGTGTTGAATTGCTTGCAAATGATTTCCAATCCGGTTCGTTTCCAAGGGAATCGCACGGGGGCTAAAAATTTCACCTCTGCTCAAAAAATCGAAATCTCCCCACAAAATGAGATAATCTCTTCTACGAAGCTTTCCGTTGTTATAAATATATATTTTCTCCTCTTTGAGATATTAGTTAAGTTAAATTGCGAGACGATTTGCTGTCTGGGAAAAAACAATCAGCTTGCGACCCGCTAAGGTCATAAGAAATTCAAAATAGGTACATTAATTTGAATGCAGGATGACGATAGCACCTGTTCCAGTGAGGAAGGTGTTTTGTTAAAATTGTTATTATTTTGTTGAAATCTCCCGGGCGGTCCAAGACGAAATAGTTTTTATATAACTGCACTAATTGAAACGGTTAAACACAAGCCATGTACGTACTTCCTAAATGAGGTAAGTAAAATTTTAGACGAGAGGAAAAATCAATTTGCTAGAATACCGAGCGATCCCCTAAACTAACAATGACGTCCCGTCACCTAGCAGCAAAGTTTTTTTTTTTAAAGTAATACGACCTACTCTATCGATAAAGCACCACCTGAAACGAGAGAACACCCACGTACTCTTGTTTTAATAACAATGAATATTCTGCAAGACCAGGAAGGTTTTTTGCCATCATTTTTCTACCTATTTTAGGCCAAAGGCTAAGGCAAACGGCTTAAACATCTGCTTCAACAACCGTTCGAATTAATTTTGTTGAACGATATTGTAGAATGTTGATTCAACATGTTTCAACAAAGAAGAAAAGACGAGGGGGGGGGGGGGGGGGGTGGGGGAACTGTTACAACATCACCGTTCAACAAAATCGAACGGATGCTTAAGGATATGTTGAGGCCGTTTTGCCAGGGCCTTGAGAATATTTTTGTTGATCATTACTCTTGGATTAAAGAGTATTGAATCCTAGATATCGTTTCCATCAGTTGTCCAGTTCCAATTTACGTCCATATAACAGCCAGCTTTATTACCAATAATTAAAAATCGGGAGTAAATATTAACCTCCATCATTTTGTCAAGTCCCGTTATTAAACCCACACTGAACATCTGTTTACAACAACATCTCAGCGGAGAGGATATTCATAATGCATGCTTCAAACGTCTCCTATTTGGGGTCCCAAATTCTGATTAATATTTTCTTGTTTTGTGTGAAAGAAATGAACAAACGAAACGCAAGGCTCGCAATCAGACATGATGCGAATCTGGCGTAAAGTTAATGAATGCAATATACAAAGTTTCGATTCAAGACCAGACATTTCCATATTCTTCCTAGTGTCACCATCAGAGGTGTGACAGTCATACGGCTGTGACCACTGTCCTTTTAAACGTCAGCTGATTAGCGTCCTTTCTTTTAAAATGAGATTTAAAATGGTGTCAGGCAAAGGCCATCATCATCAAGGTTCAAAGGAGAGTAGGCGGAATTATTTAATATACCAAGCTTTGATGGTACCGCGTCGTTTAGTGGAGATAATTTTAGAATCATACTTCTCAATTTTATGACCGGTTTGCGCTTCTGGACTAAACAGAGGTTCCTTTTCGCAAAGCAAAAAAACCTGATTGGGAGCTTTTTTAAACCGTATACAAAACTGTCGTTGGGTTTGTCCGATGTATTCATGTTCACAGTATTTGCATGGAGTAACATACAGTATACAACATCTGTTCGATGTTCGCTCGGTAGAGAATCCTTGGGTTGGACGAAAATGTGACTTCAAACGTGGAAAGGTTTCGACAGTCATGTCTTGTGTCTGCTGAAGACACTAAGTATGATGTTAAAGGGAAAGCAGTAAATTAAAAAATAAAGAAATATAAAATTAAAAAAACACTTTGCTTTTTTCTTTGTAAGGCATGATTTGATGTATCTTGCACCTTCGAAGGACATCATAAGAACCGCTGAATTTAAAATATCTATCCTTTGTATCACTGCAATCGTCACAAACAAGTTTACTAGTAAACCCATCAACATAACACGTACCCTTCATTTTCTATACTTTCCCGTTTGGACGTCATATTTCTGTTAAATCAAATTTCTAGTTTCTAAAGAAACCGTGGTGGTGGGAGAGTGAAACAGGAAAATTTGGTTTTATCAAACGTGTTGAAAAAGGTCGATTTACCACCGTGAACTATTTGAAAAGTTGACGTATCGAGCGTTAGCCCTTCGTCAGAGCGAATAGAGGAATTGTGGGTGTTGTTGGTTTTTATGAGGGTGTGGAGGAGCATTGCCATTGGTGGAAATAT
>OX421456.1:3977500-3995000 GCA_949126865.1 Montipora capitata | reverse complement strand
TTTAGAATTGCCCCCTTGCCGTCTCCAATAATTAAATATCCACTGACGTGTTTCGATGGATGTTATTATCAAGGTCTCGCACTTTTACTCGTAAAAGGGGTACGTGACGTTATTCTGTCGAACAAAGACATGTACAATTATCCAGCGATCTTCTACGCAACCCTAGTTCATCCTTCGCAAATTATGTCCCAAATAAGCCACGTATGTCAGCATTAAGTAACCTCCAGTCTTAAATTCACCCTCGTTAGTCAGTTATAAGTAAGAAAATGTTACCTTAAGTGAAATCTTCTATCCACCAATACACACATTATTAAGTACTAGGTATAAATACTTACGACACAAGGTTGCCTCCGAAAAAAATCTGAAGCTAAATTTCAAATGCGTAAATAATTACTTGGCCATGAAAAATTCATAACTGGAGCTCTTCGTTCCCGACATTTCGCCATCTAGCCTCCAAAATTAAAATTAAAAAGTTCAAGCGATTAAAGCTCAATACGTTTTGGCTGAAGACTTTGCAGACTACCATACAATCAAATAATTTGTACCGCAAATATTCACACCATGATTCTAAAACCACGTTGGTTTTCTATTCAAATTACTCCTTAGCTACTCTTCAACGTAAAAATTTTAAAAGACAATTTTCAGGCAACTTTGAAATCAGAAAGCGACCGGGAATTAGTCGTAAATTAGATATGAACCGAGCCCACCATAGATGGCGAAAAATGACTTGTTTAGTCTCACGGAAAAACAGATATTCAAAACAAAAAAAAAATACACGTCGAAAGAAATGATCTAGAATCTATCAAACCAATTGGATAACGATCAATTGTTGGGTTCAAACTTAAGACAGGGCAAATACTGCCTGAGAGCAGGAAAGTTATCTTGAAACACTTGCAGATAACAGACAGCTGTCAGGGACACAATTGTCTACAGTTGAATTGTTGATCTTGTCCTGAAAAGCTATATCACAGCTTCTATGTTGGATACAATTGAAACTAATAAAATTCTTTGACGCAAATTAAAAAAAAAATAGTGATTAAGCCGATTTCTCTGTCGTGACCAGCGTCCCAGTTCTTGAAGCCAAACAAAACATGTTTAGCGACAACAAAAATTGTCGCCATGATGTCAGGAAATACCAAGTTCTCTGCAAAAACTGGCTTTAGTTTTAAAAAGGCATTTTATTACTTTGTACTGTATCTCTGTGTAACACTATTTCGGTACAGTACGAATCACTCTTGATCAAAAAACATTTCCCAAGTTCTATTTTTTTTTTCATTTCTTGTAAATTGATGTATGGAACCAGGAACTCAATTTGTTTTGGCTTCAGTTGCGTGTGTCACAAAGTAAAACACATCGTGTGAGAGCGGGCGGCTCAATGCCACCTTAATTTCTTGGGTGGATCTAAAAAGGCCGTTCAATTTTAACAACTTTCAAAACACCACTCTTAACTATTAATTTTGAATTCTACTCGAGATCTGGTGGTTTTTCTGGTACAAATTCTTTGTTTTGTTTCAGTAAACCACATGGCTGTTGATCACGCGAACGAAATATTTTTTAACAGGTATTGGAGCGTGCAAATTACTGCAGTCGAATTTCTGCACGCGAACCTCACGAAAATGGCTTTGCCTTAGGCGAAAGTAATGAAAAACTAAATGAGTGACTGTTGCAGTCAACACATGGGCGGCAAAATTGTCTAGCCACAACACATCAAATTAATTCATGTAACAGTATAGACTTTGCTTGGATGGATACAAAAGAACACAAATAAAAACAAGCCGGATTCGATGCAACTCGACCGATGAACCGTCCGTCGATTAACAACTGAGTGAGCAAAAATACATGAACTAGGCTCTCCTTGGTAACAGATAAAAGAAATCGTGTCTGACGGCACGCCACACTTATATGAAATTATCTCATCTTATTCCACGATTATCTTTCCGATCGTATGAGCCTATCAATGGCGATCACAATTCAGATTCAAATTGCCGATACAGTCGATATCCCGCATTACCGAGTTTAAGCGGGAAACGACGACTGCTACGGCAACGACAGCACCAAAAAAACAATAATATGATTGGTTAAAAAGAAAAATATTCGTGCTGCACGTGCGGCACGCATTTCAGCACACATTTTTGCGGTCCTCTGAAAATCACAAGCTTTTACTCTGAAACCGATCTTACCTAATTTATTATTAGGATAATTCGATCGCATTGTACAACTTGAGCAAAACTTGAAAATGGAATCATCGCGAAGGACTTGTGAAAGTTCAAAGTTATATTTTGAGGGGACGTTTTCGTCGACGCGTCGGCGTCGTAGATTTTAAGGTCCCCATTTGTAACTGAATGCGATTACGTTAAAGATTAGAATTACTGTTACTGAAGATGAAACATCACTTGCAGCTGAGTTGTACCTGGATAAAGATGTGAGAAGATGTTGGTCCATTTTTCAGAGAGCTAGAGGTTAATAAATCAGTATCCGAGTTTCATTTAACACACCCTAGGAATACGATAACTTGACTACGATCATAATGACGATTTCTGGCCAAACGTTGGAGTTCTTAATCAAGAGACGTGTATTTATCGATGACGAATCAAGCGTACTCGAAAACTGATAGCTAAGCCATTATTTGTATCTAAGACCAACGAAGACAATTGACAATCACTAGGCTACACAAATAGCAAGACTCTGCCTTGCAATGCGTAATAAACCATAAACGGTAAGTAATGCTAAGCAGCTCAGCATTTTTCTTTAGAGAGGTAGAACTTCACGTTTTCGCAGACTCTTGTACAGCACGGGAAAGTACTACTCAGTAGCTTTCAACTGAATGGTCACACTTTAAGATTTCATCCACAGACTCAAAAGTTAACGCCACCTTGCTCAACAAAAAAAAACTACCACAGAAAAGTACTGCGCAGTTTGAACGCTCACACTTAAGAATTCTACCCACACCTTCAATACAGGAACCACTCTTTATAGGAAAGCAAATCATAGCCCACGACGAAGTCGGTGTGTACCTCAGTGACTATTGCCTTTATCATGAAAAATCTGCGTTACCGAATTGCATCGGAATTTAAAGAATAGGAAATTGCAATCGTAATTCCATACAAGAATCGACAAGATTTCTCCTGAAAAGGGTTAGAGAAAGTTTTGAATTTCCAAAACGATTTTTTTCTAATCTGCTCGCACCTAGGCTATCCTTCGACATTAATTAAACTAAAAGTAGTTCAGATTGACCAGATATAGTGTATCACTGCAACTGTAATGTCACGTCATTTATCACAAGCTCGAATCGACAAAAAAGATCAAATTTGAAAAAAAAACCTGTTGTTTACAAAGCTGATATCAGACAGTACGAGTCGATCCAGTTCGACTTTATATCTAACACCTGCCAATTTTATAAAAGAGCCTTACGTTCGCGATTTAGAACAGCCCAACCAGCTTATTTTCTTATATGTTTAGGATGCAAACTTTACACAGCCTTGCCGATTGTTTGTATTCTTTTCAAAGTAAATTTTAAAATAAATTTATGTAATTCACAGCGGAGAAGCTTTAAAATGTAATTACCAATACAAAACTTCGCTTGTCCCCTTCAATTTAACATGCAGTATTACAGTGAAACAGTAAATAATATATTAGCACAATGAAAGAGCCTTGAAGTCTTTTTTGACCTGTCTCGCTCAGAAACTAAGAGAGATATGTAGCAATTAATAATTAATTTCCACGAGAAAAATAGAGCTGAAATAAACAAACAATACTATAGTTGTTGGATAGATGTCTCGAAAGAATAATATCTTTGTCGACTGATCTAAAATAAAAGTTGCAGGTTTGTTCGTTCAGATGAAATATGTATGAGATTACGCAACGAGTGCATGCAGGGACTCAGGTATCCAGCGCAAATTCATAATTTGCAAATTGTTATTTTTGTGCTTATGGAACGTATTTAAACAGATCATGTGTATTTTTTTTTGTTTTCTAGCCCCATGGTTTTTTCAAATAAAGTTTGGTTTTCATACCTGTTTGTGTTTATGATTCTTCAAAACCAAATAGTCGCTTTGTTTTTTTGCAGATCATCAGGTCCGATTGTCTACCATTCCTGGAAAGGAATGATAACAAAGAAATTAGACGTCTTGCTCGTTTGTGATCACATTTGCTGCAGATAAATCTCTTGGACATAAATAGTAAAACAGAGCTTAGGTTAGCGAGACAGAGCTTAGGCTGCCCGGCACACTGTGACGAATGCCCACCTTAACAGCCAGGAAATTCCAAATAATCTGACAACAATCTTCCTTGGCATGGAGTAACAATAAAAACATAGCCAAACTGAAGAGCAAATAAAAAGGTAAAAGCCTTTAATAATTAACTTTATCTTTAAGTATTGTAGACCTCAGTCTGTGATAACGATGTAAATAGGGAGTTTAAGAAACGACGACGGCTACGGCAACGACAACGCCAAAAAGCAGTAATATTATTGGTTAAAATAACCAAAAAGATCGTGCTGCACGTGCGGCACGCATTTTTGAACAACTCCCTCCCGTACTCGTCAAAACTACTACGTGAAATGACCAATTTTAAGGTTTTCACGACAACGTAGACAAACTACAGTGAATCTTTCAGTCTCACTCTTCACTTCAAATCCGTCCTTACCAATCCAGTTATAGGACACTTCGCTCATATTGAAGAATATAAACAAGATGGAACAATCATGAAGTACTTAGAATAGCTCCAACTTATATTTTGAAGTGACGTTTTCGTCGCGGTAGCCGTCGTGGTTTCTTAAACTCCCTAATATGACGTATCTCGGTGAATTTTTTCCCTTACGGAGTTAGCTGATTTTGGAATGTCTATTTCGGCCAAAAAACAAGCGCCATAAATTTGTAACACATTAATTGAAGACAACCGATTCACACCAATTTCTTCGTGGCGAAAAAAAAACCTCGCCGAATTTTTTCAGAAATTTACATGCAAGGGTGTGGCCTCGATGGCAACTTTTATTTGACTCTAATAATTTCGTTCATTTTAAAATCAATATCACCGAAAGAATGAGGTTTATCTAGCTACAAAGAAAAACAATACTGTCCAATCAGCGTACTCGATGTTTAACTATGTTCTCAGCACGCTAGGGTTTGAGTTCTCTAGGCGGCGAAACCCTCTCATCTTTAATTGCAACTAAACTGAACAAATCGGTGTCACCGAAGTAATTCAAACACTAAAGAATCGAGTATTAATGGTTCTTCGTTTAAGTGAAGCCAAAAGTAATTTTTGATTAGAGAAAAATGGTTTAATACAATACACAAAACCTCTTTGTTTGGCGTCATATATAATTCGCTAACTTATTTGTGGCAAAGGCTTCGCAACAAATTTGTGGTACTATCTTTTAATATTAGCCCATGATTTGAGGCTGAACAGAGAAGCTATCCAATTATTTTTTTTCTGCAGTCGCAAGGGCAAATTCCTCGCACTCGATTATTATCAACAAGACTTCATCAAATTGATGACAAATTACTTTTAAACAATTTGTAGTCGCTGTGATCACTAAAATACGACGAGAAAGCTAACGAAAATAATTGATAAAACAGAGAATGATAAGTGTAATTTCCTTCTTATATTGAAATATTTTGACAATAAAAATTGCGAAAAAACATTTTTTTAATTTTAAGATGAAAAAACATGAAAAGCAAAAAAGAAAAGCAACACACAAACGACAATGTTTGGACGTAGTAAACACGTGACTATTTACGTTCCAGCTGAAAAAAATTAACATGGCGTACAAAATTTTCAGCATTAAAAACCAAACACCAGAAAAGTGCGAATAAAACCACAAAAACCTACGCTCTGAATCAATGACTAAAATTTAGATAAATTGTATCAAAGCTAGCATCGCACTTTCACCAAACTGAATTCTCTTCAATTCTGTGTATCTTTGTTGTATTTCAATTTCTGTTTCTGTTTTTTTTTTTCGCTTTTACTCTTTGCAACATGGATTTTTTTTTCTTTGCGCAAGGTGGTAATAGGGAACTTAAGCAACGACGACGGCGACGGCACCGAGAACGTCATCTCAAAATATAAATTCGCGTAATTGTAATCACTTTGTAAACATGTCAACCCTTCTTATATGACAAGGGTGTGGTAGTTCCTCAAAAATGACATTGGTCGGAACGGCGCTTAATTTAGGGGAGCAAATGAAACTTTAGCGTCAAGTGCTGACGTTCTCCTTAAAACCTAAAATTTGACTACTTCACGTTGTTGTTTTGCTGACGACGGCAAAGAAATGGACAAAAGTGAAAAACGCACGTGCAGGGCGTGCAAAGCTATTGTTTTTGCCCACTGAATATGCACATTTGTGACGTTCTCGTTGCTTAAGTTCCCTAATATTTAATACGCGCAACAAACCATCTCAACTTGCAACGCAACATTGTTGCGCGACAAGTGAAACGAAAAATGTTGGCCGTATTACTGGACCTTAATGAGTTTAATCAAAAAAGTAATTTTCTATACTATTCCTAGTTGATTTAAGGCAAAAGAAATTCCATTGCGTATAGCCAATATTAAGCATAAAACTCGAGTTGGCAAAACTTGAAGCATTCAGTTAAAATTAGTGTATCCTTTTAACCGTGATGACATAAGTAAATGTAACATAGCCAAGCACAAGCCTTCGATACTGAGTATGGTTACTCCTGTAAGCCAAATCTCATTGGAAAACTATAGCCTAAAAGCTCAGGCAAACGACTTCAACATTTGCTTCAACATCCGTTCGAGTTTGTTGAACAGCGATCGAAGTTGAACAACCAATCAAAATTTCTTTTGTTTTCGCGAATGTTGAAGTTGAGGTCGTTTCCCCCTTCTTTCAACATTGTTGGGTATGAGCGTGCGTACTCATCGGTCTCTCAATGACGTATCCATATCCGTATCCATAGTAACAACCACGGCTGCAGCCTGGGACTGACGTTGAATCAAATGTTGAATGATACGTTGAAATCGTTTTGATCACCCTATATCAATCAACATCGTTCAACATCATTAAACAAAATTGAACAGGACTCGGTTGTTCAAAAGGTGGATAACGCTATCCACCGGATAAATCACTATCCAGCGGATAAACACAAGCAAAACCAATTAAGTTATCCAGTGGATAGCGCTATCCACCCTTCCAACAACTGAGGCCAGATGTTCAAGCAAATGTTGAAGAAGTTTACCCGGGCCTTAAGATATAACTTTCCCTGTGAACATATAGAGCGAGTTGGCCACTCAAAAAGGACGGGGACAATCCAGTAGACCAATCAAAACTCGAAGTAATTACACGCAGCCGACACAAAGAGCGGGAAAATATGCACGCGCGAGCCACGATTGGTTTTGGTTTCACTTCTGATTGGTTGAAAAAGGGGCGCGAGAACTTTGAACCAATCACTGAGTGAAGTAATGCAAAACCAATGCAATTCGTTAATTACTTTCGACACTCAATTGAAAACCGCTATATGGTCAGCCGGAAATGAAAGTAAACGAGTCATTAGTGTCCCCTCAAGTCAAAGCATGTGCTACCTATTTCTAGCAATAAGAAAAAGCGTTTTTTCTGTTGTGTGACGTCACCTTCCGCTTTCCCAGACACGAGTGACGAAAAAGTTGGGGAAAAGAACAGGGGACACTTCGTGACGCTTACTTTCTTCATCTGTTTTTTGGCTTGCCTTTTACTGTTAACTCCCCGCTTTTGCGATACGTTTTGGCGCAAACTCAAGGCCAAAAAAAATCCTGCCTGGCATCAGATTAGACTGAAAAGAGGAGGAATTATGACGCGAAAAAAACATGTTCAGTCCTTTTTCAGTTTGTGGAATAAATGTTTGCTCAGAGCAACTGCAAGACAAGCATGACATGCTGGAAAACGTCCGTCAGAGCAATTTGCAGTTAGTTTTTTTGCAGACTAGTGAGTTTTACTCAAGCGCGTGTTTTGTTATCTTTGAACTGAACTTTAAAAAAGTAAAAGACCTCAAAACGGGACAGGATATGAGTCAAAGGGCCATTGCTGGCACGACGCCTGGGTGACCCTAAGGGTCTACATGACCCACCCACCCCCCCCCCCCCCCTCCCCAGTTGAAAAAGTTCACTGGAACGCTGCAGTTCAATACCACCCAACTCAGTGCCCTCTGTTTTTGGGTAACACATACCACAGGCAACCCAGTTTACGCTCATGGAGCATCTAGTTGAAGAAAACCCTAAATAACAATGACCACAACAAGGTTTTCTGAGCCCGCGAGACTGAGCACCCCCAGCAAACCATTGTTTTAACGAAAACCGCTGGTCAGCAACCTGGTTCTGGTCATTGCTATCTAAGGTCTTCCCTTGTTGAAAGCTACATGTATGAATCATATTACTACTTGCATACACTTTATTCCAAAATGGACGCCATTTTAGTATTCTTTTGTTTGATTGCAAATTGGCCATTTTGGCCTCGTTCAAGGTTAAATATTCCTTCGAATTTTACGTTTGACAGCGAGGCCAAAAGGGCCAATTTGCAAGAAAACAAAAGAATACTACAATGGCGGCCATTTTGGAACAAGGTGTACATTTGGCAACCTTGTTCCCAGGGTTTCTCTTCTCTGCCTCCTAATGTCTCGTCAACGACATTAGGAGGCAGAGAAGAGAAACCCTGGGAACGAGGTCGTACATTTGGACTTAAAAGGGGAAGTGTCACGCTATTTCAGTCAAACTTCAAAACATAAAAAGCCGTCTTAGCATCAATAAAGACCAAAAAATAATGGTGTAGTTTTGTTGTCAATAACAATTTAAGTGCAATGAAGCTATTCTTTGTTATTTGCATCCATGGATGGAGAGAATAGAAATGGATTGAAACTTGAAAAAACTGGCTTTTCAAGTTTGGAGATGGTGTCCACAAAAAGTCGCCAAAAATTAAAAACGAATAGCTGTTTTTGCAATAAATATATTTTCATATATTGTCAGTGGGTTGTCAGGAATACTGTACGTGTGAACTAAACTACTAATTTAGATTTTTGCCCAGTTTTGACCCAAAAACAGCAAATTTAGCACTACTGTGCCCCTTTATGTGTGTGTAAAAATACGGAGGGCACATAGAACAAGTATGGGAGTTTTACGTTCCCAGCTATGCTTTTTTAAAGTGCTAAGGGAAATATTTACAAAAGCAAAACAATTGTCACATACTTTTGAAATGTACGTGGCTAGTCTGACGTGGCGTTTCGTCTCAGCCAAGAGACTCTTCAGAGACCTTTAAAATTCAACGGCATGGTCGTTGACCATCGCGTCCAAAGTCCCGTTCGCAAATTAATTTGCCTTGGAAGTCATTTATTTTTTAATTGAACTGTTATTTTTTTTTAGGGTTTTTTTTGTCATTTGCCATTGGTGGTCTCTTTTCTCTTTCAAAGTCTTATGCAAAATATGTTTGCGGAGGCCTACTGAATTCTAAAGGTCTCTGAAGAGTCTCTTGGCCGAGTCGAAACGCCACGTCGGACTAACCACGAACATTTCACAAGTATTTGACAATTGCGTTGCCTTTGTATAAATTTAACTCGCAAACGCACCTAAAGGTCTCTGAAATTTGCCTCGGAGGTCCTTCATTTTTTAATTGAACCGTTATTCTTTTGAGGGTTTTTTTGTCATTTGCCACTGGTGGTCTGTTGTATGCAAAATATGATTGCGGAGGCCTGTTTACGCTAACGGTCAAACGTGACCTTGGTAGTTCACGAAAGTTGTTGCGGTCACCAGAGTCTCGTATCGATGTATTGTGTTCCGTCAGCATGCCTAGCTGATAAAAAAAGCTCTGTATTGCAGCATCATTTTTAACTCCTGGATTAGTTTATTTGAAAGTTCTGTCAGAGATCTACTGCTTAATCCCTAACTTTTAATCCTTTGAAAACTGTGGATTTAGAGGTGAAAAAGGACAGGACAAAACCCTTTGTAAACTGGTGCCCAGAGTTTCTCCATTGGCTTGGCTGAAAAAGAGAGTCTGGGTTCAAGATTTCGCCATGAAAAAAACAAACAACCCAACAAAGTATTTTTTGAGTGACAAGTTTAGCATTAAAAATCCGAGACTTTCCGTCTCCAGAGTTCAATAACACATGCGACAGCAAAACAAATGCGAACCGGTAAATTTGCGAACAAAAACGTTGAAATTACTTTCAAAAATATTAATTTCTTCGCTGAATCTTTGAAAAATATTGAAACAAGGAGGCCACGTGACTTTATTTCCCAAGATGCAAAGAGGAAGAAAACGCGCACCGAGCACGTTTGCACATTTCTCATTTTACTTCGTTGTGTTATCTGTAAGTTTTTTGCTTCACTGTTTTTCTGTTCTGCAAGTTAAAGCATGGGCGATATAGATATTGGAAAACGAATTTTTGTCAAGGGGTTCTCGCCAGAGACGACGGAAAACGAGCTTCGAGAGTATTTTCAAGACTTCGGTACGGTGAAAGAAAGCAAAGTCGTACGAGACCGCAACGGGTTTAGCAAGGGTTACGCGTTCATCACGTTCGAATCGCAAGAGATAGCGGATCAAGTTCGTGACCAGGATGGCCTTGAATTCCGAGGAAAGAGCTTAAACGTTGGCAAAGCGGTCCGCAGAAAGAGCAAACGAAGTTTTGGAAAGTATTACTACCACAGGCAAGAACCCGGAGAAAATTCAACCCATGGGAGCTATTATGCGTTTTCAACTTCGGATGGCAGCATGTACTACGCGATGAATCCACAACAACCACACTTCGTTCTAGTGCCAGCATATTCCCCACAGATGCATTATCAGTCACAGAGTCCATATCCTCAACATTCTCATTCAGCTTCTCAGCCGATCTACACCACAACAGCTGTTGTTGGAAATTCTTACTTGCAACCAACGCCATATTCTTTTCATCACGGACATTCTTGGAACGAAGTCGCAGCGGTTCCAATGAATGCAGCAGCCGTGGTTCCCAAAGTTCACCATCAATTCTCCGCAGAAAACCCCACAGAAATTGCTGTTGCTAGCACCCATGCACAGCCTGCACAGATAGTCAGTTTGGCGATTCCAGAGGGAAACTACGTGCCTGAAGTTGGAACGGTCTCTGGCGAGGTACAAATGATATTAAAGCTCATGTTCGTAAAATAAACCATCACAAAATAACACTCTTTTGTCCAAAAAAAGATTCCAAATACAATACGAACTAATCAACAAAGATCGAAAATTCTCTGAAATTACTTTAAACAAGAAAATAGAAGCTTGTTTTGTGGTCTCTCACAAAAGGATCTCGAGAAAGTTTTGTCGTTTTTTGAGTTTTGCAATAAAAATCAAACATAAAGATATTTGCATTTCGTCACCTTGAAAGTCCATTAGATAAACCCTATTGTTCTTTTAAAAAACGACACCAAGAAATACTTTTAAATTTCCATTTTCTAATTTTAATCAATGAACAGACTTTTGATAGGTTTACACAATACAAACAGAAAGTGCTTAAGTCTCACTTTAAACTGAGAAAACAAAGTTACTTTTACACATCGACCGAAGAACCTCGATGAAATTCATTTGTGTTAGGTTTTAAGCACAAAGGTTACATTCAGCCTCATAGCTTTGCCTTTCAACAACTGGGAAATCGATGTACAGTGATGTGGGAGTGATAAATATAGCCACCAGCCCGGCCTAAATTATTCAAACGTTTTTGGAACTATCGTCTCCCTCTTGAAGCAACTATCCCCACTTCACTTCAAAGTGTATGATGCTTGCAAGATGTAGCTGTCTAGAGACTCGTTCCATTTTGATAAACGCCACAAAGTATCCCATTAAGTCTAAATGTGATCAACCAATGTACAGCAAGAGGGTTAAACAGCTACTGTTAATGCAAATGCTTAACATACTCCTATTATATCAAATGCCTTCAAGTGATAAATGCAATAATTGCAAGAAATCTGAATGGATATTTCACAATGGCAAGGGGTAGACTTTTGACTTCCGAATAAATTTGTGATGAAGTAGGTTAATAAACACTTAATGACTGGCCCAAAGGGAAACAGTGAGTTTTGTTTCCTCGAGACCCTCAATGTGTGTTTTGTTATGCCTCCCAACTCAAAATAGAATACACAGATTTTTACACAGAATTTGCCGCTGTTTCAAAGGTGCACCTTCTGATCACATGCGAGTCAAAAGTTCAAGTTGTTGTTTCCCTAGGTAGTTAGTGAGTTTTGTTTGCCGTAGGGAAGTGAGTTTTGACCCATGACAAGTGACACGCTCTCCTCCAATCGGAAAACATATTTGAGTTGGGAGATATTTACTCTTAGACTAGGTAATACCAGATGCTTCTACCCCTCTCCTAAAAAGCCAACCTGTGATTAAATTTTTGATATGCATTGATTTGATTTCAGCATCCCAGCACTCAAACAGTTGACACTTAAAGATAGTTCATTATAATTGCTAATATTATGGTGGATTCAGCACCAGCTTTCCAAAAATTGGATCCGGGTTATCTTCTTGGGGGCCAGGCAACAAGAAGTTGCCTAAGGAAACCCAAATTTTATCATGGCTTTCATCACTCAGGAACCTTTCACAGAATTCTTGCTGTGTCAAGGAGTGCGGTTTTTTGAATTAGTTTATTTATGTCCGCTCAAAAGCCATGTCCCATTTAAATTAATCAGGGAAACATTTGAATCCTATTATGATTTCCAGAGATTTACATTATACCCAAACACTAGTACTGTAGTTCTGTGGACTATATCCTCATGAATTTTCAACCAATTTTGTAATTTTTTACTCTATATAGTTGGTGTTTGAGAGTTCCAAAGGCAAAGCCACTGAGAAGAAAGTGTCTTCAATAAAGTTCCTAAAGAAACATGAATCACCAAGCCCAGCTGGCCTTCCTGTGACTCCCACAGCCACCATTCATCTGATCAATGGACAAGTTCCATCCACTCAGTGACTCAGACTAGTTCATATATAAGGTTTTTCATAATAATCCTTCAAATCCTGTGATCAACAATTAAATTCTTCCCAGTGTTTGCCAATTATAGGCAGAAATCAGGAGATTATGTAAGGAAAATTCTTAAAATTCACATCATTTGACCTCTAAGACTATCCAAGATTGCAAAACAAAGTCTCCACTTGATAATAATTTACTTTCTAAGCCACAAATATAGGTGATGTAACATTTTATTGACCCCACAAATTACAATAATTTATGCCAAACAAAAAAAACTGTTTGTATAAGAAGGGAGTTTAATTCCTAAGGTTTAGTATGGAACACCACCATATAGTTGTTGTTTCTTTGTAAAAGAACATGAACACAACTGCCATGAAAAATCAAAGGAATAACTTGCAAAGTTAACATTAATTTTAGCTGCTTTAGGTACTTACAACACAGCACCAACTACTTCACAAAAAAAGAAAGTTTTCCAACTGTGGGTAAAAGAAACACAGGTCAATGCTTCCGAGTCATTGTTTTACCAGTACTGAAACAGCCCTAGTAGTTAATTTCACCAACCTAAGGTCTAGATCAATGTTTATGTTTACAGTTAGGTTAACATCTAAGAGCACAGTTGGTAAGAATACTCGCCATCCACCAATGTGGCCCAGGTTCACTTCCTGGACTTGCCGTCATATGTGGGTTGAGTTTGTTCAATGTTCTCTACTCTGCTCCTAGAGGTTTTTCTTTGATTACTCCAGCTCTCCCCCTTCACCAAAGACCAACCAATACTTTGCTTTATTTGAATTTCATTATGTGATTGCTCCACATTCTTCCCAATTTAGTAAAGCAATAATTTATTATGTTTAGCTACATTAATGATCATAATCATCATCATCATCATTATTATTATCATTAAGCCTTAGTGTAGGTCAAGGTTTTTACAGTATTGATAAGGCAATGACCTACGATTTTTTTATAGCTCCAGTTTGCATATTAGGACGACCAATCTTCTTCAAACTTCAAAATATTTACAAGTACCTGGGTCTCTTCTCTTTCTGTGTTCGCTGGGCTGATGAGGATGCTACCATGGGTCGAAACTCACTTTGATTAAACTGCCGTCCATGACCTTGCATGGCACTGTTGAAAATGCATGCCTCATGATATGTTTAGTACTGACTGTGACTTGAGCCTAATGTGTCTAGCTCATTCCTTGACAGTAATTCCGCTGTTGTTAAAGGGGCTAGGTCACACAATCTTAAGCAATTTCAGCACTGATCGAATGGAATTAACTAAAATATCAAAATAACTGTTCAAAACTATAGAAGAACTCTAACAAAACACAGGGAAGCCAAGAAGGGACATGGATGGACAAAATTGGAGAGGATTGAAATGGATTGAATTTGGGTAAATTTGAAAAACGTCAGCCCACCTTTTTTCAAATTTATATCAGTCGATATCAAAATGTCATTTACAAAGCTGGAAAATCATTCTCAGTTGTTATGTGGCGGTCATTTTACAAATGAAAGACTCTTGTTCTGCCAATTTGACGTTTAGAGCTCATAATTGACAAAATTAAACAAAATTACCGGGGCTAGCGTGACCGAGCCCCTTTAAGTATCACATGGGGATTTGGTTGCTAAGTAACTACCACGCATGCTCAACAAAGCAAGTTTCAACCCATGGCAGAGGTCTGTTTTCGCCATACTCCTCAGCCCAGCGAACGCAAAAGAAGAGACCTCAGTCTGCTATCAGGAAACTCCAGGGTCACCTATGGAGAGGATGATTTGTGGGAGTTATGTTTTATTTCGCCGCAAAAATGTTCCAAGGGTTGGTTATGTCAATGGAGAGTGCAAATACAAAATTATTCCCAGTGAAAGATCGGTGTCTTACTTTGTAAGAAATGGACAAATGTTTAACCCTAGTTGAGGGAAAGACTGGTCTAGTTAGGCATAAGTTGACGATCAAAGGAACTTATTTCAACATCAGGTGCAAGTACAGCTCAGCATAATATTCAGGGTTGTCTGCGGGTTTTAAATTAAGGTAGACTGCAGTGCTTAAAAAGAAGGAGAAAAATGCAGTTACTGTAAGAAAAACGAAATATCTGCTATTTGCTAGCAGCCGGTTACTTTTGGAAACCCGAAATATTCCTAGACTAATTATGCCCAGTTCACACCATACCAACCTTAACCATACATGTTTTAAACATGTTCAGTTAAACACGGTTTCAAAGTGTTTTCTCTTTTAAATCATGAAAACTGATTTTTGTCAACTACAAATTTAACACACATCAAAGCATGTAAAAGCCAGTCCTAAATTTTTCTGTGACCAATTTTCATTTTGTTAAACCTAGTTTAATTAAACATGTCTTGTTGGTGTGCATGGGGTATAGAAGTCCTTTCACAGTTGTGCATTGAAGAGTGAAGTCTGTAGAGTGAAAATAAATTACCTGTATGTGGCGAGATATGACAAGATTTATCTGAAGTTTAGTTTCCTATTTATCATGACTCCTTTCTTTGGGGTTTATAATTTATTGAGCTTGCAAGGAAAAGGGAATATTACAATGTTGATCACTTCTAGGGATTGAAGGATTTGGCAAAAACCTGTTCTCAGGTAAACTTTAGCTGTAAACTTTAGCTGTAAATATGTAGGTAGATCAGTAGCTTATAACCTGCTAACATGTGTAACAGAAAGAATATTTTTATTGATTGAAATGATTTTTAATGCATTAACTAAATAAAATAATAAATGATATGGCAAAAGCAGCATCATTGTATGGCCATTTATGTACAATTTCACCTGGTTATGGACAATCTCCACATACAAGTATTTTGGCGTTGATTAAACAGGTCAAAAAGATCAGGATACAAACTGTAGTGATTTAGCTGTACACATGCTAAGGACACTGTGTTTCAGGCTTATTTCCAAGTTTAATAGTTGCTCACTCAGGTAATTTGAAATTGAAAGATCAAAAACAAGAAGACAGTAATCTCATCTAATGTTAGGGTGGAAAACTTTTACTTTTTCCTTTAACCAAGAGAGCAAAGAGTCAAAATGACTGCTCAGTGCCATACTTTTAAAGAGTAAGGCAGAAAAAAGTTCCTGCTGTTGTGGTGTAGCTATATCCGGCATGCTTTCACTATGGCAGGGCCAGCAATACTGTAACTAGCAGTAATCCCCCACATGATTTTTGAATTGTGTAAAATCCAAGATACAAGCCTCTGACTAGAAAGTGTAAACTATGCCTCAGCATTAAGGGTAATTAAGAACATCCCTCCCTATTAAAGCCTTGACTATTACTTATTGTTAAGTCGGTCTCTACTTAAATAAAACTGCATTGTGATGCAAGATGATTATGGGTGCAGGGATGGTGCAGTGGTGAGAGCACTCGCCTCCCACCAATGTGACCTGAGTTTGATTCCCACATCCGGCGTCATATGTGGGTTGAGTTTGTTTGTTCTCTACTCTGCACCGAGAGGTTTTCTCCAGGGAATCTGGTTTCCCCTGCCCCTGGGGTGCAGGGATGGCGCAGTAGTGAGAGCACTCGCCTTCCACCAATGTGGCCCAGGTTTGATTCCCGGACTCGGCGTCATATGTGGGTTGAGTTTGTTGGTTCTCTACTCTCCACCAAGAGGTTTTCTCCGGGTACTCCGGTTTCCCCTCTCCTCAAAAACCAACATTTGACTTGATTTACTTTCATTGTTAATTTCAGTTTACAGTGTCCCCAATTAGCGCTCCAGCGCTAGAACGACTAGACACTTAAATAAAGTTCCTTTCCTTTTTTCCCTCTCCTCAAAAACCAACATTTGACTTGCCCCAGCAAACCCTTTTTTGAAGATCCCTTTCTTTAAACAATGAAGCACAAAATCGACAAGGTTCTTTCAAATAATTATTGACTGTCACATTTTACCTGAAGACTGTGCAGAGTTGAGTACAAAATAAATGAAAATAGCCAGACAACAGAGATGCGACTTCAGTAACACAGATGCATTCAAGGCGTTCAATTCCTTTAATAAGTTTGTTAAACCCATATCCAACCAAACAAAGTTACCACAGAATTTGCCATTTGGTTTCAGCGTTGTATATAACATCACAGTCAGTAAAATATTAGAAACAAAGCTCACTTTGATATCCAACAGCGAAAGATGCAATAGGCCATTTTACAGTTGTTTGCTCAGCGACCTAGCCTATGAATGGCTCCGAGGCTGCCGGTGACCTTGTACTGATACAGCCCCCACTGCTTTTATCATGTAATGCTAATTAGTCCATATTAACATTACAAAAGCATGAAGGTTTGTATCAAAACAGGGTCACCGGCAACCTCGCTTCCATTCTTAGGCCAGGTAACTTAGCTACAACTGTAAAATGGTCTATTGTTATCGAAGTTCATTATTCACCTCTTTAAGATTCCAGATATTCATTTTTCACCGCTTGTAGTGTTTATCGAATTGACGTTCCATTCTTGAGCTCATAAGGGTATATTTCGTTTAAAGATTTCGCGTTACATTGGCTTCCACGCAATTGCTTGTACTGTGTCCACCGAATAAAATCTACCTCAATCTACGCATTTCTACTACCCCCAAAAACCTACCAAAGATACGCGCAGAAGACTCTAG
>OX421456.1:3912500-3970000 GCA_949126865.1 Montipora capitata | reverse complement strand
GGTTTGGCGACTGTAGGTCAATTTCTTGTCGACGGCTAATATTAATTAGAAGGCGATTTAAGCCCCTTTTTAACGCTGCAAACAAAGCGAAAGAGTACTTTCCGCGCTAAAAATTAGAACGGCGAGGCCTCCACTTCCTTTATGTTCGAATGTACAATTTATTTTCAAATTACCGAGTGTAACAAACAAAAACAACCATAAATAGCGAATGGTTCAGAGTTGTTTTGGCAACTAAAAGCCACCAATTCCATTCTGCACATAATCCTTTCTATATAGTCAACGCTCGTTATTAAAATAAACCGTTAGAAACTTTCAAAAATACTTAAATTATCGCCGGTTTCGCAAGAAAAAGAAATGCGAGTTATAAACATGAGCGGAAAACCAATAAAAACGAATGTATTTTTCCTCTTATTTGAATACATCCCGCACAGAAAACATATGAATTCTAAATCATTCGGAAGAATTTATAGTAGTAACCCCTTAGTTTTATACAAGCAATGTGTAATTGAATTTTAGAGGATTTAATACATATTTGGTTAAGGATTGTCCCAACAAACAAAAGAATTTTTTCCCTTGGATCGCTTAATTTTAAAATGCACTTTTTCCTTCGGTTTTGAAGATATTATTTATTTAGCACCGAAAATCCCCAGTAAGGCTTTAGAACTCACAATGGAACCCAAACAAAGCATCGAGGAGGGAATTCTCTCTAACTTAGCGACGATTTCAAAACGGCAACTGTTCATTATTTTCTATGCTTTGAAAAAGTCTTAAATGAGTTCAAAGATAACGTACGGGCCAACAGAACACATCACTTAAGAACTTTCTCTTTTTCTTTTCTTTTTTATTTTTTTTGAAATCGTATCACACCGTTTGGTCTGTTTGCAAATTTTGGCGCAGATAGTTGACAGGTTAACAATAGAATCCCAGTGAATGTTTTATAAACTATCAATCACTTAGTCATGTTGCTTGAAATTCATTGGCTAGCAGCTTTAAAGTTCTTTAATCCAATGCTAATTAGCAATATCCTTCGCAATTAGGTTTTCCTTGCGCAAACTGCGAAATAAGAATTCAGAATTACATCACCGTTAACGTTTTCAAAACACGACGCTTTCAGCAAAAATTTCGTTCGCGTCGTATGAGCGACCCATGTTTACGAAAGCGTATGGTGGTGAGCTAGAACGGCGGCTTAATTTTATGGCTCGAGTGTGGCTGTATTAGGAACAAAAAACAGGATTAACGATAATTTCCTGGAGTTCGCTTCTCAAAACACTGCGCCAATTTCGACCCGTAGTGCTGGAACATTTCAGAGGCGCTATTTGCAAAGTCTCAAGAAAGCGAAGAATATTCAAACGAACGATCGAAAATCACGTTGGACGTCGAAGCCCGAAGCGAAACACGTCCACGGTCGATAATCGATGCCTGGTTGTCAATGTCTGGAACAGCGCAAACTCCATCGATCTACAACGATGGAAGCGTTGGCATAAATTAAGCTAGTTGTTTGTCGGCCAAAGCCGACCATTGCACCTGCTTGACCAGAGTAGATGCGCTACTCGACAGGAAACTTGAGGTGGTTTTCTCGATGTGAGGCCTTCGCAGAAACTCATGGCTACCGATGTTGGAGCTTGGCTGCCTTTCGTACGGGCAGCCGCTGTGGGATGGGCTCCTTTAGCAACTTCCCCGATGCCACCGCCGCCAGAGTCGCAAAAGAACGACGAGAGAGTAACTATCAATGTGAGTGGGCGACGATTTGAAACTTGGCAAAACACATTGTCGCGTTTTCCGGAAACCCTTCTTGGTAGTGACGAAAAGGACTATTTTTTCGACTCGGAAACAAAGGAGTATTTTTTTGACCGAGATCCAGACTTGTTCCGGCACGTTTTAAATTATTATCGAAATGGAAAGCTCCATTACCCGCGAGGTGAATGCGTTGCATCGTTTGAGGAAGAACTCTGCTTTTTTGGAATTTCCGAGGACGTTGTCTACGATTGTTGCTGGGAGGATTTTCGAGAGAGGAAAAAGGAGTGCGAAGAGAGAATTTTCGAGCCAGATAAACTCGAGGATGGCGGATCGCAAAATGGGGAAGAAAACACAGATTCGACTTTCCGCGAGAAGATGTGGACAGCTTTTCAGAATCCTCAGAGCGGAAAGTTAGCATCTCTTGCCTATTACGTTACCGGGTTTTTCATCGCAGTAAGTGTTATCAGCACAGTGGTGGAAACACTACCTACTGACGGCGGAACTATTGGTGACGTGAATAAAAACATTTTTTTCTCGATGGAAACTGCTTGTGTAGTGGTCTTCACGGTGGAATACATCGCTCGTTTGTACGCGGCGCCAGACCGCTGCAAGTTCGCTCGCGATCTTATGAGTGTTATTGATGTAGTGGCGATTTTACCTTACTATGTGGGCTTGTTCATGCCGAATAATTCTATAAGTGGAGCTTTTGTAACTCTGAGAGTTTTTAGGATCTTCAGAATTTTCAAATTTTCCAGACATTCTCGCGGGCTTCGAATCCTGGGTTATACGCTCAAAAGCTGCGCTTCGGAGCTTGGGTTCTTGCTGTTTTCCCTTTCAATGGCAGTTATTATCTTTGCGACTGTTATGTACTATGTGGAAAAAGAAGAGCCTAATACAAAATTCGAAAGCATCCCTGCGAGTTTTTGGTACACAATTGTCACGATGACAACTTTAGGGTGAGTAAAACTTTCGATCTTTTTTTCCTACCACGCAAACTTAATCACGCGCGTATTATTCAACATGTTTACTTTTGTCTATAAGCATTAAGTTCTTGATCAAATGATTCAAGTTTGTTCGACGAATTTCAAATGTCATTCTCCAAGTACGGTATACGCGAGATAAAATTGGTAGAATTTTATGATGTTGAAATATCTAGATAAGACACTTCACTGAGTGTGTTTTTCACAGCTCGTAATCTACAAATTTTAATCATTGTGAATTGCAGTTATCGTATTTAGAGATTACATAGCATTTAAACGAAAATCGATCTTCTTCTGCCCACTGCCTTCATTTTAAGGGAAAATTCTACAATAGTTTCTAAGAAACGAACGAAGTTTAATTTGACTGTAAAACCAAAATATTTTAATGCAAATACGCATATTTACCTCTTCTGTATGCAACATTTCTTGTGATGGATGTTGAAATGAAAACATAGAAGAAATAACAAAGATTGTATACACATTTCTCCGTTTGAGATGCAACTTGGATCACAATTTCTATAAAACAAAAATGTTGGCTTTGTCGCCGAAGTTTTCTCGCGATCTACGATTCTTAAACTGAGCAAGATTTACCGGCTTACTTTCCAAAAAAAAAACCATCAAATTTATGTGGACACAAATTTTAAAAATTTGTACAATCGTTTCAACGCTTTTCAACAAGAAACAAAACTATTCGTACTACACGGCGTGTTCTCGCCAATAACCATACGAAAACTGCGAAAAGGATTATTTTGCGACGATAATTTAGTCATGTTGTACTTAAGATTTTTTTCAATCGGTTAAGAAAACTTGAAAACCGAAAACAAGTTCTGTACACAAAAGGTGAATTTGAGTGTCACATTTATGGATTTTCAAGAGTATTAAGCCCTTACTGACATGTAAGCATTAAAACGCATAAAATTACACATTACATTTAAAAGGGGTCTGGTGGAATCGCGAATTAACTTGATTTTGGTCCACGAGAATGGACTCAACATGGCTGTATTTACAACAAACGAATTTCATTTTCTTCCAAAAGGAAGCCTTTGTCTTGTTCTTTAGTGTTTACAATTTATTTTGCGTGTCATGGCGTTTATGTGAGCGTGCTTCTAACACCCCCTTAGCGAATAACAACCAAAGCGATTGAACATCCACTACGACAACGCAGTAAATTTCACAAGTAAAACAGAAAAATTGTGTCGCCGGTTTAAACGAAACACAGCATTGGAATAATTAGACGCAGTCACCCCTGTGAGATCTAAATTAGCAGGAAATTCGAAGAACATTACAGCTGTTAGAAATTGCGTGGATTTGAATGAATAATTTCTCATGTGCGAAAATTCGATAGCTAACATGAGCACGCGTCAGAAAGTTCCGTTCGTTTTGCCCTGAAGTGGGTTCTCGTCCGTGCATTAAATAGAATCCATTTCACTGCATCAAGAGGGCTTTAACGGCGTTCTTTTGCGTATCAATGGCTTTCAAATCCTTACAATGCAAAAAGCATTCATATTGGAATTCCAAAATAACATTGTTTTTGAATGGAAAGTCAATGATCCTATTTAAATTCGTCGTCCGCAAAACGGCCGAAAAGAAGGCTAATTAAGGGTTCTTAAGAATCTATAAGAACAAAACACATCTTAAATAATTGCTGCTTTTGTTTTCAAACTTACACGCGTCGATTTATGCATATAATTACGTTCAAAAGCACTGTTTATCTCTGGGACAATTCTTCTTTTTTTTCTTATTTTTAAACCCCTGTATTCTTTCGAGTTCCGGCTTTGGTTTTAAACCAAAGCTCTTTTTTTTAAATCTAATTTCTTATGCAGAGCAGGAAAGTCTTCCTTTATGAATATTTTATACTCAGCCAGACATTTCTTTCCATTCCAATGTAAAAAATTCAGCAATTTTTCATCTCTATTCCACTCCTATTATTGCCAATTAACACAATCGTATGAAACTTACAAAAAGACGAAAATCAATATTAGGAAGCTGAAATTTTAATTCGGCTCTCAATTTATATATTTTCTTTGCACTTTAAAAACAAACAACTTAATTTTTCTCTCAGCCCAGAAATTTTTTATTTAAAATGACAGAAATCATAAACCATTTATGTTTACACGAGCTAAACCCATTTTATCAATCACGTTACTAATCTTTTGATATAAGGCAAAATGAAAAAAAAACTTGTTGTTCATCATGATGATAAAAAATTGACAAAATCGTCATTTCATTCATTCTAACATAACACTATAATATATTACATTCACAATTAAGGCAGAAGAATTTCAACTAAATATGTGGAGGCAGAAAATGCATTTACTACGCTTTGCAAGAATAACGTCATTTGTATATGCCAAAAAAACTTAAACTGCCTGTCCCTGATGAAAACTGTCATGCTTGTCATGCTGGTTTACAACTACTCAGGTCTCAATAGAATTTTTGATCACTATTATTTGCTAGCTTTGATAAATAATTATTATTATTATTTGCAACCAGTTGTTTCCCACGATCACATGCATGGGAATCAAACCGTAAGACAATTCACTTTCATTGACCCAGGGCTTGTTTAATACAAAAGTAACCACTTTTTCAGGCTTGTTAATATTGACAACCTCTGCAACAAACAACAATAAGGCACACATGTTGATTGAACCTGACGCTTCGATTAAAGGAGTTACTGCGAGCAAGTCAAATAGCTAATTTTCCTACCATTTGAACAATATCCTGCAAAACACGTTAATTTGGTACATGTAAGTTTCTCACCAAGGGTCCCTATTTCCTGGCAGGACCTAAATAAATGTTTGGTCTTTACATTACAAAGCATTTATTTTCTGCCTTGATGAAAAACATTCTTGTCAGCTTAAGGAGTATCCAACCATGAAAGAATGTAATTAAGTCAATGAAAAATAAGAGTACTTTCTTACTTTTAGTGGAAGAGAAGAATTCAACATCTCACTGACCTGAACCTGAGCTGCCCAACTAAGATGCTTCAATCTGGAAAAAAAAATTCAAAAACTCCAATTACAAAATGAGAACAGTTTACGTATACATTGACCTAATTCAATTTTGACTGACAACATGCTGAGGAAGTCAGCACTGCAGGGAAAGCACTTAAGGATGGTGCCTACTAATTCAAAGGAATTTTTGCCCGGTTTAATGAATATGCGGGAAAAGCAGATCTTAACAAGTGTTATTGAAATCCAAAAAGAAAATTAGGGGTAACCACACATTTTTCGAAAATAATTAAGCAACAATATTTGTAAAAAGCTTTAAAATACAAAGCAATGTATAGCGTTCTTTTCCAAATTGAAGCTTAATTACATAGTATCTCTGAAAAATGCAAGGTTACCCCCAATTTTCTTTTTGAATGCCAAGAGCACTTGCTAAGTTCTGCTTTCTCCTCATAGTTTTGCACCGTGCAAAAATATCCCTGCATTAATAAGCACCGCCAAGAGGAAATCTGAGTATCTAAAAATGCGCAGAACGTATGCAAGATAACGATAGTAGGCACTGTCCTTAAAATGTATTTTCAAGACAAGGACGGCATGCCGAAGGCTTTTACTGTCAAAGACTTCTGTGGCACTGCAAAAGACCTCCACATCCTTTAAACATGACAGTGTAACTTGTAATCTTGCAACTTGTGGGGCTCTGTGTGTTAAGAAATCTAAAGCCTTTAAACTGGGACCAAGCCACCCTTAGTTATTCGCAAAGCCTTGAGGCAGGGTGCGGTCGTGGATCACCGACATGCAAAGCCTGTGCCTTAACTGCCAGGCCACACTCCCTCCTCCAGAAATGTGATTTAATAAATCCAACAAGTAATTCATAAAAAAAGTTTTGAAAACCTGCATTCATTCACGAAAGTCCTTTGACTTGAGATCCTGTACACTCTTCCTGACAAATTGTGTTGCTATTTATAATGGCCTTTGCCAGCGATGCATTTGATCTTGTGTAATGCAATTTGCAAATTTGATAGTTTTTGTCAACTTGGTCGTATTCCTGAGGCCCTCCCTGGGGGGTGCTTGTTCCCTTTTTGTGCCATTTGAAAATTTGCTTGCATTCCCTTACTCCTGAAATTACTTAAGTTTCAAACTTGCTGCCAGCGTTTTGATCCCTAAAGTTGTTTATGTTCCCTTGATCCCTAAGAAATTCTGTTTGTTTCCCTGCTCCCCTGTTCAAATTTAGCCATGTTCCCTCGTTCAGCAGTTTCAGAGATAATGGAGCACTCAATATCTTTGCAACTTCTGAACAAGCTACATGTAACTGCAAGTGAACTCAAAGGTTAAATGATCCCTTGATTAATATCTTAGCCAAGATTTTTCTTCCGTCACGGTCAGCTGTATAGGTGCCATCTGCGAGTGATATATATATATATATATATATATATATATATATGGGTTATTGACCAAGCGTGAGGTCAAGATAGCTGGATATTGGCCAAGTTCTTTTTTTGCGTGTTCATGGACCGAGACGAAGTCGAGGTCCATAACCACGCAAAAAAAGAACAAGGTCAATATCCAGCCATCTTGACCAAACAAGCTTGGTCAATAAAGGATTTATTATAATTATGACTTACAACACCAAAAAATGATCTTTGATCTTGCGGGACCAAGCGAGAAGTCCCGACCAGGCAAGGTAGCTCCATCTTGCCCGCTCGGGTAGCCAATCACAGCGCGAGATTTGGTTCATCTTGCCCGCTCACGGAGCTAGTCATATAATAATTGTCATTACTAATGTCAGCTTCTTTCTTACTTGTTCATAAATATTTCTTGTTTTTTTTTCCAGATATGGTGACATGGTTCCTGAAACAACACCTGGCAAAATAGTTGGTAGCCTGTGTTCACTCAGCGGAGTGCTGGTGATTGCCCTACCTGTGCCTGTCATTGTTTCTAATTTTAGCCGAATATATCTGCAAAACCAACGAGCAGACAAACGAAAAGCTCATAAGGTAAAAAGTTTAATTTGTCTAATTAAATAAACTCCTATAAGTGCTAATTAAGCCCTGGTACTGCTTAAAAATTAATGTCAAACACAAGCCATCTTAAGTTATCAATCATGGTGTTAGTCACAAATAGAACTTTGAAAAAATTAATTTGAAAAGGTTTGAAGTGAATGATTACAGTCGTTGATTGCACGTGATTGTGGGAAAGCAGCATCAAGTTCTGACTTTCAGCCTTTAATGGACTACACTGTATTATCAACTATCATCATAAATGGTTTGAAGCCATGAGTCGTATCATAATTGAGTGAGTACAATCGTCCTGGTGAGTGTAGTCCTGAGAAGAACTGTTTCGAGTGACGTTGACTGACATTTTGACAACCTGAGCAAAAGTGAGGTTGTCGACTCTGAAGATGACTTCCCCTCAGGTTGTTCAAGCGCCAATCAAGGTCACGCCAAACAGTCCTTCTCAAGACTGCACTCACCAGGACGATCGTACTTCACTTAATAATATTATGGTTAGCTATCATCAGAGGCAACATGTGACAATGGCTAATTTTAGTAAAACATCTCAGGTGCACTTCCTAATAATTATTCTAATAATTATTTAGTACAGTGTGTACTAAAACAGTGGATAGGATTGAAGGCATGCTCTGATTGGCTACTCAAACTGAGAATACCCTTTGCTAGTCAACTCCAAGCAACTCGTGCAGGATTTGTGCCCCAAAAAACTGCAATCGTTGCAGGAATAAATGAGTTTATAATCATCTTTGTAATATTATGTAAATGCGCTATATTACATCACTGTTTTAGTATAATAATTATGTAGTAAAACAACTATGTACTTCAGCGTCAGCCTGTCAGTGCATGTGGATAGTGGTGGACAATACCTAACCGCTTTGAGGCTCGGTAAATATCCACCACTAGCCACCTCCACTTCGGTGAATCTATTCATCACTGCACCTGGACACACTCCCTTGCAGAACCCAAACTCTAAACAAAGCGTCTCTTTTCCTCTCTGTTAATATTAGACCTTTGAAAGGAAAAAGAGCACGCTCTATTAACTGTATATGATGCTATGATTTGCAGAAAGCAAGAGTTTCCATTTCCAAGACAATGGCTGGCACAGCTTTGGTATCACCTCCAGACAAGGAAAATGTGCCATTGGTAAATGAAATGTTTCTCTCAAAAGAGAACTAGGGAGCTTAAGCAATCACAACAGTGACGGCAACAAGAACGTCATCTCAAAATATAAATTAAAGTTATTGTAATCACTTTGTGACCACTTATAATTAAACCTTTTTAATTTGACAACGGTGTGGTAGTTTCTCGAAAATGACATTGGTCGGAATGGAGCTTCATTAAGGGGAAGTTCTTCATAAAACCCCAAATTTGGCTATTTCACGTTGCTGTTTTGCAGACAACAGCAAAGAAATGGACAAAAGTGATAAACGCACGTGCAGGGCATGCAAAGCTATTGTCTTTGCACACTAAATATGCACATTTGTGACGTTCTCATTGCCGTCGCCGTTGTCATTGCTTAAGCTCTCTACTGACAGTTATGGTCCGGGCAAACGGCTTCACCATTTGCAACATCCACTGGATTTTGTTGAACAATGTACACATATTTGAAGTTCAGGTTAAAGATGAAGAATTAAGTGAAGGATGTTGGCTGCTGGGATGGGCAAATGGTTTCAACACATCAATGATCAACAGTTGATTCAACAGAGCCTCACGAGAGGCCAGGTATTCATTCCTGGGCTGCAGCTGCCGTTGTTACTATGGATACTGACCTTTTTCTTATGGATTCGGACATGGATACATCATTGAGAGACCGATTAGTGCGCAGGTGCATACCCAACGATATTCAAAGAGGGGAGGCAAACGCCTTTAACTTCATTCAATATTAATTTGTGGTAACAAGAAATGTTGAATGGTTGTTGAAGCAAAGTTTAAATGCTTACAAACGTTGGCCGTGTAACACTTATGTTTCAACAGACTTAACTGATTAGAGTGTAATGTGAAGTGCTAGTTTTGTACCCCATATGAACCATGTGAGCCTTAGCCCTACCAATGGAAATGGGCCCACACAAGGACAGAGAAAACTCGACCAGGGTGGGAATTGAACCCACGACCTTTGGGCTAGATCACCGCCGCTCTACCGACTGAGCTACAAGGTCAGACGGGAGCAGGCCATGGGAACTGAAGATGTAGAGTGGCGTTGATCTAACCCGAAGGTCGTGGGTTCAATTCTCACCCTGGTCGAGTTTTTCTCTGTCCTTGTGTGGGCCCATTTCCATTGGTAGGGCTAAGGCTCAGTGCACATGGTTCATATGGGGTACAAAACTAGCACTTCACATTACACTCTAATCAGTTAACTTTATAGATTCTACCCTGTCTAATGCAAGAGGATTTGACTCAATCAGTTCGGGCTAGCTTTTGACAGAGGATTTTTTCACTCATATAACTTTTTTATATCCATTTAGCCCCAGTTATTCAAATGTTGCATTGCACTACAGGTTCACGTGTCTACTTGATCAAACACTATTCCATCGTCCTTAATTGCAATTACATGTACATGCCCCTATAAGGTTTATCCTGACATGTCAATGGAACTACATTATTCACCTTTGAAAGTGAAGTCAACTAATTTTAAAAAGAAAATTACTTTTCTTGAAGATCCTTGAAATTGGGATGCTTTAAAGCATTTAGGGCCAAATGGTTAAGGCAGGCATCTTTTTAGATTTATCATTGTTCTTTTTAACTCAATTTTTGTCTTAATCATTATTAAGTCACATGTGTTGTGTCTGATTTTTGATAATGGCTTCTAAAGACTTCTGCTAGTAACAACTATCAAGTTCAAATAGATGCATACATGTAATTGCGCTGAGTTAGGTTAAAAATGTGAACCCAATTAAATTGCTGCAAGAGGAGGTAGAGGTAAAATTCCCCTCGAATGAATAGCCTTAGTGACTGTGAGCTCACATATTTTAACATTTTCTTGCAGGGTGCTGGCCTGGAGTTGACTCATATCCCTGTCAGCAGTAAAGAGAAAAACTACCTTGACGAGCAACATGCCCATCTACTACAATGTTTAGAAAAAGCAACGGTAGGTACATGACATAGTACTGGTCATTATATGCTTCTGATGTCATCAAAGAACATTACGCACACGTCTGTCTCTCTTTCTTTATGAAAAATCTGAGGATGCCATCCACAACTAAAACTCGGTTATCAGAAAATTGCTCGCTCAGAGAGGTACTATTACAATGCAGCATTTAAATTATTTAAGTTCGCCAGACATATGAAACAAGCAACAGGGATTTCCATGAAGAAGAGAGTGCATTCAAAATTACTGTTAGAGCTAAAAGCTTGCCACCATAATAAAGCATTTAAAAGAATTGTCGGTACGGTAGCCAAATGTTACTGGACTGTCTCAAAACCACCTTCCTACAGTGTGTAATGTATTTTAAAGGGCGATGAAACAGTGTGTGTTTCTGACAACATTAAATAATATTGTTGGTGAATTTACGTTCAACAGGCGCGGCAGTTTGTAGAAATGGAATATTCCTATAAAGGAGAACCAGTGAGGAAAACTCCCAAGCTGCCAACACCCATTTGCACTCCATCTGGTTCACCGATCTCATCGTCGGTTTCACTTGCAGCAGTGTGCGACCAAGGTTGCTACAACCGAAACAGTTATGCTGGGAAATGTATGAAACGAGCGAGGTCGCTTTCTGAACCTGCACACCAACATGAAAATGCACTTTCACTGGACCACTTGGAAATGAATGATATCAAGGGAAAACACAGGGCAAATTCGAAGCCACATAATGACAAACAGTCAAACAATATTACAACCTCTGCAATTGTGACCATGCCTGACTTTGAGACAGTAGCGGTTCCCAACAACATTCATGAGGGAGAGTCCAACAGGAGATATGAAAACTGTAACAACCGCCTGGGGTCCCATACTATTATTTAAAATTTATGCTGCCAGGCAAAACAGTGAAATTCATAAGAAAAAAATTTATGCAATTAGTAATGAACTATACTTTGCAAATTGAATGTTGCCAATCAATTATTACTTGCAAAAGGTTAACTTGGCTAGACCTTGATCATGGTTAGATCACTTGCTAAATATTCCAGAATATTATAAATATTAGCTTAAAGATTTCTAATATTTAAATTTGGAGTGATTATCTAAAAAAAAATTACTGAGCTACAAAGTTCACTTTGTGAGTCTCTGACTAAACCGTTTTTCTCTAAAGTGGCATTTAAGTGCTGCGACATTTTGAGATAAAGTTTGAACAATGCCTCCAATGTTTTACACAGTGGAAAATTTTTTGGTGAACTTTTTACCAATGCCAGAACGTGCTGAGCACAGTTTTGAAAAAAGATGCAAGGTCATCACGGATATTCATTCAAGAGTTTTAGAAAGAGAGTATTTTCTATAAAGAGAACAAAACTTAAGAAACGAAAACAGCAGTGAGCAGTTATTCACAGAGAAAATACCGAGGTATGGCGCATCATGCATCGTATCCAAGGATCAGACTGAATGTGCTCTTACAAGAACCCATCACAGCGCCAGGAAAATGAATCAGGAGTCAGTCTGTTCCAGGTTGGCGAATATACATTGTGACACCTGGTGCACTTGACACACTGATCTGAGAAAGAATGTATAATCGTCAGACCAAAATAGGCTTCCATGGATGGGTACAAAACACAATGAACTCATTGCAGAAAAAAGTGGAATTTATTCAAGTGGAATTGCACAAGGAAGGGCAACATAATTTGGATAAATGTGAAAGTCAGAGGTTCCTTCAATTTTATAGCCTTCAAGGCAAAATTAATTAAGTATATACTGAAACTGTGTAGTTACTACAGAAAACACAAGGTGGACTTAATCTCTCTAGAGACAAAAACGTTTGAGGAAACAATAATTTCTTTTATAGGACACATTGAATTACATAATTAAATATAACATTACTGTAACAAGGTTGCAAAATTGTGGACAGGTTTTACGGTCTTCCAGCAATGGGAAAGGTATTTAATGTTAGCAACTTTTTGTGAGTTGACTGTACAACAGGAACTTATTTTATACTGAGGTTTTTTACCTGTAAACCCATGTTAACATAAAGAGACTGTAAATTCTGCAGTTTGGCCTTGTTGAAGTCAGTTTCCTTTTAGAGCAAAACAAATTCATTTTTCCACAGTAGAACTCTTATATAAAATAGGGAACCAAAAATTATTTGACACAACCAATCAAGCAACACCACAGGAAAGTACTTAACTCCATAGTCTTCGAAAGGTGTAACGTTGGGATAGATCTAGTTGATTACTGTGCCCCATGCAGTTATCACCATTGACAATGGATAAGTGCTCTCGTTTAACACACTCCCCAGGTTACAAGGGAGTTTAGGCAAGGGACGTCAGCCATATTTACGTCTCAATAATAGAAATTTGGGTCATTTGAAGAATAACTTCGTATTAAATCGTTCCATCTTTTTCACAATAATTTACACAATAGGCAAAGTATTCTATGAATGCATGGATTGACAGGAGCAGCATTCATTAGTACAGATACAGAATGCAGACGACGACAAAGAAATGACAAAATGCATGCTGTGCACACTGCAAAGTTGTTTTTTTCTCATTAAACCTAATTTCTGTTGCATTCACATTCTGCTGTCATGGTTTTTTGGCTAATCTCGTTTATACAAGTTGACTCACAAGCCTTAAAGTCAAGCTATGTCATGAGTGACCAGTAGTTTTGAGATTAAATTTGAACCAAGTATTCAAACTTTGCTCTCGAGATTCCGAATTCCTGTGATCTTTTCCTTGATATAACGAAAATAGTTAGCTGTGAACTTTTATTTTATCATAAGATAAACACAGGCAAAATAAACACATTTAATTGAAGTCCATGTATGTTTGATACATTTGGAAATACAAATTTTGGTACATGTAGATTGGAATATGAACAAAGAAATTTTTATCCAGACATCGATTGTGATGCGCAAATTTTAAACTCATTATTGTTCAGTTATAGTGCATTTTTTGTAATAACTTTCAGAAAAATCTTCAAGATTCTGTTCAAATGTTGGAAGCTCCAAAGAGGAAAGTCTTGTGGACACTGGTCATTCGTTGGCATACAAGTAGCTTGACTGTAAATTTATTCCAACTAAAGCTCAGGATTTACAATCTCAATGATGGGGATGAAACAAGTTGACTAACATAAGATTAGTAAAAGGAAATTTTGAAAGCATGTGTCCCAGTAAACTCAAAGTAAAATTAAATTATTTATCAATACAATAGTTATTTATATACCAAGGTACATGAATGACTGAATTAAGTAATTAATTAATTTTTTGTAGCACGTAAGATAAAATCATGGCAAAGCTTGATTATTTTTTCTTATTTAATTTACTTTTGATGAGGAGCAAGTTCAAATCTGAGCTGTCCATGTAGATATCAGTGTTCTGTGTTTGCACAAACCTGCTTCCTTGCTAATTCATAAAGAAATAAATAATTAATGACATTAAATTATGCATGCCAATTCATGAGGTACAGTTAATCATGTGAATTTATTTGGTTGACGTTCTATGTTGCAAATGTCTATTTGTTTCGTTCCTTTGCTGCAAGGCAGAACACTTATTAAGCATGCACAATGTACTGTAATTAAATTAAAAATACAATAATTATGTATTAATGTATGTACATATCAAGCCTGTTAATATATTTCAGTTTGACCTGTCCTGTTTTAATTTTTCTTGCCTCAATACAGTATATGCTTTTATTATTCAGTAGCAAATTAAATTTAGACTACTGTTTTACAAAGTCTTCACGTTCATGCAGTCGTGTTAATTTATAATTCCTAATAGAATGTTACAGTTTACTCTTAGACTATTTTTTTTCTCAGTTCTGTGGCCTTCTTAGCCTGTGGATGTCACAACTGTCTTTTGTTTCAGATGCTCAAAAAAGGGCGACATTATTTGCACTTAATGATTTTTTTTTTTTTCATGAGAAGTTTCTGAGAAACAGATTTTGTGATAAATAAAGTTATTAGAATTCCTGACATTTCGACCTCTCTGCTGTCATTTTCAAAAGTGAATAAAATACAAGATTAGCATGAATATACTTAATCTACTAATATTAAAATGTGAATTAAAAATAGTTGAACGAATTTCAAAATGCTAAAATGTGATAAACTATATATATGTAAGGTAAACTGTAATGAGAAATGTTACCTTACACATTTACGTAAAATATTACAAATTTTAACACATTCTAGCATTCATGAAATTCTTACCTATTTTAACATTAAAATATTAGTAATAATACAAATTCGCGCTAATCTCGTTTTGCCACTTGAAAATGACCATCCTGCTAGCAGAGCCTTTCTTTTGCTTGCTTGATTCTGGCTTTCTCGAGAAAGACTCTGCATGAATCGAGTAAGATCTTTATTGACCATGTGCTGCATGTTGCCCGGATACAGTTTCAAACCCAGGCCTACTATGCTTTAAAGGCACTGCCATCTTGATTTTTCATGGTACAGCACGTTCAATTTTAATCATCGGTTGTATCACTAACTGGATGCTCGCACCAGAAAAACCAGTTTGAGAAAACAAGAGAGAGAAAACAAGATTGTGAAGTCCAGAAGATCGGGCTGTGGCGGCTTCAAAGAGTTGAAGCAATTCAGGCAGAGCCTCCTTTTCTCCTCCAAAGAGGCTCTGCTCCCAGGGTGGAAAATGACCTAGGAAAGGTTGAAACATCTGACTTCTTATCGCTTTCATTTATCACAAAATGGTTGTTGTTGTTTTTTAGCCACTGACTCCTAGGAGCAACGCTTAATAAGCCACTATCAAAATACCATAATACTCTTTGTTTGTCCCTCCAAAATTTTGCATTACCCTTGAATGTTTCCAGTTTCTCTTGGGACCATTTTAAGTCCCAACTGAAGAGAAATAAATGAATGATTTTGGAGGGACAAACAAATAGTATTATGGTATTTTTGATATTGGCTAATGGTTCAGGAGTCGATAACTTAAAGTTAACCACCTCTGCATACACACAGGCATTATGCCACTCTGAATTGCTGTATTAAAGACAGCATTGCAGCAATACACACAAATAAGAAAACACTGATTTCCACAAACAGTCCCTAACAGACAAACCACAGAACATTCTATTTACAAGACAAGGAATTAGACATGGAGAGAAAAATGACTTTTTTAGACTGCTTGGTTACAAGTGGCAAACAGCAAGCTATAGACCACTGGCCCAGAAGATACCTTGAAAAAATATCATGTACATCTACCAAGTTCTGGTCAGGGAAAGCGAGGTTTTACCATGCGTCATTTCTGTGTTGGTAACATTTTACCCCCAATATAATCAGTGTCTGACATTTGCAGACTGCAGACTGCAGACAAATAGCGCTGATAAACAGTATTTAAGTCTAAACACCCATTTCAAATAGGGCTGATAAACAGTATTTAAGTATAAGAACCCATTTTAAAACGGTTAGCTTTCAATTATTGAAAGCTAACCGTTTTAAAATGGGTTCCTAGACTTAAATACTGTTTATCAGCCCTATTTGAAATGGGTGTTTAGACTTAAATACTGTTTATCAGCGCTATTTGTCTGCAGTCTGCAAATGTCAGACACCGCCAATATAATGTTGGCGGAAAGAACAATAGCGAAATGTCTTTTGGGAATTTGACTCTATTATTATGCAAAACTCGATTGTTTTGACACCAACATGGCCGTCTTATCACGTGAGAGCAATCAAAGAATAAACACGAAATATCAAAATTTCAAAAATACCCGGTTCATTTTTTCTCATTGTGCTGTCATCTTTTCAAGGCATCAATACACACAGTTCAAATGCAAATAACTGGTCGGAAATTCTCGCATGTGGCCGAAAGCGGGAAAGCTAAGCAAACAGCGCAGTAGCAAAACGAATTGCACAGTAAATTGCGCGAATTCAATTGCAAATAAGGCGAACGTGCTCCGTCTCAAACCCCGCAAAAGGGAACAAAACTTGGATTTTTACATTACATAACAAATAATAGTAATGGAAGATTCTTTACCTCTTGCAGCTGTTGCCATAAACTAAAGGTGTCGACGAAGAAGCAGATGCGCGGTACTTCCGGTAAAATACTGGGACTTCCTCCCAATTTGCGCAATGGCAGTGGGGGATTCCCGCTGAAGGTACACCTAGTAACGCGGGCGTCACTGCGAAGAGTTTTTCATAGTATTTGCTGATCGATAGACGTATGCTCGATGCGTACGACTTTTACGAATTCGCATAATCGCGAGCTCAAGCTATCATCTACCGTAATATCGAAATACCGAAAGTAATGCGCGCAAAACATGAAGAGCACACAAAATGACCAATAATTGTTAAATGCCAATCCTTCTAGATCACATTACAAGGAAAAAAGGGACCGAGCTCAGTGTTGTAATGTACGGATCTGTTACATAGGGCCTGTTTATATGGTCTCGGTTACACGAGACAGCCCTCTTCCCAAGACAACGATACCGAGCGTCTATATGAGAATTGCGTGACCGAGACAAAGTTGACGGGAGTTGACCCAGTTGACCCTACTTAATTATGCATATATTTTAAGACGCATCTTCAAAAAATGTGTATCATCATTTGCCTTGAATTTCTTTCTTTGTAGTTCATTTTTATTAACTATAGTTGCGTTTTCAGAAAATGGACTGACAATCTTAACGGAGCAGTAATGTGCAGTTTAAATGAATGGCTGCTAATGAATCGAGAGTTCCCGTTGACTGCGGTGAGAATTTTGGCGGGAAAACCTTTTCTTTCGAAAGTAAACGCTAAAAACACGTCTAAGCTCCCAAATTGTTGCTTCTTTGTTTTTTATTTCATGCGAACCATTTAAGATTTTGCTTTCTCGTCTCGGGTGGTCGAGCCAAACTGTTTACATGCGAAAAAGTTGTCTCATCTGCCAGGGTTACCCTACCTGCCGAGACGAGACACCTCCGCGAGTTGTCTCGCCCACCCGATTAATAAAGAATAATAATAATAAGTATAATAAAGAAAACTTAGATCTTGCAATTGTTGCTCAGACTAAATACCTCTCTATATGCTCTACAATAGCTGTGTCGATCTGTGTGTAGATTAAATAAGAGTAGATACAGTGATAAGGCGTTTTTCGAATATCCTTGGCTCACTCCCGATAGAACGTGAACTAGCAAATCAATACCAACAAACTTACCAATTTGTAACACTGATGAAGGAAAGCGTCCAAAATTTTCTGCGCATGTTGTTTGTGTTTATTTCAGTTGCGCTTGTGAAGAACATCCCCTAATATTTTTGGAAAGTCCTTGAATTTTAAAAATTAACTAGCATTTAGTGAGGCAGTGCACGTGCTGAGTGTGCGCGCGCGTGCTGCACGTGCGTTATACGCGCTCTTCACGTGCCTTAATTAATCCTCTCCGGAAAACAATAACGTGAATCAGAGAAGATGCCTCTAATTACCTGATTTTGGCCACTCGGTTAAAATCATAGTGAGATACCTGGATGGAGTTGTTGAAAAAGGTAAGATGAATTGTAACTACAAAGGGTTTATAGGAAAAATATGTATTATCAATGTTTTTTGCAGGGGATCAGTAACAAATTTCATTACCGAAAGTATCTGGAAGGAAGCTTTAATTTTGCAATTAATTCGTAGAGGGTCCGATTGAAGTGCGATCAGTAGGATGGAGTCTTCTGAGGGCATAAAGTTTTGTATGGTCGTCGTATGAAGAGATCTATCTTTACAACAAATTCGAATAGTTAACTCGGAAAATTTGAAATCATCCCGAACCGCGCGCTACTATGATTTTTCGATGATTAATCACTAACTTAGAATGTAGGAGGCTTGTGGGAGTTCCCTCGATCCTTTCTTTTTCGTATGCATAATGTAAGACCAATAACATGTCATGCCAAATTTTATTTATTTATTTTGCGTGTCGCTTCATCTCCTGATTCCGGGCCTATTCTTTCATCTGCAAAGCACAATAGCGCATACAATATACTGTGTTCACATGACGTCATCACAGCGCGACCATAATTTAGAAGAAAGAAACAGCGGCCATTGAAATATTATTTTGGGAAGTGAATTCCATTTTATGAATCTTCTTCCTTCTATTTTAGTATGCAAATATGGCTGCTTGTCACAAGAGCGAAAACACTCAAAAGAGACATTTGACTCTCGTTTATGCCAAAGGGGGATGGAAATTAATCTGGGTATTGCCAAAAATCAAAGAAACTTAATAGATGAGACCATTTTACAATTCTGTAGGGTAGACTTTCATATACTGGACTAAAATGGCGGAGGACAGAAGAATAATTGGTGTTGCTAAGTTCGCTTTCTTCTTTTGCTTCATGGACAAAAATTATTTCGGATCCGGCATATGAAGGACTTACCTGGCCTCTGAATAAAAGCGAGGCTGGTGTTGATCTTGCTTTGATACAAACCTCATTCCTTATTTTCTTATGCTAAAGAGTTTCTATTTACGTAAGAAAAGAAGTGAGATTCGTATCAAAGCAAGGTCAACACCAGCCTCGCTTTTATTCAAAGGCCTGGTTGCTGAGCACAGGGCCCGGTTGTTCGAAAGGCGATTAACTTAATCCAGGATTAGCGTAAACTCTTGTTTCATGTTTTCAACTTTTTGGTGAAAGTTTCTTTTACTTGGTTTTGTTTTTCAAGATTGACATCCTCTAATGTAAAATTTTGCCCAATATCAGCGTTGAACAGCATCTGGGAGTAGAGAAATAAACTCCTTGGTTAATTTTTAATCTGGGATTAGCGTTAATTGGGTTTTGAACAACCGGGCCCAGAACTGTAAAACGGTTTATTGTTTGACTCTTGTCTACTGATATCAAGTAACTTCTCAAAAGTATTTGGACTCAATTATCACAGATAAGAAGAAAACCTCCCAGCCAATAAAACTCCATAATGTGACATAAGCCGAGGAAAAAACTGAACTGAAGCAGGAAACATTCAAGTGTCAATGGGCCATTTCCGAGTTGCTGTTTGTCTCGGTTTCGAAGTGAGTCTTGGTGCTCAACTATTGTAAGGGAATGAGTTTGATTTGCATAACAATACGCAACTCATTTCCATTTGAATGGTTGTGCACCAAGACTCGCTTTGAAACTGAGGCATGCAGCAACTCGGAAATGGACTATTGCGCGTTGAGGGACAGAAATGTCTACTACCTCTGGACCATGGCGGGAACCCTAATTTGTCGTCGATGAACTGAACGTCATCTCAAAATATAACATTTGCAATATCTTAGATCACGTAATGTGTTCTATGGCTCGAGCAATTCTTTAAGGTAGCGAGGAGCAAGCTCATTCAGTGATTTGAAGACAAGTAGTAGAGCTGAGACTGGTAACCAGGGGAGATTCTTCAAGATGTTGGTTATAGTTTCATCTCGTCTAGGACGCAATATGACTCTGGTAGCATAGTTAAGGACACGCTGTAGTTTCTTGATCTGGTTCTCTGGACGGCCGGCAAGTAGGCTATTACAGTAATCCAGCCTAGAGGTAACAACGGCATGGATTAACCTATCCGCTGTTGGCTGATCTAGAAATTTCCGTATCTTGCTTATAGAGCGGTTTTCAATTGAGTGTCGAAAGAATTAGCGAATTACTTAATTTTGCATTACTTCACACAGTGATTGGTTCACTTTTCTCACGCCACTTTTTCAACCTATCAGAAGTGAAACCAAAACCAATCGTGGCTCGCGCGTGCACATTTTCCCGCGCTTTGTGTCGGCTACGTGTAATTACTTCGAGTTTTGATTGGTTTATTACCGGATTGTCTCCGTCCTTTTTGATTGGCCAAAGTAAATACTTTGGTTTTGGTTTTACGATACTCATTTGAAAACCGCTCTATGACTGAGAGCCTGAGGAACGCAGACTGACAGCAGTTGTTGATTTGTGGAGCACCAGTCAGGTGATAGTCTAGCAGCATTCCAAGGTTGCGCACTTCTTGCATTGCAGTGATGAGCGAATTTCCAAAAGGTATTTATGCGGTTTCATGAACTGAAGTCGAAAATGTAGTGCAAGTTGGTTAGAGTTGTTGCGTTCGCTTCCAAAGGGCTTTAGAGTCCTAAAAAGGATTTGAATCTAGGACCACCGAAACACCGGACGGATACTCTAGGTGCATTCTGGAGCATGATAAACAAGCTACTGTAGCCCAGCTCAGTGATTACAACATCTGACGTCCCGGAAAATACTAGCTACTCCAAGCCTGAGCTACTCAAAAATCCGTGGTGTCTTTTTCCTAACAAAATGTCAGCTAATGGCTAGAGATTCCCGTCTGAGTTTTAGCATGTCGCTTATGCCTTTCTTTTTGAAGGACCCAAAATATCTAACGAAATGACAACTGTAAACAAGAAATCCAAGACATACAGCCCCGCAAAATCATAGTGTCGAACTATCCAATCCTACCAGCAAAATACAGCATCGATTGAAGTTTTTAGCAACTTGCCCAAATTGTATCGGTACGTCCTGGAATTCATAGAAAAAAAAACCAGAGAGACGACTTCGCTAGTGCTGTGAACTGCCATGTTTACAACAAAGCAATTTAGGCGTCCCAGTCTGCATAAATCCATCTCTCACCTCTGTCTCGAGAAGACCAGACTAGCACGGTTCTTTTGTTACGTTTACGCCTGTAGAATCAACAGAAATCTCAATTTCTTAAAATAACCAGCATCTTATAGTCTCCGCTTGCTTGTCAAAGAGTTGCGTCCTCCACGACCAAAAGGAATTCTGGGTAATTCTGCCATTCCATGACAGAGTAAGACCCCCGATTCACTTTTCATAGATTTTCTTACAAGTGCATAGCCACCCAGTCCTACCAGCAAAATACAGCATCGATTGAACTTTGTAGCTTTCAAAACGTGCCCAAATTGTATCGGTATGTCCTGGAATTCGTCCACACAAAGACCAGAGAGACGACTTCACTCTTGCTGTGAACCGCCATGTTTACAACAAAGCAATTTAGGCGTCCCAGTCTGCATGAAACCATATCTCACCTCAGTCTCGAGAAGACCAGACAAAGCACGGTTCTTACGTTACGTTTATGCCTGTAGAATCAACTTAAATCTCAATTCCTTGTAAAAAGTTAACCAGCATCTTATCTTTTTTGGTAGACTAGGTATCGGAGAGCCTGAACATTTACGCATGCGCTGACGGGAATGTTTGAACACAAGAGAAAAATGCAGTACCTCCAGACGTGGCGCTGGAGCGTCGTACCAAACGAGTCATCCCGGGATTTCGGCCCGTGCGATCGCTTTTGGACGCAGTTGGCCCTTCGCTGCTTTCTGCTACCGACCTTGCCTCCCGGTACGGCATTGAGGGAGGGATATGTCGGCCCCTAAACCATATGAGACAAATCCCACGCCTACTCACAGCTTCTCAGACCGCCCTTGTCATTACAATATAGCGTAAGATTTCGATCACTTATATATTCAATAGAAAAGACATTTTATCTGCCATATGGTAAGCACTGGAGTCGCAGATTACAAAGTGCACGCATGCGCCTTTCTGAAGGTAACGTACATACATGCATAAACTTTATTTCATCTCGAATTTCAGAATAACTACAGCAGCTAATATCTTGGAGACATTACATTCACAGCTAAAATACATAGCATATACAGATACATAACTAAATAAATAATATTTAAAGGTATATTAATTAAAACGAAAAGCCGCTGTACAAAATTCGGCCCTGGATTTTCTTTTAAAATCAGTAAACTCAGTGGTACTGGAAAAATCAGGTAGCGCATTTGGCAACTTAGCTGATACGTAGGAAAAGAACTAAAACCATAACTGGTTGTTCCGCGTTTATTGAGGGGCAGAATGTAATTTCCACGAAGATCATGCATAAGAAGAGAACGGGAGAGAAAACGCATTTTTCATATATGCAGGAAAACCCTTTTCTTTTTGTTTTTTGAATTACTTTTATACAGTAATATCAGGAAATTTTGACTGCGCTTATTGCATAGAGATGTATACTTTGACTTAAGTGGTAAGAGGACAGGTAATTGCAAATACAAATCTCATTACCCTCTTATTATACCGTTTCTTTGACAAGAAATTACTAAAGGCCAGTTGTTTGCTAGGAGGGTAACAGCGAAAACCGGCACTACTTTGTTGCGAAGTTTCTATAATAAAAACTTTACTTGTTCAAAAATCAAAACTCTTCGTTAACAGCACGCACCTTGGCTACTCCTTAGTATCTGGCTAGAAATCTTCTCACTACTTTTTCCTCATTTGACGAAAGCCAGTCTCCGCTTGCTTCTCAAGCAGTTGCCTCCTCCAAGACCAAAATGAATTCTGGCTAATCCTGCCATTCCATGACAGAGTAAGACCCCCGATTCTCATTTCATAGATTTTCTTATAAGTGTCTAGCCACCCAGTCCTACCAGCAAAATACAGCATCGATTGAACTTTGTAGCTTTTAAAACTTGCCCAAATTGTATCGGTATCTCCTGGAATTCCTCCACAGAAAGACCAGAGAGACGACATCACTCGTGCTGTGAAAGCCGCTGTACAAAATGCGGCATTGGATTCTCTTTTAAAACTAGTAAACTCAGTGGTACGGGAAAAATCAGGTAGCGCATTTCGCAACTTAACTGATACGTAGGAAAAGAACTAAAACCATAACTGGTTGTTCTAGGTTTATTGAGGGGCAGAATGTAATTTCAACGAAAATCATGCACAAGAAGAGAACGGGAGAGAAAACGCATTTTTCATATATGCAGGAAAACCCCTTTTTTTTTTTTTTTTTTTTTTTTTGAACCACGTTTATACAGTAATATGAGGAAATTTTGACTGCGCTTATTGCATAGAGATGTACACTTTGACTTAAGTGGTAAGAGGACAGGTAATTGCAAATACAAATCTCATTACTTTCTTATTATACCGTATCTTTGACAAGAAATTACTAAAGGCCAGTTGTTTGCTAGGAGGGTAACCGCCAAAGCCGGAACTACTTTCTCACTAAGTTTCTATCATAAAAACTTGTTCAGGAATCAGAAGTCTCCGTTAACCGCACGCACCTTAGCTACTCCTTAGTATCTGGCTAGAAATCTTCTTCTCACTACTTTTTCCTCATTTGATGACGGCCAGTCTCCGCTTGCTTTTCAAGGAGTTGCGTCCCTCACGACCAAAAGGAATTCTGGGTAATTCTGCCATTCCATGACAGAGTAAGATCCCCGATTCTCTTTTCATAGATTTACTTATAAGTGCATAGCCACCCAGTCCTACCAGCAAAATACAGCATCGTTTGAACTTTGTAGCTTTCAAAACGTGCCCAAATTGTATCGGTATGTCCTGGAATTCGTCCACACAAAGACCAGAGAGACGACTTCACTCTTGCTGTGAACCGCCATGTTTACAACAAAGCAATTTAGGCGTCCCAGTCTGCATGAAACCATATCTCACTTCAGTCTCGAGAAGACCAGACAAGCACGGTTCTTACGTTACGTTTATGCCTGTAGAATCAACTTAAATCTCAATTCCTTGTAAAAAGTTAACCAGCATCTTATCTTTTTTGGTAGACTAGGTATCGGAGAGCCTGAACATTTACGCATGCGCTGACGGGAATGTTTGAACACAAGAGAAAAATGCAGTACCTCCAGACGTGGCGCTGGAGCGTCGTACCAAACGAGTCATCCCGGGATTTCGGCCCGTGCGATCGCTTTTGGACGCAGTTGGCCCTTCGCTGCTTTCTGCTACCGACCTTGCCTCCCGGTACGGCATTGAGGGAGGGATATGTCGGCCCCTAAACCATATGAGACAAATCCCACGCCTACTCACAGCTTCTCAGACTGCCCTTGTCATTACAATATAGCATAAGATTTCGATTGCTTATATATTCAAGAGAAAAGACATTTTATCTGCCATATGGTAAGCACTGGAGTCGCAGATTACAAAGTGCACGCATGCGCCTTTCTGAAGGTAACGTACATGCATGCATAAACTTTATTTCATCTCGAATTTCAGAATAACTACAGCAGCTAATATCTTGGAGACATTACATTCACAGCTAAAATACATAGCATATACATATAAATAACTAAATAAATAGGATTTAAAGGTATATTAATTAAAACGAAAAGCCGCTGTACAAAATTCGGCCCTGGATTTTCTTTTAAAATCAGTAAACTCAGTGGTACGGGAAAAATCAGGTAGCGCATTTCGCAACTTAGCTGATACGTAGGAAAAGAACTAAAACCATAACTGGTTGTTCCGCGTTTATTGAGGGGCAGAATGTAATTTCCACGAAGATCATGCATAAGAAGAGAACGGGAGAGAAAACGCATTTTTCATATATGCAGGAAAACCCCTTCCTTTTTTTTTTTTTTTGAACCACTTTTATACAGTAATATGAGGAAATTTTGACTGCACTTATTGTATAGAGATGTACACTTTGACTTAAGTGGTAAGAGGACAGGTAATTGCAAATACAAATCTCATTACTTTCTTATTATACCGTATCTTTGACAAGAAATTACTAAAGGCCAGTTGTTTGCTAGGAGGGTAACCGCCAAAGCCGGAACTACTTTCTCACTAAGTTTCTATCATAAAAACTTGTTCAGAAATCAGAAGTCCCCGTTAACCGCACGCACCTTAGCTACTCCTTAGTATCTGGCTAGAAATCTTCTTCTCACTACTTTTTCCTCATTTGATGACGGCCAGTCTCCGCTTGCTTCTCAAGGAGTTGCGTCCTCCACGACCAAAAGGAATTCTGGGTAATTCTGCCACTCCATGACAGAGTAAGATCCCCGATTCTCTTTTCATAGATTTACTTATAAGTGCATAGCCACCCAGTCCTACCAGCAAAATACAGCATCGTTTGAACTTTGTAGCTTTCAAAACGTGCCCAAATTGTATCGGTATGTCCTGGAATTCGTCCACAGAAAGGCCAGAGAGACGACTTCACTCTTGCTGTGAACCGCCATGTTTACAACAAAGCAATTTAGGCGTCCCAGTCTGCATGAAACCATATCTCACTTCAGTCTCGAGAAGACCAGACAAGCACGGTTCTTACGTTACGTTTATGCCTGTAAAATCAACTTAAATCTCAATTCCTTGTAAAAAGTTAACCAGCATCTTATCTTTTTTGGTAGACTAGGTATCGGAGAGCCTGAACATTTACGCATGCGCTGACGGGATTGTTTGAACACAAGAGAAAAATGCAGTACCTCCAGACGTGGCGCTGGAGCGTCGTACCAAACGAGTCATCCCGGGATTTCGGCCCGTGCGATCGCTTTTGGACGCAGTTGGCCCTTCGCTGCTTTCTGCTACCGACCTTGCCTCCCGGTACGGCATTGAGGGAGGGATATGTCGGCCCCTAAACCATATGAGACAAATCCCACGCCTACTCACAGCTTCTCAGACCGCCCTTGTCATTACAATATAGCGTAAGATTTCGATCGCTTATATATTCAAGAGAAAAGACATTTTATCTGCCATATGGTAAGCATTGGAGTCGCAGATTACAAAGTGCACGCATGCGCCCTGCTGAAGGTAACGTACATACATGCATAAACTTTATTTCATCTCGAATTTCAGAATAACTACAGCAGCTAATATCTTGGAGACATTACATTTACAGCTAAAATACCTAGCATATACAGATACATAACTAAATAAGTAATATTTAAAGGTATATTAATTAAAACGAAAAGCCGCTGTACAAAATTCGGCCCTGGATTTTCTTTTAAACTCAGTAAACTCAGTGGTACTTGAAAAATCAGGTAGCGCATTTCGCAACTTAGCTGATACGTAGGAAAAGAACTAAAACCATAACTGGTTGTTCTAGGTTTATTGAGGGGCAGAAAGTAATTTCCACGAAGATCATGCATAAGAAGAGAACGGGAGAGAAAACGCATTTTTCATATATGCAGGAAAACCCTTTTCTTTTTGTTTTTTGAACTACTTTTATACAGTAATATGAGGAAATTTTGACTGCCCTTATTGCATAGAGATGTATACTTTGACTTAAGTGGTAAGAGGACAGGTAATTGCAAATACAAATCTCATTACCCTCTTATTATACCGTTTCTTTGACAAGAAATTACTAAAGGCCAGTTGTTTGCTAGGAGGGTAACAGCGAAAACCGGCACTACTTTGTTGCGAATTTTCTATAATAAAAACTTGTTCAAAAATCAAAACTCTTCGTTAACAGCACGCACCTTGGCTACTCCTTAGTATCTGGCTAGAAATCTTCTTCTCGCTACTTTCTCCTCATTTGACGAAAGCCAGTCTCCGCTTGCTTCTCAAGCAGTTGCCTCCTCCACGACCAAAATGAATTCTGGCTAATCCTGCCATTCCATGACAGAGTAAGACCCCCGATTCTCATTTCATAGATTTTCTTATAAGTGTCTAGCCACCCAGTACTACCAGCAAAGTACAGCATGGATTGAACTTTGTAGCTTTTAAAACTTGCCCAAATTGTATCGGTATGTCCTGGAATTCCTCCACAGAAAGACCAGAGAGACGACATCACTCGTGCTGTGAAAGCCGCTGTACAAAATGCGGCATTGGATTCTCTTTTGAAACTAGTAAACTCAGTGGTACGGGAAAAATCAGGTAGCGCATTTCGCAACTTAGCTGATACGTAGGAAAAGAACTAAAACCATAACTGGTTGTTCTAGGTTTATTGAGGGGCAGAATGTAATTTCAACGAAGATCATGCACAAGAAGAGAACGGGAGAGAAAACGCATTTTTCATATATGCAGGAAAACCCCTTCCTTTTTTTTTTTTTTTTTTGAAACACGTTTATACAGTAATATGAGGAATTTTGACTGCGCTTATTGCATAGAGATGTATTTTTTGACTTAAGTGGTAAGAGGACAGGTAATTGCAAATACAAATCTCATTACTTTCTTATTATACCGTATCTTTGACAAGAAATTACTAAAGGCCAGTTGTTTGCTAGGAGGGTAACCGCCAAAGCCGGAACTACTTTCTCACTAAGTTTCTATCATAAAAACTTGTTCAGAAATCAGAAGTCTCCGTTAACCGCACGCACCTTAGCTACTCCTTAGTATCTGGCTAGAAATCTTCTTCTCACTACTTTTTCCTCATTTGATGACGGCCAGTCTCCGCTTGCTTTTCAAGGAGTTGCGTCCTCCACGACCGAAAGGAATTCTGGGTAATTCTGCCATTCCATGACAGAGTAAGATCCCCGATTCTCTTTTCATAGATTTACTTATAAGTGCATAGCCACCCAGTCCTACCAGCAAAATACAGCATCGTTTGAACTTTGTAGCTTTCAAAACGTGCCCAAATTGTATCGGTATGTCCTGGAATTCGTCCACAGAAAGGCCAGAGAGACGACTTCACTCTTGCTGTGAACCGCCATGTTTACAACAAAGCAATTTAGGCGTCCCAGTCTGCATGAAACCATATCTCACCTCAGTCTCGAGAAGACCAGACAAGCACGGTTCTTACGTTACGTTTATGCCTGTAAAATCAACTTAAATCTCAATTCCTTGTAAAAAGTTAACCAGCATCTTATCTTTTTTGGTAGACTAGGTATCGGAGAGCCTGAACATTTACGCATGCGCTGACGGGAATGTTTGAACACAAGAGAAAAATGCAGTACCTCCAGACGTGGCGCTGGAGCGTCGTACCAAACGAGTCATCCCGGGATTTCGGCCCGTGCGATCGCTTTTGGACGCAGTTGGCCCTTCGCTGCTTTCTGCTACCGACCTTGCCTCCCGGTACGGCATTGAGGGAGGGATATGTCGGCCCCTAAACCATATGAGACAAATCCCACGCCTACTCACAGCTTCTCAGACCGCCCTTGTCATTACAATATAGCATAAGATTTCGATTGCTTATATATTCAAGAGAAAAGACATTTTATCTGCCATATGGTAAGCACTGGAGTCGCAGATTACAAAGTGCACGCATGCGCCTTTCTGAAGGTAACGTACATGCATGCATAAACTTTATTTCATCTCGAATTTCAGAATAACTACAGCAGCTAATATCTTGGAGACATTACATTCACAGCTAAAATACATAGCATATACATATAAATAACTAAATAAATAATATTTAAAGGTATATTAATTAAAACGAAAAGCCGCTGTACAAAATTCGGCCCTGGATTTTCTTTTAAAATCAGTAAACTCAGTGGTACGGGAAAAATCAGGTAGCGCATTTCGCAACTTAGCTGATACGTAGGAAAAGAACTAAAACCATAACTGGTTGTTTTGCGTTTATTGAGGGGCAGAATGCAATTTCCACGAAGATCATGCATAAGAAGAGAACGGGAGAGAAAACGCATTTTTCATATATGCAGGAAAACCCTTTTCTTTTTGTTTTTTGAACTACTTTTATACAGTAATATGAGGAAATTTTGACTGTGCTTATTGCATAGAGATGTATACTTTGACTTAACTGGTAAGAGGACATGTAATTGCAAATACAAATCTCATTACCCTCTTATTATACCGTTTCTTTGACAAGAAATTACTAAAGGCCAGTGCTAGGAGGGTAACAGCGAAAACCGGCACTACTTTGTTGCGAATTTTCTATAATAAAAACTTGTTCAAAAATCAAAACTCTTCGTTAACAGCACGCACCTTGGCTAATCCTTAGTATCTGGCTAGAAATCTTCTTCTCACCACTTTTCCCTCATTTGATGAAAGCCAGTCTCCGCTTGCTTCTCAAGCAGTTGCCTCCTCCACGACCAAAATGAATTCTGGGTAATCCTGCCATTCCATGACAGAGTAAGACCCCCGACTCTCTTTTCATAGATTTTCTTATAAGTGTCTAGCCACCCAGTCCTACCAGCAAAATACAGCATCGATTGAACTTTGTAGCTTTTAAAACTTGCCCAAATTGTATCGGTATCTCCTGGAATTCCTCCACAAAAAGACCAGAAAGACGATATCACTCGTGCTGTGAAAGCCGCTGTACAAAATGCGGCATTGGATTCACTTTTAAAACTACTAAACTCAGTGGTACGGGAAAAATCAGGTAGCGCATTTCGCAACTTAGCTGATACGTAGGAAAAGAACTAAAACCATAACTGGTTGTTCTAGGTTTATTGAGGGGCAGAATGTAATTTCCACGAAGATCATGCATAAGAAGAGAACGGGAGAGAAAACGCATTTTTCATATATGCAGGAAAACCCTTTTTTGTTTTTGTTTTTTGAACTACTTTTATACAGTAATATGAGGAAATTTTGACTGCGCTTATTGCATAGAGATGTATACTTTGACTTAAGTGGTAAGAGGACAGTAATTGCAAATACAAATCTCATTACCCTCTTATTATACCGTTTCTTTGACAAGAAATTACTAAAGGCCAGTTGTTTGCTAGGAGGGTAACCGCGAAAACCGGCACTACTTTGTTGCGAATTTTCTATAATAAAAACTTGTTCAAAAATCAAAACTCTTCGTTAACAGCACGCACCTTGGCTACTTCTCAATATCTGGTTAGAAATCGTCTTCTCACTACTTTTTCCTCATTTGACGAAGGCCAGTCTCCGCTTGCTTCTCAAGAAGTTGCCTCCTCCACGACCAAAATGAATTCTGGCTAATCCTGCAATTCCATGACAGAGTAAGACCCCCGATTCTCATTTCATAGATTTTCTTATAAGTGTCTAGCCAGCCAGTCCTACCAGCAAAATACAGCATCGATTGAACTTTGTAGCTTTTAAAACGTGCCCAAATTGTATCGGTATGTCCTGGAATTCGTCCACACAAAGACCAGAGAGACGACTTCACTCATGCTGTGAAGCGCCATGTTTGCAACAAAGCAATTTAGGCGTCCCAGTCTGCATGAAACCATATCTCACCTCAGTCTCGAGAAGACCAGACAAGCACGGTTCTTACATTATGTTTATGCCTGTAGAATCAACTTAAATCTCAATTCCTTGTAAAAAGTTAACCAGCATCTTATCTTTTTTGGTAGACTAGATATCGGAGAGGCTGAACAGTTACGCATGCGCTGACGGGAATGTTTGAACACAAGAGAAAAATGCAGTACCTCCAGACGTGGTGCTGGAGCGTCGTACCAAACGAGTCATCCCGGGATTTCGGCCCGTGCGATCGCTTTTGGACGCAGTTGGCCCTTCGCTGCTTTCTGCTACCGACCTTGCCTCCCGGTACGGCATTGAGGGAGGGATATGTCGGCCCCTAAACCATATGAGACAAATCCCACGCTTACTTACAGCTTCTCAGACCGCCCTTGTCATTACAATATAGCGTAAGATTTCGATCGCTTATATATTCAAGAGAAAAGACATTTTATCTGCCATATGGTAAGCACTGGACTCGCAGATTATGAAGTGCACGCATGCGTCCTGCTGAGGGTAACATACATACATGCATAAACTTTATTTCATCTCGAATTTCAGAATAACTACAAGAGCTATTATCTTTGAGACATTACATTTACAGCTAAACTACATAGCATATACAGATAAATAACTAAATAAATAATATTTAAAGGTAGATGTATATTAATTAAAACGAAAATCCGCTGTACAAAATGCGGCCCTGGATTCTCTTTTAAAACCAGTAAACTCAGTGGTACGGGAAAAATCAGGTAGCGCATTTCTCAACTTAGCTGATACGTAGGAAACGAACTTAAACCATAACTGGTTATTCTAGTTTTATTGAGGGGCAGAATGTAATTTCCACGAAGATCATGCATAAGAAGAGAACGGGAGAGAAAACGCATTTTTCATATATGCAGGAAAACCCTTTCCTTTTTTTTTTTGAACTACTTTTAATTTATACAGTAATATGAGGAAATTTTGACTGCGCTTATTGCATAGAGATGTATATACTTTGACTTAAGTGGTAAGAGGACAGGTAATTGCAAATACAAATCTCTTTACCCGGCTCTTATTATATATACCGTTTCTTTGACAAGAAATTACTAAAGGCCATTTGTTTGCTAGGAGGGTAACAGCGAAAACCGGCACTACTTTGTCGCCAATTTTCTATAATAAAAACTTGTTCAGAAATCAAAAATCTACGTTAACAGCACGCACCTTGGCTACTCCTTAGTATTTGGCTAGAAATCTTCTCACTACTCTTTCCTCATTTGATGAGGGCCAGTCTCCGCTTGCTTCTCAAACAGGTGCCTGCCAAAAAGGAATTCTGGTTAATTCTGGCATTTCATACCAAGGGAAGTTCCCCGATTTTCATTTCATAGACTGTTCTTTACAGCGCATGGCAATTATTTTTCTTTGGCTCCTTTTAGTGCAAACTTTAGATGATAATGTATTTTAAGATGTTGTTGGAAATTGTATTTTTTGATACGGGGCCCCTGCTTATGGATACTAGCCTTTGGGCTGAATGAATTTGATACTTTACTGGGGTCGCTAGTGACGGCTAACCTTAAAGTGCCCCTGTGATAAAAAAAAACACTTCCTTTTTTCCTTCAGATTTTGATAGTGTGTTTGCTTAACACCTGACTGGCAAAATTTTGAACTTTGATTTTTATCGAAAGGCCGTTTACTTTGAGTGTAAGTTTTGGATTTCACGGTCCGCCATTACTCACGTTCAAAACTGACCGATTGGACCTCAGACGGTTGGATCCAGGGAAACGTGACGTCAGAGGCTCACTAGCTTAAAATTTCAGCGTGTGAACGCAGCTTATTATATGTGCAAAGTGTGAGTTTAAAAGTCTGAAAGCCCAAAACCCCTGTGCTGCATATTAATTCTGCGGCGTACACACGTATTGCATTCTTAAACTAGTGAGCCTTTGACGTCATTTTCTCTTTGATCCAGCTCTCTCAAGAACATAATAGGTGCGGTTACACTAGACCTCTTGCCCATGGGGAACCTTGGGATTACAGCTTGGGTTGGGTTTACCCTGGGTTATGATCGACTCTCCATTTGCGGTTACACACCTGTAAATTACCCAAGGGGAAGGTAAGCGTTGGCCTGTTTTGGTGGGAAACTTACCTTTAAGATAAGACAAGATGAGATTTATTAGTTTTTCCACTAAATGGTTTTTGAAAAACTAATTACAATACAAAATACATTAAAATTAAGGATCTAAAAAAAAAGTAAACATCGAAGATCTGCATGTAAACATCGAAGATCTACATCTGAACGACAAACTTTTCTTTGGCTTATTTTCGGTAATTGTCACGATGGGCGCTTCTCTTAAACTGTCCACCTCAATTAAGTTCAGCGATTCATCGCTTCATTTTAAGAAGGCAACAAAGACGTTGACTTCAGTTACGCTTTCTCTAGTCCTTGCAACTCTCCAATTTATAATTTAGGCGTCGACTTGCTGCTGGCCAGAAAAGGCGTGCTTGGGTATTTCCACGTCTGCAGTTGTTTACACAGTTCATCACAGCATGCATTTTCCTCGCGTTCGGCAATCTTGTGATTGGTTGAGCCGCTTTGGGGTTTTGTTAACCATAAGACTTACATCTGGAACTGTCATGGGCAATTCTTGTGTTCTTTTTGACGTATCCATGGAAATTTCCCACAGGAAATTTTCCTTTGGGCAGATCGGTTACACATAAAAAATTGCTTCCCCGTGGGAAAAAGCCACTTACCCAAGGGCAAAATGGCTAGTGTAACCGCAGCTATTGTTAGTAATGGCGGACCATTAAATAGGAAAATTACAGTTAAAATAAAGAGGTGTCTTTTTGAAATCAAGGCTTAAAACGTGGGTCACTTAGTGTTTTGTTAACATAGTTTTGAAATCCAAAGAAAAATAGGAATTGATTTTTTGGTCACAGGGGCACTTTAATTAAAGGACACAGTGATCAAATTCAGTTAACAGCACAGCGAAGATTTTTGAAGCTGGAAAATATGCCCTTATCTATTTGCAAGCATAGTGTGGGAGCATAATTTTGAATGACGCGCCATAATTTTTCCAATTTTAGGTTTTTTTGGCGCTAGCGAGATTCTAACAGGAATAGAGTAAGGGACTCGTGTGCCGAAATCCCTTAATTTTTCGTCACGGTACCCGCCAGTCGCCCGTTTGGGGACAGCTATTCTTAGAGCTATGTTCATAGAGTTATGTCGTAGAGTTAGAGTTAAGTTTCCAAACTCCTCAGCCAACATTCATAAAAGCTAACCTTAGGCCTAAGGTTAGCTTTTATGCACGTTTAGGATACTTTCTGTATTTCTGAATTCGGGATTTAGGCCTTCCAAAATCTTGAATTCAGGATTTTGGAAACTTAACTCTTATTATAACTCTAATGTCATTATGATAACTCTGTGAAAACAACTCTATTGCTAGTCAACCTTCGCGCGCTTATGCTCTAGCTCTTTCTTGCTTTTTTTTTTTCATCATTTAGATATAATTTTTCTTTCCGTCTGAGTAGATCCTTCGATTCACCAGAATCCGGTGATCCTGTTTGTGAAGCTGAACATTGCCTACACATATGGTATGATCCTAAGTTGATACACTTCAAGCGTATATTTGAAGAAAAATTATACCTCAGCGAAAATGCCGAATTGATACTAATAGCAATATATTGCACGTGCTCGTTGCACTTCTTTATTTTTGTCCAAATTATGGGATAAGAACAATATCCACGCTTTTGGAATTGTGTTACGTTGATTGTGGGAGGGGAAAATTGAATTGACGAAATCTTAACTGACTTCCGCGGTTCTTTTTGGCAACTCCTTTCCTCCTCCACCTGAGAGAACCCTTCACAGAACTTGAAAATGACCGTTTTTAGAGAAGTTCAGGAAGTAAGTCGTGACAAATTACGACACCAACTTTGGGCCAAAAATACCACTTGCCTTTCGAGGAAAACTCAGCGAGCACGTTATTGCGCCTGATCGCTACAAGTTACCGGAGACCATGAGTAAGGACTTAACAACAATATTCAGATATCTTTCTTTTGAGTAACGTCCAGACCATCTATTTGTCTGATATCTGGAAAAGGCTTTGATTGTCGCCTCAGCTAGTCAATGAGCAAGGCCTTGGTTACGTGATATGTGCTTCAATTAGCGTTTGAAGTGAAGGGGGTTATTAGAAACAGCAAGCTAAAATTTGACCGTGTCTGTGGGAAAGGTCAGCTAACGAGAACCTGTGGGCCGTGATAATCGAGAGTAGAGGAATGACTGGCTGATTTAAGCCCGCGCTTTAGTTACATTAGTACAAAAATCGGCCCTCCGAAATCTTGGTACCGTACCAATGTTTTTCGGGCACGGCACGGTCAATTTTTCGTGTGTAAACGGATCGATCGAGCAAGCTAGCCAATTCCTAGTAGGCACCTGTGCCAGAAATTATAGGGGTGTCCGGAGCACGTTTCTGGAGGTGTGCTAGACACTCCAAATATTGGTGCCACGATTTTGGAGTGCCGTGCAGTGTGCGTGCGTGTGTCGCAAAAGGGGTTTAACATGTGAGTGGTTGAATGATTGATCGACTGACTGACTAATCCGCTAGAAGCTGATTACGATTGGTAAATTGGCTCACTGATAGAGACTGACACTTCCTCACTGGCCCCTTCACTTGAAGCCCGAACACTTGAAGTTCTGCATGCTCCCAGATAACCAATATTTGAATATTGTTCTCAGGCTCCCACCAGTTTTTCAAAAATAAGATAAAGCCATCAATTTCTTTGCCCATTGAATTACAAAAATATTGTTGGACATTTGAAATATATATTAATTAGACCACTCGTCCCATTCAGTGTTCGTACCGTTCCTTGCTTCCTCATGTTGATAATGCAAAAAAAGTGGAGCGCATAATTTTGCGCGAGGATTGATATTTGATTTTGGAGGAAATATACGTAGCCTCCTTTAATATGTTTGCTTTAGGAGGAGTTTAATTAGCTTGTTTTTATTATTGAACCGTAAAAAAGATTTGAAAGGAAAAAAAGAAGACATGATAACAATTCGTAAAACTTTTCCCACCCAGTCCCAATGGGTTATTCTCGTTTATGACTCAGTTTTTTAATCCATTCAATATTTTATCGTTATTCCCGGCATTTCAATTAATATTCTGTAATATTGTTGTCACCACTATCGTGGACATTACAAAGAGCTTTATTTACCTGCAGCTTAAACACGAAAATATTCCGCTTCATGGTTCCCGAAGCGTGAACAATTGTTAAGTGGGGAGGTCTAAGCAGAATAAATTTCTTGCACGTAAAATTCCTTCTTTTGCGATAGAATGTATCAAATATATTCCCCGTTTGGTTGATATGTGTGTTTTTCAAGCATCTTTTAGTGTTATATTTCTTAATTTTTATGTAGCATGATTTTTCCAGGGAAATAGTTTTTTTTGCATTTAACACTACCCCTGGTGGAGTAATGGTAAATTTTGAATGCATTGACGTAAGAGCGAGCGTGTAATATAAGTCGAACGTTTCCACTTTGTGTTGGCTTCGTGCAGTTTAAATTCCTGGTTGAAGAATTTGCGTTTTGGTACTAATTCACACCTGTAAGTTTTACGCGGACGAGCCAGTTTTTAAAGGAGGCTTTTGACTGTGCTGAAGGAGTGCTTTTATGTCACCTACCGAGCGAAGTGGATAGTAAACATTACGCAGAAAGGACAGAAAAAGAGTTCAATTCAAGAGAGCATCGATATTTGCTTTTGCCACGGAAACGGTGTGTTTTCTACGCCGACAGGGAGCGAAGACTTTACAACATAAATTAAATAACAAGCTGAAGGCATCTCAATTTTAAATCTCCACTGAATTTTCGTCATGAATTTTGAACAACGTCTACTGTGCATTTCGCTTGTGACCCTCGCTGCTTTGATTTACGCCACGATGCCTGTATCAGCGGAAGAAACCGACTGCACCAAATTCAACGCCTCTTGCGGCGATTGTACCGAGCATACGGCTTGCTATTGGTGTTCCTCGACCGGAAAATGTAACAACTATCCAGGCTGGACGAAGATAGTTCCTAGAGATTGTCCCAGCAAGAAATGGTACTATGGACAATGCTGGATCGCAGGCAATGTCCTTATTATTTTAGTTCCTTCGGTGGTCTGTGTCGTCTTGATTGTAATCGGCTGTTGCATTTATTGCTGTTGTTGTCGGCAGTGCCAAAAGTGCAAAAGAAAACGACTGGAAAAAGAAGATGCCAAGTTGAAGCGAAAACGGGCCGAAATGCAGGCGATCAATGCTCAGAAACGAAGTGAACGGGAAGTCAAGAGAGATGAAATTCGCAAGAAGTATGGCCTTCGACCAGGCGGATCTTCAGGCTATCAGAAAATTGAAGATACACCGTAAAACCGTAGAACATTACAATAAATTGAGAGTCAACCTTCGCCTTTGAAAGAATCCCTGTAAAATTTAACTGAGCGAAAATAATACACAATTGGTTGAGAAAAACGTGTTTTTTTCCGTAACCGTGACAGCTTCCTTCATAATTCTCATTGTATAAGTCGACATGTTTATATCTTTTGAGTGAACTTGATTAATTAAGTTTCTAAATAAAATTTTCTCAAGGCCACAAGAAGTGCAAATCTTGGAGGGAAAACCGAGTGGCTCAAATCTCCGAAAGTGATATTTTCATATTTGCATTAGAAAGTTCCGTTTTCCAGCTGAGCAAGTTCAGACAGTTGAAAATTTAAAATAACTTTGTTTTGTTTTTGGAGAATGCAAGTTCACCTTTTGTTTTCGATAACTCCGCATTACTAAAATCACACCGTGTATATTGGATTTCTTAAAATTAAACAACGTGGACTGATGCTTCTTTTTAAATTGTAACGATTTGAAAATAAGTAGATGTAATTATTATTGTAATTAGAAATTTGCAACGGTCTTAGTAATTTGAAAAAAAAGTAAGAAGTAGACAACTTGTTCCATACAGTTTGTATATTATCCAGCATTGACTAAAAAAACTTTTCATAAGGATTCATTCCTATTTGTTGTTGGCTGTTTTTATATATATATTTTTATTGCAGAAACAAGCATACAAAACATAAGGAGACTCATTAACAAGTTGTTAATTTGTGTCCAGCTGCCATTTAAGGCCCGATTTAAACGTCGCATTTTACATGTGCCAAATCTAATGCAAATGAGAAAAATATATTGTTTTCTCTCTTTTGCATTAGATTCGGCACATGTAAAATGTGACGTTTAAAACGGTCCTAACTTTATCTGGTGGATAAGTCACTGTCAAACAGTTTCAATCTGTGCAAAGATTTAAGAATTTGCTTGCGTAACTGTGAAAATGCTTACTCTGAGCACATCTAAAGCTGTGCTCAACTTTAGACCTTTGTCAATGTTTAATGAAAAGTATATTTTACACTCCAGATAACGAGTTATCCACTGGATAAAGTTATCCAGCCTTTAATTAAACAACTGGGACCAGGTGCTAATGATCAAAACACTGGGAGTTTGCTTAATTTACTGAAGCAGTGAGGGATTTCATATTCTCTATTCACAAGATTTGGGGCCTCAAACTGCATGGTGTGAAGTGGGAGAGGAGTTGTTGTTCCATCGATTTCTTGTTCTCCATATAAATTACAAACAAACTACCAAGTTTAAAAATGCTATTTTTCCTTGTTCTTCAAATAATTAGAAACTCCTGGAGAAACACCAAGAGCCCATTACTAGAATCGTCTGTCTATTTTTGGAAGGATATTAATTATGGGCCTAACAGAATTGCCTAACAGAGCTATAATATGCATTTGGGCATGTGTAAGTGAATGCAAAGCAAAACATGACGAGCACAGGTATTCCAGGAGACTAGTCCAAAGTGCTGTGTTGTTTATGCATAACAATGCATCATGATCCAAATTGCCTTTTTAATGCCCCCCTGTTATCTTTGAGATCTATCATCTCTTACCATTGTAAACACAGAAAAGGTGAGAAGTCTCAAGCACTTAATCAAATTTGATGAGTTCACAACCTGGAGCAACCTTTCGGCATAATGGATTAACGTTAGTTTCGTTCGGGGAAACAAAAAACTGGCTTTATCAATCAAGCAAATTCACTCCGATCTCTGTGATTTGCATCCCTATAATGCCAGTTTCTAGTGTTGACGTCATCGTGCGCAATATGTCTGGGTACTAGATAATGGCAAACATTTTTCATGGGCGTTTCATTCACTGGAGAGGCCGATATTGGTAGATATTGCAAATATTTGATGGAAGTAACGTTTTCTCTTTTTGTGCCTTCTATTTGACCAAAGAACCTGTTTTATTTTTGTAAAAAATGACACGTTTGATGCAGTCGGTATCCCAGAATCAGTATTCGTTAAATGTCCTGTATACGGTTAATTTTACCCTCAAATATCCCGTGTCCCTATAATTTTTTACCTAAGCTGTCCCGTATCCCTATAACCCCTAACTAGACCTCTTTGGCAACTCGTTTGACAAAAGCAGATATTTTTACTAAACGTTGCGCTTCGAGACAGAGTGAACAGAAATATGTGTATTTGGCTACTTATTTTTGGCCCTTTCCAGAGATTTCGATAGCTTTTCAAAGTACCGGATTGATAATGAAAGTACCGGCCGGACATGTTTGGTTTCCTTCGTAAGGCTTGCAAGTTCCTTGGCATTAATTGAACCTCCGTCAAGGAGGTATGGGTCTCCCCCCCCCCCCCCCCCCCGCCCCCTCTCTCCCACTTCTTACCGTGTACCGTGTTCACTTTTTGGCTTGATCAAAACTTGGTAACTTACACTACTCGTAGATATACCAAGAAAACCTACAATTGAGATTGAAGAAAAAAGACAAAAAAGAAAACTAAACTAATCGCGTGAATGAAATGCCAACAGATCGATTGTTCCGTTTAGTAAGCAAAATAAGGAGATGTGACTTATTGTTACTTGGAAGGGTTTATTGCGCGTGATTGTCTTATGTTTCTTCAGATCCAAAACCATTAAAAAAAAGAAAGAGAGAAAAAATAAGCCCGAGAAATCTACAAACTTAGCGTCAAAGTACCGGACGTGAAATAGTTCACAGCAGAACAAAACGTCCGGCCTCCGGACTCAAACAAAAACCCTTGTCTAAGCTACGCGGGAAAAATGCAGCGTGCATACGACCTAAGACTGGTGAAAACTGACAGCCTCCACATCCTGTGGAACTCTCAAAAGTAACTGGTTTTTTTTTTTCGAACTTGTTATTTTGTCGGAAAGGTAATCCTTTATGCACAAATTCTTCATTAGTTTCCTAGCTCGTTCAATTTTTCCTTGTTACGGATTAATTTGATGCTCCTTTCTTAGAAAAAATCCAGCTTGAACCCTTGAATCGTACGTTGAGATTGTCACGTAAACGTTGTCACTTGTTGGCCATCAATTGCAATTAACAACAGTCTTTCTGAGAACTACACTCACCCGGAAGATTATCTCTATCAACAGTATCAAGATAAGCTACTCCACGGTTAATTTAACAACTCGCTCAGAATAATGTAACTACATAATTGGTTTTTAGTCGCGTTATTGGAGGTCATGCATCATGGTGGTGTTTCTTGAGAGTCTCGAAACTTTTCGAGCGTACTTCATGCGACATAAAGCCGTTTTGTATCTTCGAAAGGAAAATGTTTCAAGTCGAGAAACTTTGCAATTGCTTTATTCTTCTCTGGTCGTGAGAATGGCCGTTTTTATACTAGAGACATAATCCGTCTTGGGCAAACTTTTTTAATTTCCGTGTTTGTTTGTTAGCGTCTCGACAAACTATCCAGTTAAAATTAAGTACGTCCTCGAAAACGCACTTAACTGGGTAGTTCGTTCAGAAGCATCATGCGTCTTATTAAACCTAAATCTAATTTAACCGAAACGCAGAAAAAATTTTCTCAGACGGGTCCGTCTTACATAGTTCGTTCCATCTTCAGACTAGACGGATAACATGACTGAAACTGAGACGTATAGAATCATGCGTCTCTAGTAGAAAAACGGCCATTATCATCAAGTCCAAATTAGTAACATGCAATCCTATTTAGAATCGAGCCCGGAGTATACAATCGTCGAACGAGGAGAAAAGGGGCCCTGAATTTTTAGTGCAAATTGTCATGTTGTCGGAGTAAGGGACTGCGTGCAATATTTATCTAGGGGGGGGGGGGGGAGGGCCCCCTTTTTTTCCCTGTATATAAAGAGCGTCTGTAAACAATCAACTTTCAAGTGGTACAGTGTGCATCAGGCGATTTTACCTTAGATAATGATTAGCTCAGTTTCAGAGCTTTAAAATTTCTTATTTTAAATACATTTGCCTTGATTTTTCATACATCACGTATGGAAAACTGAATATATAATAAATATCACATAAGAAAAATTATGATAAATAGCTCACTGCTTTTTAAAAATCCCAGCGTTAAATGTGACAGGCATTTCCCTCTTTTATGAAATGACGAGGAAGACGGGACACAAATAAATTTTCAGAGAGAGGGCACGTCAGAGGGAAGAAGGGGGAGGGGGTGGGGTGCGCTCTCGCCGCAATTTCTTCGGCCCCTTCTTTTTGGAATTTCTGGATCCGCCCCTGCTATAGTTGTCACAACCTCCGGTTTCCAATGAGCCTTCTCGTGAAACCAGATAAGTGAATGTGCCAATCACTGGTAATTCCTTGTTATATTTTTGACGCAGTATAAATCCGATTTTGTCCTCTCGTTTTTTAGCCCTCCCTACCTGATAATTATTGCACAGTCCCTAAGTACAGAGCCCTTGGGTCGCTTTGCACGTGTGTTACTATCTTGAAAGATCGATAACGCAATGTGATCCAGACACAGAATAATCTTGGTTATTAGTATAAATTGGCGGTAACCCACCGATATTGCGATGAAAAACGTATACTGGTTTAATATGTTGTAATGTAAGATCTTGACAAGTTTAATACATAAGTGAAACTACATGCGGGGTCTTGGTTGGCCTCTGGAAAGCGTAAAACATAGAATCGAATGTCCTTTTTTAAGGGGAAGGAAAGCACTTTCACTTTCACAACAACAAGAAACAATAGACCTAATCGGCTAACTCAATGTTATACCCAATTCAAACTCTTAAACGTTTTGTTTCAGGTATTTCCACATCATTTAAATATGAATGCTACATCATCAAACAAATACAATGCACAAAGAATGTTAATCCTGGATGATTTTGAATGGTCAACTTTCACGATGGCGTCATTTGACTACAACTACCAGAATTCAGTTTGTTTTTCTTTTCTTATTTTAATTTCGTATTCCCAGTGGGGTAAAAATAACAATAGCTCTAATTAGCATGACACAAGAAAAACCTAAAGGATTCTGGTACTTGTAGTCAAATGGCGTCATCACGCAAATGTCGTATTGGGTACCCAGGTGATCTGGTGACCTAATTCGGAGGACTGGGGAGAAAAATGGCAGAAGCGAGGTTAGATCTTGTCGGGTCTAACTGAATGTTCATTCAGTAACAGGAAATGTGGTAGACACGGAATGATCTGTTGAGTTTGGAAATACTGCAGGGAGTTTGGAAAACAACACCTAAGGCAGCGCGCGGTTGTGGGATACGGCGTTAAATTTTGCTTCCCAGTCCTCCAAATTACGTCACCAGATCTCCTAGACAACATTGAGTTAGGCAATTAGGTCTATTGATTGCTCCCAGAACGAAAAAACGCGGGCGCGGGTTTACGTACCTTCTGTCTCTTTCTGATAACAACATTATGTTGTTAGGTTTTTGGAACGGTATACGCATCAGATTACGTGATCGTATCAGAGCAAGGTTGGTGAAGGAATATATTATGTAAAGCCAATATTTCGAAAGCCACTGCCTTTCTACACCAGGGCTTTACAAGTAATGACTATGGTTTACAGAGACGTTACCATTTGAGTAGCGATATGGCGTGCAATAACCCGGTTGGTGGACGCTGTTAGCGGAAGTGGATAACAGACGTGGTTAACGGACGCGGTTGCAGGGAGCAAAGCAGACACCCAATTTGAGGTTGTCCTGAAGAAAAGCGCGTTGGCCGACTTGTCCTCGCCAGCCCTATGGCTGAGAAGGCAAGGCACAAGTGGGTTACCTTGTCTTTCTTTATTGTTTACTCGTCTTTTGACGAGAGTCTTAAGCTCTATCGTTCTGGGCCCCAGTTGTTCAAACGATGGATAGCGCTATCCGCCGGATAAATCACTATCCAGTGGATACGTATTAGCGAAATCAATTGCACTATCCAATGGATAGTGATTTATCCGGTGGATAGCGTTATCCACCTTTTGAACAACTGGAGCTTGTTGAGCGCACGCTGCTGTTTCCGACCCACAAATTTTTGGAATTTTAAAACACGTCACTTCCCTGTGATTGGCCAAACGACAATTACGCCTTTTGCTGCTCTGTGTTGTTGACAGGTAGCTTATCATGTAGCCAATCACTTACAAATAGAGAAGTGATGTGTTTGTAGTAGGTCGTTCCTGTTGTAAAGATTGCCTGGGAAAGGATTCGTTCATCAGTTAAAATAAAGAGAACGTTGAGTAAGTTGCTTCCTGTAACATCATCTTGCCCTCCCCTCCCATGCACCTCTCAGTGAATGAAGACGTTATCATGTTATGAGGAAACTAAACGACAAATGGTTGAAGACGCAGGAATCGTTCATATCTCTTACTATAAAAAAACATGATATTGGAGTTCGGGCCCAATTCAAAATTTAAATTGAACCATCCAATCGAAATCAGGCCTGATCTTTCCGAGATTAGCGGACCGGCCTGTCCAAGTTCATGAAAGCACAAGGGCACCGCGTAAGGGTCAATTGGGCTTAATGATAGACCGGGTTCAGTATGGGTATAATAGCAGTCAGGAGCTCATCAACGGCCGGGAGCTTCTATTTCCACTAATTTTTTGAGGCAACCCTTTCCCAAGTAAATTTATCTTTTAGGAACAACTTTGACTGCAACAAGTATGACATTTCCCTTGACGCCAAGATAGCTCTGTTTGGATTGGCTTTTACAACAGTGGGCGCACTGCATCTCCCAATAGAGGCTATCTTGACGAGCTCATGTAGCGGTATATTTTCGAGCCCGTAATTTGCTTACAGCCTGAAATCTTGATCCTAACAGCAGTAAACCCAAACGTTTCAGCCCCACCATGTGGCATGCTTTTCCAGTTTCTCCTGAATTTCAGCCTAAATCTAGTCGAGCGTGTTTACATTACAGTTTCCTTTTACAGAAAGGCAAGGTAATTAAAAGCAGGCAAAGTCACACACGAGCCCTAGACGATCCCTTCAGGGCTCACATAACCGGCGCTTATCCCGGTTTCTGTCGCGTACAGCGATTAAGAGGATTGCCACTTCCCCTCCCCTTGACGGGATGCTGGTCCATCGCAGAGGTACCCCCAGCAGAAGGTCGCTGGTAGCCGTTTCTTCACCTGGGTGGAGAGACACAGTGAAGCACGGTAGCAGAGATAGACCTCAAACTTCCCAGGCTCATCATCATATCTTTATTTACCCTCGGATTTTAGAGTAGCTTGGCGTAAATAATATCTCCGAGCATTTACCCTCCCCCCCCCCCCCCCCATAATACCAAATGACCACAGAACACAGACAACATTACCAGGAACACCATGCCTAACTCTTTGTGAATATTGTGTGGCGTTTTTTTTACGTCCCACAGGAGTTATGAACATTGAAGGGTTGTGAGACGGACGGTTTATCGTCCTTATCCGAAGAGAATAGAGTATCTAACCATTTACAGATGTAATTACAAAGGAAGCACTTTCTCCTCAGTTATTTAAAGACCCCGTGTGTTGGTCCGGCCGCGGTCGAAGTCACAGTGGGCGGTGCTAGCTCTCAACCAACTAAGCCATGGTCACCGGTGCGGGGTTGTTTTCTTGTCTAAGGAAACAACACGATGGCAGAGCTAGGCCTTAACCCCCCTCCCTCTCCCCCCCCTTTGGGTGTGGGACTAACCACTTCACCACGTTTACTCCATCTTTTCTCCACTTTCTTTTATGAGGCTGAACTTTGAGACTGAAAACGTTTTTGAGATGTTTAATATACAGGCTACCTTATGTGGACGTGGTGCTACTTATTAACTCTTGGATTCCCATGATAAAATAGGTTATTCTCCTGAGTACATCCATAGATTTCTTCGTTGATTGGTCATGAGAATTTGGTGTTATATCAGGAGGGTACCCTAATCTCGTACCCAGATCTCACTCTGTCACTGGAAATGACTATGAGAGATCTGGATACGAGATTAGAGCTTACCATTGAGCTGATAATCATCTTCACACTCAATACTTTTCTACCTGACGGCGTATGAAATGGAGAGGTGAATTTACATTCTGGTCATTTCCGGGGATCAAGCCGCAAAAAAAAAAAAAAAAAACGAAAATATAAAACTATTGTTAGCTGACCCTCAGCCTATGAATCCTCTTAAAGGGTTTGAAGAATTTTAATTATTCTCAGTGTCATCAGTTATAAAGAGATTATTCTAAAAAGGATCTTATAAAACGATACATGTTTTACCGCCTCTACTAATTGCTGTAAGAAGGTGACAAAGCTTGATTTTGGATTGATTTTGAAGCTCAAAGACTCTCTCAAATGAAACTCATCTTCATATTTAAATTGAAATTATTCCACTTTCTCGGGCTACGGGTGCACTCTTATCATTGCAAGTGGTTGCTCGCAATTATGAAGCGTAAAGCCGAAGTAATCGCTGGATAACTAGTCTCCGCTGGATAATTCATCTTTATTATAAATGCCGTAAGTATGCAGAAGGAAAAGAAACTTTCAGACCTGTTGCCGGAAATTAGGACACGGTGTCCGAGCATCATATCTTGACCATCGATGCATTACGAGATTTCGGTACCCGAATCGCTCGAATACTGGACCCGTGCAGTTTTGAGAAGTGATTCCCACCAAAATTAACGTGGGGAATTATTTTGGAATACTCTGTTTGGAACAACTTCCGCTCTAGTCAGCCTCTAACTTTGATCCTCAGCTTGGGGTACCTGTGACCTGATGGCTTTCAGCAGTTGCAGCCCACGTGATCTATTCAACCGAAGATGGCTGCACACAGCAGAAAAAGGAAGTTCTTGTAAAAATCAAGCCACCTCAACACATCTTCGCATTCTGCTACGATAGATTATATGATTTTTCAGAAAAGTTTTATCAGCGTGGACTGGGCGACATGATTTTGATGCATTTTGAAGGATCAAAGGAATGACTAAGAGATTTGTGGTTAGGGGCCGTGACATATTCAGTTCAAGTTCCTGGGTCGTCGGTTTTGTTTATTTGATTTTATTGCTTGCTACGTGTCTGTCTTTTGGGCTAAGTGAGCTGGTTTCTTCTCACGGTAAGGCAAAGCTTTATTTGCACGAGTTTATTTGCAATCAGAATACTTAAAGCCTCCTTTTTTTTGCCATTCTTAATTTACTAAATGCGCGTGCAACAACTGTCAACTGAAAATGAAATGAAATGGATCGATCGATTTCAGCGTTCAAGCTGGAGGGATTTACAGTAATATGAATTTCTCTAAGATAAAACCTAAAAATGGCATCTTTCCTTCTTAGATTTGCACCTATATTGTTGATGTTCTTAATAAGCTGATAGTTTCATTGTGGACATGTACTTTTAAAACCCTAGTTTGTGGGCATTCAGGACTTATTTTCATTTGACATCCGGTTGTCTGACGCTGAAATTGACGCACGTACAGTATTGTACTAAAAAGGAGTAAGACTAAATGTTTTAATGACAGTTAAAGCTGGCATATGCGCCCATTTCTGTGATCTAAATGACACAGATTTCATAAAACGAAAATTAAACGACCTTTTCTACTCGCCCGAATTTCGTTATCCAAAGTATTGTTTTTATCTTGCAGAATTTTTGATTGTTATTTGTTTTCTTAACGGCATGATCGATGCCGAGAACTCCAGCGCGTGAATTGAATTACTTCGCGGTGGAGAGAAGATCAATCTTTATAACAAGATCTTTCCCTTCCATGCAGTCAATTTTTGTGAAGAAATAGTAATCTTGAGACAAGTACGAGCGTTTTGGTAAAATTCCAACCCCCGGAATGTTTTGTTATTTTTCTATTTGAAGTCAAAACAATGCGGATTGTTGAAGCTGAATTGATGAACATTATTTTCTTGAATGTGGTTTACGTAAGTGAAGTGCTTATCTTAAGTGTTATATTACAACCTCGTTCTTTTGTGATGTGATTTTGTTAAGTTAATGGTTTTTGGTTTCCAGTGAAATATTTATGTATCCGTTCAACTTGAACACAAATTTTATGGGTTGTTCCGGGGAAAATTTATTGGTGACTGTAGGGTATAAGTGTCACCGCTGAAAATGTGCTTCTTTGATCCCATTGTTTTCTCTCACGTGATCAGCAGCCTTGCTTTAATTTACCAAAACAAAAGAAATTGTTTGCATTAGAAAATGAGATTGGGACACGAACTTTGGTTAGGAATGCTATTGGCTACTCTGATTTCATTTTAAAATGTGCTATTTGGTCATGATCATAACTATGCTGCAGTTTAATTAAAAGCTACACGAAGAGGTCGTCAAAGACAGTAATGTGTTATTTGGTCATGATCATAATTATGCTGCAGTTTAAAAGCTACATGAAGAGGTTATCAAAGATAGTAATGCATTATTTGGTCATGATCATAATTATGCTGCAGTTTAAAAGCTACACGTAGCTCAGGTCATCAAAGATAGTAATGTGTTGTTTGGTCATGATCATAATTATGCTGCAGTTTAAAAGCTACATGAAGAGGTTATCAAAGATAGTAATGCATTATTTGGTCATGATCATAATTATGCTGCAGTTTAAAAGCTACACGTAGCTCAGGTCATCAATGATAGTAATGTGTTGTTTGGTCATGATCATAATTATGCTGCAGTTTAAAAGCTACACATAGAGGTCGTCAAAGATAGTAATGTGTTATGTGGTCATGATCATAATTATGCTGCAGTTTAAAAGCTACACGTAGAGGTCGTCAAAGATAATAATGTGTTATGTGGTCATGATCATAATTATGCTGCAGTTTAAAAGCTACACGTAGAGGTCGTCAAAGATACTAATGTGTTATGTGGTCATGATCATAATTATGCTGCAGTTTAAAAGCTACACGTAGAGGTCGTCAAAGATAGTAATGTGTTATGTGGTCATGATCATGATTATGCTGCAGTTTAAAAGCTACACGTAGAGGTCGTCAAAGATAGTAATGTGTTATGTGGTCATGATCATAATTATGCTGCAGTTTAAAAGCTACACGTAGAGGTCGTCAAAGATAGTAATGTGTTATGTGGTCATGATCATGATTATGCTGCAGTTTAAAAGCTACACGTAGAGGTCATCAAAGATAGTAATGTGTTATGTGGTCATGATCATAATTATGCTGCAGTTTAAAAGCTACACGTAGAGGTCGTCAAAGATAGTAATGTGTTATGTGGTCATGATCATGATTATGCTGCAGTTTAAAAGCTACACGTAGAGGTCGTCAAAGATAGTAATGTGCAGTGTTCTCCCCAGGTATTTCAGGCCAGGCGGGCCGCCTGGCTTGATTCGTTGAAAAATCGTTGCCGCCTGGCTTAAAACAAGTGACCTTACGTAGTTCAACATCTAAAACTGGGATCCTGTCCATAATTAAAAAAAGAAAAACACTCAATAAAGATACTGAAGCATTGTTTAGAGTTTTCTCGCAATTGATAAGGTTTCAGCTCATTTACCCTTCCATGAAAGGTGATGAAACTTGTCGTCCGCTCGTTTCGTTGAACGGCAGCCGTCTTTCAGTTTGCCGTAAATTCAAGGGCACTTCACGGATATTACATGGAATACTAAACTCAATTCCCACGTGCGTGGAAGGTTGTCAAAAAATGGCGGCTTCGACAAACTCAGGATCCTCTGAACAGAAACGAAAAGCTAGTCAAAGCAAATTAAGTTCTTTTTTCACCCTGGAAAAGAGATATAAGAGTGTAAGTAATTTGGATGAAGAAGTTCAGCCTCGGGAAACAACACAAGGTCCGTCAACATCCACAGATTCCAAACACCGAAAATCAGGGTTTGATCCAACGTGGCTGAAGGACTTCCTTGGCTCCTTAAGACTAACGAAGATGATAATACTAAATAGTGGTAGTGGTATGTTGTGCAAGTTGTGCAGAAAACACAATCAAAGGGCCCAAAGAGTAAGGCAAGGATGTGCTGTTTGGGTGGATGTTCCATGTTTTTAAGTTTTATGTTTTCCTAGACAGCATGACAATTCGCTCTTGCTATTTTTGTAAGTCTTAATTTTGTATGGTAGATTAAGCTTCCGACAGAATGCCCCCTGGCCTTCCCAAAATCCTGGGGAGAACACTGATGTGTTATGTGGTCATGATCATAATTATGCTGCAGTTTAAAAGCTACACATAGAGGTCGTCAAAGATAGTAATGTGTTATGTGGTCATGATCATAATTATGCTGCAGTTTAAAAGCTACACGTAGAGGTTGTCAAAGATAGTAATGTGTTATGTGGTCAGGATCATAATTATGCTGCAGTTTAAAAGCTACACATAGAGGTCGTCAAAGATAGTAATGTGTTATGTGGTCATGATCATAATTATGCTGCAGTTTAAAAGCTACACGTAGAGGTCGTCAAAGATACTAATGTGTTATGTGGTCATGATCATGATTATGCTGCAGTTTAAAAGCTACACGTAGAGGTTGTCAAAGATAGTAATGTGTTATGTGGTCAGGATCATAATTATGCTGCAGTTTAAAAGCTACACATAGAGGTCGTCAAAGATAGTAATGTGTTATGTGGTCATGATCATAATTATGCTGCAGTTTAAAAGCTACACATAGAGGTTGTCAAAGATAGTAATGTGTTATGTGGTCAGGATCATGATTATGCTGCAGTTTAAAAGCTACACGTAGAGGTCGTCAAAGATAGTAATGTGTTATGTGGTCATGATCATAATTATGCTGCAGTTTAAAAGCTACACGTAGAGGTCGTCAAAGATACTAATGTGTTATGTGGTCATGATCATGATTATGCTGCAGTTTAAAAGCTACACGTAGAGGTTGTCAAAGATAGTAATGTGTTATGTGGTCAGGATCATAATTATGCTGCAGTTTAAAAGCTACACATAGAGGTCGTCAAAGATAGTAATGTGTTATGTGGTCATGATCATAATTATGCTGCAGTTTAAAAGCTACACATAGAGGTCGTCAAAGATAGTAATGTGTTATGTGGTCATGATCATGATTATGCTGCAGTTTAAAAGCTACACGTAGAGGTCGTCAAAGATAGTAATGTGTTATGTGGTCAGGATCATAATTATGCTGCAGTTTAAAAGCTACACATAGAGGTCGTCAAAGATAGTAATGTGTTATGTGGTCATGATCATAATTATGCTGCAGTTTAAAAGCTACACGTAGAGGTCGTCAAAGATAGTAATGTGTTATGTGGTCATGATCATGATTATGCTGCAGTTTAAAAGCTACACGTAGAGGTTGTCAAAGATAGTAATGTGTTATGTGGTCAGGATCATAATTATGCTGCAGTTTAAAAGCTACACATAGAGGTTGTCAAAGATAGTAATGTGTTATGTGGTCATGATCATAATTATGCTGCAGTTTAAAAGCTACACATAGAGGTAGTCAAAGATAGTAATGTGTTATGTGGTCATGATCATAATTATGCTGCAGTTTAAAAGCTACACATAGAGGTCGTCAAAGATAGTAATGCGGGATAAAAAATTTGAACTGACTAAAATTGGTGTCTCCACGTTTGTCAGTGGCTGTCTCGTCATGAAAGGGAAACTTGGAATATTATTGCTTAATTGAGTCAATGGCAATAACTGTTTCTGTACATAATACTCTGTCTGTGCAAAATACAGTCTGTACAAAGTGAGTCAGAGATGGGTTAATAGTTATTGCAAAGGACCAGAGATTTTGACTTGTCATTGCTGTTGTCATTATGCCTTAAAACTCCTCATTCTTGCAAGACCCAGTCATCCATTGACCTCTGGGAGTGAGACAGACGAGTTTGCTTGCCAACTGGGAGCGTCCTAGGATGCCTTTGGAGTCAAGGTCTCTTCCATTAAAGAGAAAACAAAATAAACAGTCATATCCTTGTCACAGTCATCTTGTCATTGGTCTTTCTCGCTCCTTGCTCAGTAAACTGTCACATTAATCATTGTACACCTGTACCTTTGTACTTAGCCAGAAGCAAACACCGTACAAGTGCATAATTTATAGGATCATTCGGTAGTATAATGTTACATGTAGCTGGTTTGCTTTGCACCATCTGATTCAACAACAAAGCAATGATGTTGGTTTCTTTCTCTTATAGACGTATCATAAATCTAAAACAAAGGAAAGTAAAACAAAAACAAACTAGTCTGAAAAATGTTTAGCCAAGAAAAAAATCTTAACTACAATGTCAACATCAACCTCTCATCAGTAGTCAGACTTCATCAACATTTGTGTAAAAAAGTAATTCCTTTGTTTTTATTTTAATTTCTTTCAGACATACGTAGACGAGAAGGCGTCAATGTCACCCTTAACTGTTCTTTAAGTGGATCTTCAATAAACTGGACATTGCCATCAAACGTAACCAAGAATGTTCAGAATCTACTGATTCCAAATATCACCATCGAGGATAGTGGAATTTACACATGTTGTAACTCAACTTCTGCAAAAGAGAAATTTAATGTGACTGTAGAATGTAAGTGCCTGTATTTGGTGAAAGAGTTTTTTCAAAGAGATACATGTGTATGACTGGGTATGAGTTTAACCAATGAGGTACATGGTGCTGATATAGATATAACTAATCTTATGTAACAATCCAACAAGCTCTATATTAATTTTGTTTTATACATGTATACAGTAATTTATATTATTTTTATATTTACGTGTATATTTTTGTTTTGGATGTTAACCCATTCACTCCTCTGGTGCCAGAGGATACTCCCAGTTGATGCAAGGCTGTGCTCTAACGGCGCCCGGTCGCCTGAGGCGACTAACATTTCGCTTCGGGCGATTGAAGAAAGTTACCTGGTCGCCCGGCCGGGCACTCATACTTATTGTATTTGTAGCAGATAACAAGGCTAAAAAATTTAATATGCTGGTGGTTATAGTTTACGAAACCTCTCAGAAAATGCTTTTTCTTCGTACGAAACAATCGGTTCAAAGGCCGTTCCCCCGGGCCGTTCCACATGATTTCACATGTAACATAATCCGTGACTTTGCACGTAGCCGGCGGTCGCACGAATTTCGATTCTTTCTAAAAAAATAGCATTAAATTTGGAACGTGAAGTTTGGCATTTTTTGGTTATAGTTTTAAAAAAGAGTTCTTACTTCTGCTCTGACAATGGTAAAGCGCGGCCGGCGAAGCGGTACAATTTACTTTTGTATGAACCCGGGAATTGCAGTTTATGCAAATGTAATTTTTTTACGATTTTTCGCGGCTGCGCCTGCTTGGCCAAAATATATTTTGGTTATGGTTGTTTTTCCCCTGTATATGAAATAACGAAATAAAAAAGGGAAAGATATCATGATATTTGTTGTTGTTTTAGAAACAGAGCAATCCCGCATTGTCTTTGGTTCGTGACAAATCATTCCGTGCCCTAAACAAATAACGCTATGACTGGCGCTTCGACCGAACAAAAAGCTCATTCCACTAAACATTTTACTGATAATATAAGGAAAAAATACTTTAGTTCTGTCCTGTAGCGATGATTTTCGTCCAGATCAAGATGACTTGCTAAAAGAAAAAAATGATAGCTTTTGGGCTGCGGTGGTTTCATTGTTTCACGGCGGTTTTTACAAAAGCTCCACGGGAATCAAGCGGCATTGATTCACGCTTAGAAAATTTATTTAACCCAATAACCAGTAAAAAGGTTTACCTGCATTAGACCCAAACGTTTTTACATAAACCTGCGGCAATCTTTACTTTTTCACTTTTAAACCTGAAAAACATCGGTGGCATTGCCATTTTTCTCGTCTTTCTCAAGTATGGCATGGAAAATTTGACGGGTTGCAGGTTTTTCTTGCACTAGCGAGTTCGACGATCACCAGAGCAGTAGCAGCAATGAGAGAGAGATGGATGAAGATCTTGCTGCGTTGTTGATCTCAGATAATTAATTAATTAATTAATTCGGGCGACCAACTTGGAGGGCTGGGCACCCCAGCTGAAATGCTTGGGAGCCCGAAGGGCTCCCCGAAATTTTCCTTAGAGCACAGCCTTGTGATGAGTAAAATTATCTGGCGTTAGACAGAGTAAAATCTGTTAAGTCTTCCTCCAAGGAGTCAACTGTTTAATAAATTCATATCTTTTGGTTACTTGGAAATTTTACTTCCCAATTTAGTTTGATGAGGGAATCAGAATGCTAGAAACTCAATATCTGAGGATGAAGTTTAGTACAGTGTAGAATTATCCAATTCAATTTATACTGGAGTAATATTATTAAAACTTGGAGGGCTACTGTATTCGCATAGTGTATTTGTAAAAGAAGCTATTTAAGCCTCACAGAGTGGTTTCCACAATTGCACGTCTTATTTAAGTAGAACCTCTGAGTGATATTACACTTGCAAATCGCAACTGGCGCAATCAGGAATATTCAACAATCCATGCCCTTTGGTTAAAAAACTGCTAAACTGATTATCATATTATTTTTGCTTTTGGTTTTTGATTTGCTACTCATCGTCAAGTACTGGATAATTAGGTTTTGCACGGCGGCCATGTTGCATGGCAGTAACAATAGATTCTTTTTCCTATGGGAACAAATGTTCTTCTAATGCAAAACTTTTTCATTGTTCCTGCCATGCAATATGGCTGCCTTGCAAAACCTCTATTCAATATTTTTGAGATTTGATCAAGCCAACATGTAGCAATGCAACACCAATGCAATCAGGTGATTGCTGATTTTTTGACACTCAACATTAATTTGAAAGTCACTCTTTCAAACCTTTTCACTGGTTTTTACACTGTGAAATGTACATGTACAGTAATGCAATTCATGTAATGAATAATAATGGTAAGAATTATTGGCCAACACTTTGGATAACTAGACTAATAGAAGAATGGGGTGAGTCAAAAAATTGCACTCAGGGAGAGGAGGGCAGTGTGCCATTGATGAGTAGCATGATCACCGTACTCATTCCTGTAACATACTTTAAAATTGTGAAATTGTGTTTATTGGGGGTGAAAATCAGTTATTTTGGCATAATTATTTCACACCCAGACTTTCATATCTTTCTAATTGTTCGGAAAATATTAAAGTTTGGTCTGTTAAACTGAATTTTTGATTTACCCATGATCCCTTGCAGGCATGGTCTTTCATACAGATAGTCAATTTTGAGGTAAATAAAAAGCAAAAACAGAAAGATTTCACTACATGTACATGGAGGCTAGCATCCCCTCATTTAGTTCTATTGACACCCTAAACACTGTCTTTCTGCTCCACTTTACAATTTGAGGTCAGAGCAGATGTCTCTCAATTTCCTGAAAATTGCCCCTGAAAAGACATTGTGTACTTCCCAATAATATCCGTAGAGGAAAGGTTACCACGCCTTGTGAAGCTTATGGAAATCATGGCTTCTTTGCGAAGTAGATTGTGATGTTTACTGGCATTCAAGACTTGATTCAATATGGCCCAGCATGTCAAAAAAACGTAGCGACTCAGTCAAAGGCTAATATTTTCGTGACCCTTAAAGCTACAATGACGAAACTGTGGAAATAGCTAGGGGAACTTGATGAGCATTCAGAAAATGCTTGGTTGGAACCCAGTTATGCCTTGGTTGGATCAGGAGCAGCATCGGAAGAAGTGGTCTCGAAAAATATTGTGGCGTGAGTGCGGAACAGAAGAAGCGTAGCAACTGTTTTTAGGAGTGATCTCTCCATTTGTATTGGATCCCTCAAATTAATTTTTCTGTATGTTAAAGCACAAGGTATGAGCATTTAGTTGAGATGGTTTTGAACCCACAGATATCTGACAATTGAAGACTTGTTTCAAACAATGATCTAGTGAGCGCCAGAATTCCAAAACACAGTGTTACAGTAAGGAAACTACGGAATTTTGGATCTCTTTTATGTGTTCAATGAACTTGAACTGTTGAAATTTGGCTCATATGTAGTATTTACTGTGTGTTATCGGAAGTTATTGTCCGTTAATCCACATAATTGTTCTCTCTTATGAAAAATGGTTTTGAAGACTTTCAGTTTGAAAATTGTGTTACGCGTTACTCAAAATATTCCTATTTTTCTATCCTTTTCCTTTGTTTTCTCAAGAAAAGAAGTTCGTTTACCCTTCTTACACCCTGTATGCTAATCAACAAGGACAACCTTAGCATTCAGCAAAAATATAGCTTTATTGAAGACGTTAAACTGAATAAATCAGGAAATGTTTTTGAGTCGCCCCCAATTGGGTATGGTGATTGTGCTACACATCATTACAAACATTAGACGTTGAACTTGCGTCTTCCTGGTGAAAAAAGGCCTACTCTGCAGGCTGCAGTTGTTCAAAGGTCAGAAAACTTTATCCAGTGGATAAGTCACTATCCAGAGAATGAAGTATCCATTGGATAGAGCAATATTATTGGTTTCACTATTAGTTATGCACTGGATAGTGATTTATCGGCGGATAGCGCTGTCCATCGTATGAACAACTGGGTCTTGGTTTCCTTTACTTGGTTTCTTTGGTATTAAGCCATAGGAGTGAGACTTAATAAATTTTACTCTGTCTTAAATGCTCTTTTTACTCATCAATGGGGGAGGGGTGGTTCAGGCGCAATGGGTTAACAGCTTCTACATCCACCCAAAAACCCCTGGGAGTGAGACAATGTCACGCGTCAATGGGGCAGTTCAGGGGTCAGAGGGTTAATGTTTCTAGGCAATACACATGACTTGTATTGTGTGACTTTCTATTTTTAACACCTTCCAATTCTTTGTTTGATGTGTGTACAGCTGTATCTCCTGGGGGAAGTACTCAAGTTGACAATATAACACCTGGTGATAGTGGAGGTAAGACTGCAATTTTCTTGTTTATGTTGAAGAAACATTCTTATAAATTATATGCAAGGGAATCTTTGCTGATGTCATTGTTTATATTTTGCGCCATTAACATACGTGTTTGCTCACAAAAGTCATCATACTATTTACAAATTGACTTCAAAAGGTAAAATAACTTATTAAACTTATTTTTAAGCCTTTTAGCTTTGATAACGAGCTAGTTATTAGCCAACTGATGAATTCTTGGGTGGCAAAAGGGCTCTTATGATTCGTTACATCCTTTGTAAGAATTCAAATTTTCAAAGCATCATTGCTCAGTGATTATCTGGGATATCTGGTTCAAATTTGTAGAGATATATTTGTACATGTACAGTTGTAGCTCATTATGCAGTGCACTCTCAATACTCAGTACTTTATTCTTGACTGACTGTTTGGAAAACGATAACCTCAGTGAGCCTTGTGCTGATTAGGAAAAGATTTTGCTATTGGGTCTACATGTACCTGTAGGTTTCCGTGTTTATGAGTTTTAGCACTTCAACTTCTTCAATTTGGATACTGTTGGTACTGTAAGTTATTCATGTGGTCTTGTCAACCAGGTACCATTATTTGGGAAGGTTCTTTGCAAGTTGACCACTTGTGCTGATCAATGATGGTTCCAAATAATAAAATAATAGTTAAGCACTGGAGCACTAACTGGGGACACAAGCGCAGAAATCTTGAATCAAATCAAATTAACTCTGGAGGACCAGATTAGAGAACCAGGAAATTCAACCCACATACATGTATGATGTCCAACCTGCAAACTGAACCCGGGGCACATTGGTGGGAGGCGAGTGCTCACGCCACTGCGCCATCCCTGCACCCCAGAGAGTTACAATTATGATTATGAAAGAGGGGCCTTCAGGTTATTCTCCTTATCCAAGAAGTTTTGAAAATCTTAACATTTGCAGATGAAATTACATAGGAAACACTGAATCATATATGAACTGCGGATATGAAATCAAGTGAAGCTATGATCTTCGCAGTTATGAAGGCAATTTTTACAATTGCGTAGAGAAGCCTGAAAAATTCAGGACTTCAACGGGGTTTGAACCCGTGACCTCGCGATTCCGGTGCGACGCTCTAACCAACTGAGCTATGAATCCAGTGACGTTGGGAGCTGGTCACTTGTGGGTTCTAATGGTTGCGTGAGGAATGATAGCTTCACTTGATTTCATATCCGCAGTTCATATATGATTCACTTCATATACCAGTTCATCATTGATTCATTCCTCACGGGACCATTAGAACCCACAAATGACCAGCTCCCAACGTCAGTGGCTTCATAGCTCAGTTGGTTAGACCAGCTCCCAACATCAGTGGCTTCATAGCTCAGTTGGTTAGAGCGTTGCACCGGAATCGCGAGGTCACGGGTTCATAACTGCGAAGATCATAGCTTCACTTGAAAATTTAATGTACTTCAGTCACTACGTCTCTCCATAAGTTGGCGCAAGCTCGGGCAGTTTGAGCTTCATGGCTCCCTTTAGCTAATCGTTTTAATTATCCTCTTTTAAAATTATAATCAGAGAACAAATCAACCACCGAAACGACAGCAACATCCAACCCTTCTGCGGGATCAAGAATGGTTGATGCAGGGATCATCGTTCTTGCTGTGGTACTGGCAGTTTTAGTTGTTATAGCAGCGATCGGGGCCAGCCTCGTGCTAAGGTAAAATATTCATAATTATACCAGTAATGGTTAGAGAGTTTTGGGGATTTCTGATGGGCAATTTTGTTATGAAAAGTTTAATATGAGTTATTGCAAAAAAGTGCAATGAAAAGTTAGAAAAGTGAATGGAATCACAGTGACCTACAAATAACGTCTGCTAATGAAGGCACTTTGTTTTCTTTTTCGTGGGTACGAATAAACGGAGTTCTTGGTTATTACGTTGCTCATTAGGGCCTGGCCAAACACTCGCAACATTTCAACGCAACATCTTGCAACATGTGTTGAATGGACTGGCCAAACGC
>OX421456.1:3900000-3907500 GCA_949126865.1 Montipora capitata | reverse complement strand
TTTTTTTCATTTTTAACCCGCTTTACACTAGCACTAAAATCTGGTACGGCACTCCAGATCTTGGCACCTTACCAATGTTTTTCGGGCACGGCATGGTAATTTTTTCGTGTGCAAACAGAACAAGGTTGCAAAAGGCATAGCAAGCACCTGTGTCAGAAATTATAGAGATGCCGAGCACATTTCTGGAGGTCTGCATGTGCAAAAGGGGCTTTAGTTTTTAGACTTCCGTCTTTAACTTCATTTTCTTTCTCCCTCGTTTTTACTATTATCATAAAAGAATGTAAACCTATCCTGTCTCTGAAGTATGGATGTGATATAAAGATTGTTGTTGTTGCCCTTTTGTTACAGAATTAAAACATGGTGCCGTTCAAGTGGATGACTTTGCTCGCCATGTAAAAAGTTTGCACCTCGACGATGACTACAGATTCAACCAGGAATTTGAAGTAAGTACTTAGTTTTTGCTGTTACTTCGTTGGCGTTCTTTAACGTGACTTATTAAAGGAAACATCACAAAAATAATGCCAATGTGAAAAAAATGTGTTTGGTTAAGAAGTTGTAAAGTAGGGTTAAATTCAATCCCGGATGGTTCGTTTCCGCAAGCTTCATTCTATTTGTTAACCCTCGAAGATCCGGCGGATTCGGAGATTCGAGGACGCGTTGAATATTAGAATGGTACATTCTTCTTTTATCATCGTCCTGATGTCGTCGTTAGAGATCTGAAGGCCCAGGCAAACTGCTTCAACGTTTGCTTGAAGATCCGTTCGATTTTGTTTAACAATGTTGACTGCTCGGCTGGGCAAACAGTTTCAATACATGATCAACATTTGATTCAACAAAGCTTCACGAGAGGCCTGGTATTCAGTCCCAGGTGCTAGTCGCGATTGTTACTATGGATACGGAAATGGTTACGTCAGTGAGAGACCGATTAGTGCGCACGCTCATACCCAACAACCTTGAAAGAGGAAACTTCATTCAACATTCGCGATAACTAAAGAAATGTTGGATGGTTGTTCAAGCAAAGTTTAAACACTTTTGAACTCATTCAACTGAACTTCGATTGAACATGTTTGACAAGGTTTAATGAACAAAAGCAATCGTCGGTCTTCACGCCCCTCACGTGCGTTTTACATTTTGGTACATTTCTTAGCCGTTATCGTCCTGACAACGACGTGCAATCACCATATTTGACGTTACGTGGAGAACGTCACGACACTCTAGGATAAACTTTCAGTTTTCTTCCCAAACATTCACATCGTTCATACAAATCTTCCTCCTGGAAATGTGGTTGACACTTTCAGCATCAATGTCATCATTTACCCAAAGATCTTCAAACTTTTTGACCATCCGACCTAGCTAACCATGGCAATTCGCACAACATGTATCTTTCGCACCGGTAAATCGTGTACAGCACAGGTTTTGCTGCCTCGTAGTCGATGCTAGAAAGCGAAAACTGAGAAGGGAGAACGGTGTCTTTTTGTGTCAATCTGTTGTTACTCTCACAATTTTTTGATTGCACTCACGTGATAAGACGGCCATGTTTGTGCCAAAAAAATAAAAAAAAGTTTTCCTCTCAATACGCAATGTTTGATATTTTTCTTGTTTTGACTTCCTTTGTAGTCTTTGAAAAATGTCCACTTGAAAATACGCTCATGGAGTCACAGTGACAGACCAGAAAATCAAGCTAAAAACAGATACGGAAATATAGTAGCATGTAAGTTTGTTTTTTAAACATTATCTCGTAATACGCGAAAGGAAACTAGATTAATTGAAGTAACTTTTCCCCTTTGACATGTCTTGCTTCTGTAACTCATTTTTTATTATTGTTCTACTCTTTTCTTTTTTTTTTTTTGCAGACGATCACTCTCGAGTAATTCTTTCTCCGATGGAAAATGAAGCAGAGTCTCATTATATTAATGCAAATTATGTTGATGTAAGTAGCCATAGATTGTTGCACATGTGGGGTATATATTTACTGAACTTTACGTCTTTAGATAGCTGAGACGAAAGTTCATTAAATGCTGGTAGTTCTTTTACCGTTTGAAGTAAATTTGTAAATAGCGCGATGCCTTTTGTGTGCAAACGCGTATACTACTACTACTACTACTACTACTACTACTACTACTACTACTACTACTACTACTACTACTACTACTACCACTACCACTACCACTACCACTACCACTGCCACTGCCACTGCCACTGCTACTGCCACTGCTACTGCCACTGCCACTGCCACTGCCACTGCCACTGCCACTGCCACTGCCACCACTACCACTGCCACTTCCACTACTACCACTACCACTACCACTAGCACTGCCACTGCCACTACTGCCACTACCACTGCATCTGCCACTGCCACTACCACTGCCACTGCCACTACTACCACTACCACTACCACTACCACCGCCACCGCCACCGCCACCACTACCACTACCACTACTACATCTAATGTCGTGTCAACAAATGGGTACTTAGGTCTGCCCTGTCGTCTCCATCCATGGGCGGGAGCCCAACAGAGATGGTTTTGTTGGCAATCAGGTCATCGTGTCTGGCAATGTAACCCGCCAACCGCAATCTCCTCGGTCTGACCCTCTGTGGTTCGGTCTCAAGGTCTTGAACCAGTACTGCATTTGAGATGTTGTCCTTCCACTTGATGTTCAGTTCCATTCGCAGCATGCTGGAATAACGACCATCGATATTCAGCGCTGGTGTCCTGTTAACTGTATAGACACATATGTTGATGGAGCAAATTGTAAACAGTGACATCAGGAGAGATCCCCATATGTAGCTCACAAGTGGGTAGTTGTTTTTGCGCACTCTGATTGGTTGGCTTGGATTGACCTCCGAGCAGCTGAAATGATACGAAGTGGCTTCTTTAATCGTTTCTCCAAGTAATTTTCTGGTTCACAAAAGAGCTTCATCTGAAAGGCATATTAACCTCTTACTAACCGAGCACGACGGCCGTACTGGGGAATATTAGGAAGCTTACGCAAGGACGATACCGACGCCAACGTGAACGTCGTCTAAAAATATTTTTTTAACTCCAAGTCGGTCGGAATGGAAAGTGTGTTTCAACATTGCAGGAATGAAACTGGTATGAACGGTGTGGTTGTTTGGGAAGAAAATTAAAAATATTTCGTCAGGTTCCCACGTCCTTCACGCAACCTCAAATTTGATCAATTCACGTCTTTAGGGAGTTTAAGCAAAGAGGACTGCTACGGCTACGGGGACGCCGCGAAGCAAGAATATTATTGGTTGAAAAAGGAAAAATACTGGTGCTGCACGTGCAACTCGAATTTCCGTGCATTTCTCTGCCGTACTTCACAAAACAACAACGTGAAATCGCCATATTTTAGGTTTTGACGACAACGTGAGCATATAACAATGAAACAGTCATTTTCTGTTGTAACTTTAAAACCGTTCGTACCCATTCAGTTTCAGGATAGTTCACCCGTATTGTACAAAGGTGAACAAGACGGAATAAAAGCGAAATACTTGCGATATCGCTAAGTTATATTTTGGACTGACGTTTTCGTTGCCGTAGCCGTCGTCTTTGCTTAAACTCTCGTTTGTCAAGACGAGGACGGGAAAGAAATTTGCGTAAATGCAAAACGCACGTGCGGGGCGTGCAGAAATTTGCCTAAATGCAAAACGCACGTGCGGGGCGTGCAGAAATTTGCCAAAATGCAAAACGCACGTGCAGAGCCTTTGGTTTTGTTCATTGAGCCCATTGTTTTGTGGCCATCGTTAGTCGCCTTGCGTCAGCTCCCAAATATTAGCCCAACGTTGTGGCAGTACGGCCCGAGCGCAGCGAGGTCTGTACAGAAACCACCGAGGACCAATATATTAGCACGGTCCCGAGTAAGTGAAGTTAGTAAGGATATACCCTACCTTAACTGCTTTTAAAGTTAAGATGAAAATAAAATAGGAAGGAGAAAAGTATATATCTGTTAAAACAGGTAATCGTAAATGGTTTGAAACCAGGAGTCATATCATGATTAAGTACAGGACGATCGTCCGGGTGAGTGTAGTCCAGAGAAGGACTGTTTAAGATGACATTGAATCTGAAGATGCCAGAAGAAGAAGAAGACCAGTACATAGGCAGCCAGAGATAGGTCCTCTTGACTCTAAAGATGACTTCCGCTCAGGTTGTCGAAACGTCAGTCAATGTCATCTCAAACAGTCCTTCTCAGGACTACACTCACCCGTACGATCGTACTTCACTTAATTATAAAACAGGTAATATTGATATTTTTAATAGGAAGTGGGCTCTGTGCTCGGGTTTTGTGCCTTTGTAAAATAGCTTATTCCGCTTGTTTTAATTGTACTATTGTGGTGAAGAATTCACATTCCGCTGAAATTTCCTGGGAGAGAGCAGGTGCGGTTGTCGCTTTAGCGATCCTAATATCCACCACTAATCACCACTTGGGTGGTTAATTGTCAAATAGACAAGCTAGTCTTATTTAAGATGGTTTATAAACTGTAAACTCAGCACCTTGTGTCACTTTACTTGCTCATAAACGCTGTCGAACGTTTTGGGATACAATTGCCATAAAACGCGCCGTTTGTTTTGTTTTCAGAGTTCTGAAAAAGTGAACGCGTACATAGCTACGCAAGGTGAGGATTTGTCTCGTTTTTTACTAAATTTTCAACTGTTTATATGTCGTTTGTTGTGTTAGCTTTGAGTGAGTTGTTTCTAATTAGCGTCAGTTTTCGCTTTACTTGCTTGTGGGAGGTCATGGGTACATCTTGCGCCGGAACAACACTTGCGCTCATGAAATAACTGAAAGGAAAGTGCTGACATTGCATTTACATCTGCAAATACCAATACCTTAATGAACGAGTGCACAGTGCAATAACGGAGCTTGCTCTGCTGCGTGACGTTCTCCATCTGGCCCCAGTTCTTGGAAGAGTGGATAGTGATTTAATCGGTGGATAGCGTTATTCACCTTTCGAGCAACCGAGGGCTGGTTGTTGAAACAGTCAATTGACGTAAACTAAACGTTGCTGTTTTCTTGCAGGACCCATGGCGAACACCATCAATGACTTTTGGCGAATGGTTTGGGAAGAGAATTGTACCGTGGTAGTTATGATTACCAACATCATTGAGAAGGGCCGGGTTAGTATCGCTGCGATTTCAAGGCTTTATTAACCTTACTGCTTTAAAAAGCCAACATCAGCTAATTGTATATGGCTGTGGTGGTTTTCTGCTCGGATATCGTACATGGAGCGGACATGGGCTGCCAGAGATATATTATATACAGCTATTTTGAGAAAGGTTGTCGGAAAAAGTGCACGCGACAATCCTGTGTGGGTGATTTTAAGTGCACTGTTTTTCAAAGAAATTTAAAAGAATCGTACGGGAGGCCACTGATATATGTTTGCGAGTGCTGAAGGAAAGTAACAAAAGTAGGTTCGACAGCTACAGTCGTTAGAAACAGTGTATTGATCATATCCCATATTGCCTTTCGGGATTGTCGCGTGCACTTTATTCTTGACAAACTTTCTCGAAATAGCTGTATGCTTTCAGGCCAATCTCGGTGAGCTGCTCCCTTTGCAATTCAGTCTTCAGTACTGACATAAAAGAGTGATGACATGGCCTATGTGTAGCCTTACCTTACCCCCGCGAAGAAAAAACGGACAGAGGGAAAGTTTCCCTCGCTTCGTTTTTTCTTTGCGGGGAGAGGGTTCGGCTACACGTAGGCTATGATTGGCGGCATCAATTTGTTCATTTGTTCGCAAGAAACAATCTTGAAAGTAAATAGAACTAATAGAAGCAAGTCAGATCTTTTGACAAGATCGTTGAAAAATCGTTAGGGTAGTTTGCGCAAAGACTTTCTGCGCTTAAAAGTTTGGACCTTGATAACGTTACAAATTTGGTGAATCTCGACTAGATCATAGGAAAATCCTGCCGATATTTGGTGCAAAAGTTTTCATGTTTCAGTTACTTTAGGAAAAAAAGGTTACACGACGCTCCTAATGCGTTTTTATTGTGCGGGAAACATGGTAAAGAAGATCAATGACTTTTGTTCAACTTTTTGTGTTGGAACACAAAGTTTGATTTCATTTAATTTGAGGGAACACTTCTCCAACAGTTACAGTCGAGCTACACGTATGTCACGCGTTACCGGTATCCTCGAGACTGAAATGAACATCTGAATTCCTCTTTGGATCGTCCGAGATTTGAATGGAATCATGAAGATTTCTCCGAAAGTTAGTGCGAAAAATTCACAATAACTGAACAATAGTTCATCAAACGCTTGAAATAGTTTTCGCTTTTCAAACACCGTTTATGTTAAAATAAAAGCGAAAGTGCATAGGTAACTATTTGCGATATATCAGGAAAATATCCATGGGAAGTTCAGAATCTCGAGAGGTAGTTCAAAACTGGCACGCAAATTTGAATACTTAGTTCAAATTTCAAAACTACTGTTCACCGCGTGGCGTAGCTTGACTGTAACCCCTTTGAAGGTGTTAGCCGTATTTTACCATTGCTTTAGTGTGCATTATCAAGACATGCCAAGATCTTGAAGTAATCTTCGACAAGGTCTTCAAAGACTGGCCAAAATCTTATTTTGTCTCTGTAAGAGTATAGATTATTCATTCTTATTTGCTTGCCGCCCTATTATCGCATACTTCATTGTCGGAGTGACGAAAGAATCCGAAACATCAGCCAATTACGAGGCTCGCTTTTTGCTTTGTGATTGACTGACGATCGGAAGCGTTCGGGAGCGGGATCGGACGAAGACGGAATCGTTGTATCTCCGATTCTGTGGAGCTTACGATTCCACTCGTCATCTTTGTGCTTGTTTACTGTCAACAATACCTTTAAGTCTTACTTTACGACCATATTCCTTTTAGCACAAGTGTGCAATGTATTGGCCATCTAGACAAACGAAGACCGAAGTGCATGGGCCATTGAGAATAACCCATCTAGACGAGGAAGCTTTTGCTTTTTACACTGTGCGGAGGTTTGAAGTGGAACCTGTTGACCTAAGCAGCCATTATTGTCAAGTATGTACGCACCGTCCATTTTTTTGTATATGCAATTTTATAAACAGCACTACAGGAAAGTATCGCTATGTATATTTTATTCGTTATGGAAAGACTTAAGGCCCGGTCGAACTTCTTCAACCCTCTTCGATTTTGTTGAACGATGTTGACAGCCGAGGTGGGCAAACGGTTTTAACACATCATCAACATTTGATTCAACAAAGCTTCACGAGAGGCCTGGTATTCAGTCCCAGGCTGCAGCCGCGGTTGTTACTATGGTTACCGACACAAAGATCCGTAACACCGCACAATTATTCAAAGATGGCTGCGTCCCGGTAAAGCAAGCGATTCTGAAATTGATTTCTTTCGGATACATAGGCTTTATTTGGAAGAAATTCAAACAATTTTTGATCGTAAACATTATGTTCTGTGGTTTAAAGTACCTTGTTGCTGGAGAGGAGGTTTCGTTTAAATAAATTACCTGCCACTGTGATCTAACCACTTTTA
>OX421456.1:3885000-3890000 GCA_949126865.1 Montipora capitata | reverse complement strand
GCTCTGTCCTTTGGAAACGTATTCTGAAAGACTGTGATAATGTCATTAACATTTCTTCCAAGACGTAGAATAGAACAGAAGACGGAGATGTCAATCGGTTGGTTGAGATTCAGACGACGGTTCGCGAGGGGATGGGTGGCCGAACGAACATTCGGGTTGCTGCCTATGTAATCGCATAGTCTGCAAATAGTTAGACTCTCTAGTCTTTGCAGATGTGGACAATAAATCCTTTGCCCCTTTTTCTAAACACTTTACCCGAACATTGTTTCAAAAGAGTTGGTGGGGAATTCCCAGTTGTGGTCATTCGATCGTCTTGTTTTGGGGTACCTGTGCATCGGTTTTGTGTTGGAATACCTGTGCATCCTCCTTGGCCCGATTGTTCAAAAGGCGATGAACGCTAATCCCAGATTAACAATTAACCAAGCAGTTTATTTCTATACTCCCAAATGCTGTTCAGCGCTGATATTCGGCAACATTTTACATCAGAAGAAGTCAATCTTGAAAAACTAAAATAATCAAAGAAGACTTTCACCAAAAAGTTGAAAAATTGAAAGCAAAGTTTACGCTAATCCTGGATCAAGTTAATCGGCTTTCGAACAACCGGGCCTTCGTACTATCAATAAGGTTTTAAAGCTTGTCATTTGCGCTGTTATAGAAATCTCCCAGAAACTGATGTAAAGCAGTTTGAGTCTTTGTTTTCTTCGGATAATTATAAGGTGCTATAACAATACTTCACAATTTCTTCCTCATCAGGATCCGAGTGAGTACAGAAAGGTTCGGCATTTTCATTTTCTTCGCTGGCCTGAGGACGGCAACCCGTGGTCAGGACAAACCATTCTACAGCTCATCGACAAAGTGGACAACTGGGAGAAGGAGATCAAAGTACTTGCCAAGCCATTCGAGGTTATTGGTCCCATCGTCGTACACTGCAAGTAAGTTAGGACTGTATTCTCAGTCTTAAATACAAAGACCTCGGTAGCCCGCAATTGGCTTAGCTATTGGATGCAGGCTTAGCTACTGGCTTAGCTGTTGGGTGCAGGGCTGGCGTAGTGGTGAGAGCTCTTGCCTCGCACAAATGTTGTCCGGGTTCGATTCCCAGACTCGGCGTCATATGCGCATGGGTTGAATTCTCTACCCTGCTCCCAGAGGGTTTTCTCTGGGTTCTCCGGTTTTCCCCTGTGCTCAAAAACCAACATTTTGATTAATTTGTTGATTTCAGTTTACAGTGTCCCCAGTTAGCGCTAGAAGACTAGACACTTAAATTAAGTTCGTTTCGTTTCGTTTCCGTTCCTTTCCCATATAATTCGAGGCGAGCTTCTTTGGGAGGTGCGGTGGCCTCATGGTTAGTGCGCTCGACTCCGGATCGAGTGTTCCGGGTTCGGGGCCTGGCCGGGGACATTGTGTTGCGTTCTTGGGCAAGACACTTTACTCTCACGGTGCCTCTCTCCACCCAGGTGTATAAATGGGTACCGGCGTAATGCTGGGGGTAACCCTGCGATGGACTAGCATCCCATCCAGGGGGGAGCATAAATACTCCTAGTCGCTTCATGCTACGGAAACCGGAGTTAAACGCCGGCCTTAATGGGCCTTCAGGCTCGTAAAGAGACTTTACCTTACCTTCTTTAGCTGATACAGAAAAGAGCACAGAAAAATACAATTACAACTATACAATTACACTTGCGTTTTCGTCTCCTTACGCCATCTTTAATTGTCATTTGTAGTTACGGGATTGGTCGCACCGGTGTGTATTGCATTCTACATACAATGTACCACCAGATCGCTCGCGAGAAAAGTGTGTCAATCTATCAAATGGCGCGATTGTATAATCACCTGAGACCTCAATGCATATCAGACAAGGTAAGCGTTGTCGAAACTGCTAGCTTTTTACAAAGGTTTTATCAGAGGAATACAGTGGCTTTCTTTTTCTCACATTTTAACAATCTTTGAATCAAACAAAACAAAAACCTCGATCTGATTCAGGTCTAAAAGGAGGCTACAGGTAGCCGTTACTCTTGGTGATGCGGAATCGAAAGGTCATCAAGTGACTGTCTACCTGGGAGGACAAAGGCCTTAGTACTAGAAAGATCGAAAAGAAAAAACAAATTATTCGGTTCTCGTGCATTCAGTTTCGGTGTGGTTCTTAGCAGCTGAACGCATGGCATTCGCCATGCTTGGCTCCTCAATACTCATATCTTCGGAATAGAAAACGTTTACTTTGTGTTCCGAACTTCCTAGATCCCTTGGACTAGGGACATCAAGGGGCAAGTAGAGACTCGGAAATTCAAACTCTCTTTTGTTCCTCAGGGGCATTATGAATTCTGCTATGATACTTTGGTGGAATATATAGAAGCTGGCTGTTCGATTCATCTGGTGTGACAAACCTTGCTTTGCGTGACCACAGCCGAGTAGTGTCATACAAAGTTCCCTGAGACAAGGACGTCAGCTTTTAGTGAGGAAAAGAATGGTGGTAATCAGCGGAGTTACGCACGTCGCGCAAAGGTAGTGCCTTCGTCCCGTCACGCAGGTCGTGCGAATGCTCAGGAGATTGGCTCAGAAAAGGATAAATTCTAGCAATGACAGAAATGAAGCCTATCCCCGAGTAAGCATATGACGAATGCTAGAAATGTGTTTGAACAATCTAACCTATTACGCCCGTTTTAAACGTCGCATTTCCGAATCTAATGCAAATGAGCGAAAACAATAGATTTTTCTCATTTGCATCGTTTAAAACGGGCCTTACTTGGCTCAGTCGGCTCGTCGATTAAATTGAACCACAAGGGCGACGTTTTCTTTCTGTTGACCATTTACGGGGTTCCAGCAACACTTACACAATTGACGCAAAACCTGCTGTCTTTCTTCGCCACGACAAATTTCTACACCTTTAAAACTGAGGACAATCCTGATCTTCCTTCCGCTCGACACGCAAACAGACGCAAATGCTTTCTTCATTTCCAACGATTGCGTACTGCTTGATCCGAGCATAACGCAGCTTTCTACAAACATAAATTTCACTGCATCCATACAGGACGCAGTTCAATCGTATTTAGGATTAGATTTAAACATCTCTAAGTGCCATGCCCTTTTAAGTTGACCGAGTGACTTGGGGTCATTTCCAACGGTATTGTGGCAACACCGAGAAAGGAAAGGACATGTTAAACTAGCCAATAATTCAAACTAAACTGTGGCCTGTCCCTTTTTAACTTTTTGAAATGTGTTTTCTCTCACCTACAAAGATACATGTACGTTGCAAAATTTCTTCCAGGAAAAACAATTTGCAGGTAATGTGTTGTCACAACTGGGCTTTTACCGAGACCCTATGTGACCTCAAGCGCTTGGTCAACTCTGAATGGCGTGAATCTTTCAGGAAATCCAATTTACAATTTCAGAGTTTGCACAGCTAATTTAGAGACGAAAAAGATGAAATCTTCTGAGGCCAGTTTTAGTCGTAGCTGTAGGAAGTAAAAAGTATTCTTGACAGAGTATATAATCATGTATGCATTATTCAGACGGAACTGCTTTCCATAGTAAAATTATTATATCGGTATTAATCGCTCGCTCGCGGAAAAAACCGGCCATACTTAGTATTTTACTCTGTCTAACGCCAAATTATTTTACCTTAACGCCAGACGATTTTACTCGTTAATGGGAAACCCCCAGGAGTCAATGGGTTAATTAGTCTTTTTTATGTTGGAATGGGTGTAGCGACGTTATTGCCCGTGCTGTCTGAAAGAATTCACACTAGCGTTTTCGCTTTGGTTTCCCCAATCTCTCCCCAATCTTTGGATAGGGAAATACATGTGGCCATCCGGGGTTTGTGCATGTCTTCAAGTTGATGTCGCATCTGTGTGGATGGGGCCTTGATTGCTTTGTCCGAAAAGAACAAGAAAATATTCTTGTTTTTTGGACAGTCAACTGCCCTGTTTGACACTGGCAGTTTAAGGACGTTGGCATTTTAAAGTGAATTGAAGGTTCGTTTTTATGAACTTGCCCTCCGATTGTATTAACTCTGTAAAAATTAAGAGTTAGAATCGTAGGACACGTTTCCATGAAAAAAGGGCATTAAAGATAAGAATTTTAAAAAGATAAACGTTTATAGTATGATATTTGGGCGAAAAATGCTGAAATATATTCATTGAAGGGAAATTAGAGCTAAAATTCGTTTTTCCTGTGAGCGTTAAGGCAGGGAAGTCTTAATTCCTACTTGAAAATTTCATTTTAAACTAATAGACGATCTAGCACCTCTTGTTCGGTAGAATGTGATTGGTTTGCTACCCAAATCGAAAACAAAAAATAACTCCAGAAACATGGACTTAGACTTAAGAACAATGAAAGCTGCTATTGTACTAGGGAATAGCCGGCTTAAAAAATCTTCTTAACGCAAAGTGATGGACGTTTTGGATTTTTAAGGCGGTCTTGATTTACACGAGGATTTGTGCATTTGCGCATTTTCACGTGCATGTCAACAAATGTGTATATTCAGTGTGGCACGTGCAATGATGTTTTTTTGTTTGTTTCCTGGTGTGTAAAAACTTCTTGGAGAAATTTTAGTGAGGGTATTTGACAAACTCTAGCTAGAGGTACAGTAATTGCCTAGATGTAGTTGTTGAACGCATGTTCGCCATGCTTTTCTTTCCCCTAAAGCCCTGGCCAAACTATCGAACAAAGTTGGATTCCACATGCAATATTTTTGGATGTAAATGTTGATGTAGTGGCAAACACTATCCAACATTGCTTCACGAAACTGATTCAAGTTCAAGTTGGCGCTAAATTTATAAATATGACGCTAACACTGAAACGAAAACCGCTCGTAGCGCTTGTGTTACTGGAGCTGTCAGAGGACGGAAATGACGGATTCAAAAAGGGTATGTTCACTGCAAGATACATCTGCGTTTAGGAGATGAGCGGCCAAACACTGCAACGTTGCTGCGTCGAGCAGAAATTGTTGGTCGCAATGTTTGGTCAAAAGCAAACTCCATCCAACGCTTGATCGCACAAAAAAT
>OX421456.1:3860000-3882500 GCA_949126865.1 Montipora capitata | reverse complement strand
GCAGTTCATATATGATCCATTTCATATATCATTTCATTTCATTTCTAGGAGGCAGTGTGGCCCAGTGGTTAGGGCGCTTGCCTTGAGATCCGGAGATCCCTGGTTCAAGACCCGCTCTGACCACTCGCTGAATTTGTTCCTGGTAGTCCCTGGTGCAACTTCCCAGCTGCACTTGTAAATAGCCAACTGGTTTGCCTCCGGCCAGTTGGGATTCTTAACAGTTGTTGTTGTTGTGTTCTGTTGCTTCGTTGATTGTTTCATTGGCCCTGAAAAGCCCCTATGGGGAGCGGTCAATTAAGTATGTAATGTAATTTTGGCTTTAGTTGCTCATATCTGAAAAACGAACTCGGTGACCCCAATTTTTTATAGCACAAAAGTGATCAGCAGGCCAAGATGGAACTCTCTTGAATTCGAAGCTACCTTAAATTTTCAATTAGTTAAGGTGGCTCTAAATCTGCTCCACAGAATTTGTTTAAACTTTGCAGAAAGTTTCATTCTGGCATGCTGATTACATTTCAGCAATAAAAAATGGGTGTCACCGAGTTCGGATTTGAAATATGAGCAGCTAAATCCAAAATATGGGGTGTTTTTGCTGGGTTTTCCTGTTGCCACGGTAACGTTTTACGTCACAAAAATGAGCGAATCTTTTTTAGCAATAATTGGTGTTTGATATGGTACCACAACATTGCTGTTAAGTGATAAAGTGTTGTAGTGTCAATCCTTCTAATAACATCGTTTCTTTCAAGTGTTGAAACTGGTTTGAGCCACCTTCAGTGCTTAAATATGTCCTGCACGTTCATTTAGCCCGATTATTTTCCTCTTTTAACCACTGATAATGGTTGCGGTCGCATTTTGGGAGTCGAAACTAGTGTTAAATCAAGTTCTTTTGTTCAGTGTTCCCCTAGGGCCTGTTCACATGGTCGTAGGGGGCCCCGGGTAGGTGAGGTACCCCGCCTAGTCGTAGTAAAAAATGCGAACCTTCACATGTAGTATTTATAGCCCCGGGGCGCTGGGGTGAGGTTTCCAAATGCTTTGGCGGAATGTTCAAACTAAAGATAAATCACCCCAGTCACCCCTTCAGCATTCACGTGGAGAAAGCTCACCCCACCTTAGTGGGTAACCCGACCCGGCTGACCGGGCAACCCGCTTCGGTGAAGTACCCCAACTCTCATGTGAACACAACCAAGAAAAAAAGAGAAATTGTATGGAGAGATTGGTTACTCTACCGAGGCGATGTACCTCACCTATCCGGGGTCCCCTACAGCCATGTGAACAGGCCCTTAAGTAGTGTCCACACTAATGTTACAATGTGTTTCTCTTAAGTGTGACCGCAACCTTTGTTGTTTTGCTGCGTTCTCTTTGACAACCCGTCGTAGATCTTAAAGTCCCTATCAACGTGAAAGGACATAGTCGCCCTAATCCAGACATGGGATAGTTTGCCCACATTCTCCAGCATAAACAAGACTGAATAATCACAAAATACTTAGCCAGCGCGAGCAGTTACATTTTCAAGTGACACTTTCGTTGATAGCTCAGCCTCTAGCGATCCCTATTGCTTGAAAGGGAACGCCAAAGAGATGTGGCATGACGTAGAACGCACGAGATCGGCTCCTATTTTCGTTCCTTCAATTTGGCTATCAAAAACCTTCCCAAACAACGGGAAATTTAATTTATTTAGTCAGTTTCAGCACCAATTCAGTACGTTTATGGATAGTTCCGCCAGTTTGCGTACGTTTAACCACTCTAGCTTTTCTTAGAAGAACCTTCTTGTAAGGACGTTGGTTCTCTTCTCTGCACCGAGAGGTTTTTCTCCGGGTACTCTTGCTGGTTTTCCCCTCTCCTCAAAAACCAACATTTGATTTTAGAATCTCTGTACGGTGGCCAATTTACATTATCAACTCCGTTGATAAAACCAAATTTTTGTATACTACTTCCCCACCGACGCAGCACCACAGTTTCTTTAGAAACTACCCCTTCCTTCTTTCAACATTTGATTTGATTTGCGTCAATTGTTAATTTCAGTTTACAGTGTCCCCAATTAGTGCTCCAGAGCTAGAACGTTTAGACACTTAAATAAAGTTCCTTTCTTTTCTTTTCCTTTCCTTTTTCAGGCTGAGGTTAAACAAATCTTAAGAACATACTGGGAACATGTCCAGGCTGAGAGTCTGTAAAATGCGTCTCCATTTTGCTCATTCGATTTTTTGTTTTTTTGAGAGGTATAAACAAAATTAAAGACATGTAGTGGAACAAGGCAATGAACTCAATTACTTAGGGACCTTAGTTTTTTATCATGATCAACAATATGGTTTTCGTATCGCGTGGCACACTGAATCAAAGAACGATTCATTTTGTAGTCGAACTTAGTATACCACACAACTTTAAGAAGCTTTCAAAAATGTTTTCGGGTTCAAATCGATCGCGAAAAAAATAAGAACGTTTACTTTTGTTCTTGGGCCATCGTAGTTTGATTAAAAATAAGACACAAACAGCAGTGATAAACATATTGAACTTGTTCATTTTGATTATGACTTGACGTTTCGTATGTGCTCTACATCCTCATCCACTTTGTTATATATAAATAGCTGTTTTAAATTTCAACGGTTACTTTTGAAAATGTATGTAGAGCACATACGAAACGTCAAGTCATAATCAAAATGAACAAGTTCAATATGTTTATCACTGCTGTTTGTGTCTTATTTTTAACCAAGAACGTTTACCCTCAGCCCCAAAATTTGTCGTTCTTAAAAAAAAAAGTGTACTTGGATTAATAATTGTAATTGAACTGATCGGAGTGCAATTTGGTTTGAAATCATACGAGTGATTTCAAAATTGAATGAGCGCACAGCGGGAGTTCGATTTAAAATCACAAGTATGATTTCAGACCAAAATTGCACGGCACGAAGTTCGATTACGACTTTATTACATCCATTTAGAAATCACAAAATCGTGATATTTTTTTGATCGCTTAATACAGGATTTTAGTCAGTACCAATATAATATTGAACCAGTTCGGAAAGTTGCAAAATTCGCCACACAATGCTTTTCTTTGTCTTTCATTTTCCTGCAATTTGATTGGTTACCTTAAACAAGCCTTGAAATCTGATTGGTTGTTTTGTTTTAGTGTTCATTTCTCATTGGCTGGGGTAATGGTAAAATTTAGAGCAAAAAATAGTGCGATTTGGGAATAAATCAAACTGCTGATAGCCAATCAGATTGCAAGGATCACCAATCAGATTTCTAAATGGATGTAATAAATGACGAAAACGTTTGGAAGGAGTGAACTCGGTTTCGTCGATCGATGACGCAGTCTCAGGTCCCTGTTCTCGAGCTCTTTCTTCGAGGAGCGTTCGGCAGGAGGGAAAGAGGCATTTTCCGTACAGACCGTCTAAAAGGGCATATTTGCTCCAGAGACGCAAGCGCAGATTCAAGGGGTGTTCTTGCTAGGGCCGCCGCCATATTTACCCAAAGTCTCGCCATTTTGCTTGTAAACGCCTCGCCATTTGACCCTTTGTAAGTCCGCTCCAATACGACGCAATCATCATCGTCGTTTACTTTATTAACGTGTCTGGTGCTACTAGCTGGGTATCACGGAAGAGAGCCTTCCAATTAGGGACACCTAAAACTAACGATACTAATAAATGCAGAGTTACATTGAGCAGCATGCAAACGTACTAACTAATAGATTCAATTTTCATTGAATACTAACCGGCTCATTCAGTGACTTTTTTTGTAGTCAAAAAGATAAAACTACAATATTTAACACTTAACACGTTTTTTGATAACTCTTGGGCCGTAAAGAGATGATTAATTTTCGAGCCAAACCTTCACCATCATCAGTGCACGTCTCCAAGTACAGTGTGGAAGAGATCTCAGAGCACGGTCGGACACAGCGCCTGTAATGATATATTACTCTATTTCAAATTAACAGTAAAAAAGCTTTACAGTAAAATTTGAAATAGGAAGACCTTGAGGTTATCCTTATATTGGTCTCCTGCGCGATCGAAATTTTTCACGTACGTAAAAATAAATTTCTACTTATAAAATTTCTGCTTAAAGCACCAGCAACAGCTTAATTAAGCCATGGTCACCTTTGTTTACAATGGACAGAAAAGAACATTTTTCGTGAAGTATAACAAACAAATTCAAATGGCGACAAAGTAACGAGGTAGCCCAACAGATCGGATCCCTCAGGATCTGCGGGACAGTAAAGTGCAGGGGCCTGTTTCTCGAAAGTCCCGAAAACTTTTCGGGCCCGAAAAGCCATTTATGAAACTGCCAACGGCTTGTTTTGGAAAACCCATCTTTTGAAATGCTTTTAAGGGAACAAAAAGAGAAAGGACTGTGAAGTTTGACGACTTAAATCCTCTCCGTTCTTGAGATACAAAAGGAACTGTGACACCCGAAAATGCCCCGTAAAGTTTCGGGACTTTCGAGAAACGGGCCCCAGGTATCGGGTATTATCCCGATTACATCTGGAGCCTAGTCTTTCGCAAAGACAGCGGCTTCTTTTTCAAATCGGAGTGTTGTTTTCCGCGACAAAGCTGAAGTTTTCGCCCTTGTTCGCTCGATTTAATGGCTCCAATTCTTGGTTACTGGGATATTCGTGGAGTAAGTGATTCTGGCTCTTCCCATTCTGCAGACGTTTTAGCTCAAGCTCGCAAAACGATTTTCCACACGTGTATTAATTATTGCATAATTAGTTAAGAAAGCTAGCCACTTAATTTTTGTTGTTCTAATATGCTGGGCCCGTCCTTTTGTAATTCTACAGCTGGCAGAGCCCATTCGTCTTTTACTCCATTACACGGGTACAGAGTTTAAAGATGAACGCTACAAACTCGGTGATGGTGAGTTCGAAAACTGTTGTTTAATAAATCGTGATATTAATTATGCAGAAGCCCAAGGGACAGGGTAGGGAATCCTGTCCAGTTGTAGTTGATGGGTCGAAGTAACCGTCGGGATTGACAACATGATCTCTTCTCTAAATTATCGTTAAGTCCTAATTTGCCTTAAATTTATTTTTATCCACTGTGTCCCAGGACTTGTGGTAGCAGAGAAAATAAGGAAAATAAAAAGGGGGGACAGTCTTGCACTAAAGAATAGACGAGTTCACGCTCTTGAGCGTATCATGGGTAATCAGGGCAAGATGGAGAGAAATTCAAAGGTTTGTAAGGAAGTTCAAAACGATGAAAAGTATTCATGATATGCAATTTTGGGTTTTTTATTTTCCAAAACAGAAGATATGCGCTCAAAGGTGCGGCAGAATAAATTTGGAGAGAATGGCTATTGTACATGTAGAAATTATTTTATTGAAAAGAGTTTCTGTCATACATTTCCTGTAATTCCAAAGGCACAAAATTACTGAAAATGTATGGAGACAAAAAAAGCAATATTTAGGAATTCCAAAGCACTGATACAAAGTCTTAAGTTCATCTCAGTTGTGAACATAAACTTGTTTGTTTGGTTTATGAAGGTGGAAGTCTATAAAGTAGAGTCATGTACAGTATATTTTGCTTTGAATTTCCATACAAACCTTTGAATTTCCCGCCATGTTGCCCTGATTACCCATGATGCAATCAAGAGCGTGAACTCGTCTACTTCATACCGATGACATACATCTTACTGTATGCCTTAAACATTCATGATTAAATAAAGTAACACCTTCTTGATTGTGTAAATTAGCCTTTACAGACAACAGACAGAGTGTATTTTGAGAATCATGATATTTTAATGGACAGGGTGAAAATTCAGATTCTTTGCAGAATTGGAGATTTACGGGTACAAGACAGTAATAATTTATTACTTTATTAAAGTCTCGAGCTTTCTGCACCTCAAAGCACCGAGCCCTGAGTAACCCTTTCCATAATGTGCAGTTAAAGAGTCATCAGAATAATTATTCCTTTTATTCTAGCACCTGATTATAACGCCGACAGCTGGCTTTCAGATAAATATACTCTTGGACTGGATTTTCCCAATGTGAGTAACTGATGCTAACAGTCCGGCGCTAACAGTTTGCTTCCAGTTCTTTTTGGCTCCTCCTTTACTGAGTGTGTTATTTTGTCACATGTTTCTTCTCTGTCTCTCCTCTGTGCAGGTGTGATTCCTGTTGTCCTTACTGTCTGTGTTCCTCTTTAATTAAAATGATCAATTTTCCCTCAATACAATTTAGATGCAAGTTCTTGTTTTCTCTTGTAGCTTCCCTATTACATTGATGGAGACATCAAGCTTACTCAGAGTTTAGCAGTAAGTGATTATTAATTTTAGAAATACAAACTTTTAGGTACTTTGATTCTTTGCTGCAAACAGTAATTTTCTTTTTTGTACAAAAAATTGTGTAAACTAAAGTGTTTACCAACTATTTAAGAATAGATGTTTTTTGATGCAGATCTCTAAGTACTGCATCCAATTTATTGTTTATTTCACAAGTTGCAATAAAATATTCGGTATCTAATGTGTATAGGCATTTACAATAATATTATGGCTTGCCTTTGGCTTGCCATTAGAGAGCTTTACATCCTAGGATGAGAACGACTACGGGTATGAGATTTTCTTGTTGAACAACAGTCAGCACACACAAACCAGTGTCATTTTGGCGGGAAAACCGTGATATGGTCCTCATTTTACTACGAGGTTTTAGAAAAATGTTGTTGTGTTAAAACAAGTCACGAGCACGTTACCTAGCAGTTTTGGCATTTTTTCGACAGGAAAAGGCTCAGTTACCAGCAATAACAATTATAACCGAGCAAACTATGCTGCTAACAAAGAGTAAGATTAATTGTCCGGGTTATAAATTTTCTATGTACACTGTATTTTTTCGCCGAAAACGGGCAGTCAAATCTCGTATTCGTTCTCATCCTTGTCCTAGAATCTAAAGGTCCCTATTGTAGACACAGATTTCCCTCTTATATTTTATCTACCTCATAAAACAGTTACTGATGCCAGCCTAGGGTGACATCCCTTGGGGTAAAAACTGTATCCTTTTTCTTGAGAACTCGCAGCCCTTGGCACATCCAAGACCTCAGGCACAGTTTTTCCTGCATCATAACCTTCCAGCTGGTGAACTCATACATTACTTGAAATAAATTACTGCAACTTTTTTACAATTTTCCAGATAACACGTCACCTCGCCAGATTACATGACTTGTGTAAGTTTGAAATTGTTTGTACCAGTCCCTAACTTAATGTTATTGCCTTGCAATTGTTCAACTTAAAATTAACTTAGTATGGCAATTAATGCACTTACAGGTTATAGATTGAAACATACTGGTCTACAGGTCATTTTCACTACAGATTATTTTGTTTACTATAGAAAAAGAGGTAATTGTGAAGAACAGCTCTCCTCCACTGACAGTCGGCCGACAGCTTTATATGGACTATCCGTGCAGTGCCGTAGCCAGAATAAGTCATTATCCGAGGCACTTGCCTTTGAGAGAAGTCATTTTTTTTCGTGATTTATTTAGCAAGACGGGTTCTTAGTGCTGTCTTTAAATGTAGGCATCAAAAACAGACTAAATACCTACAATGAGAGTTTAACCATGGATGTTGTCTCAGTCATAATCTTTTTCTGCCTACGGCCATGCTTTTGGTGGAGGGGAGCTGTTATTTACTGAAAAAGATGCCATAAACTTTTAAGACGAGTTTACTATCAAAATGCAAATTCTCACATTTGATGTGGCTGTTAACAATTTAATAATCAATACTGTATGTTGAAGTTGTAACTGTTGATTACCTTCATTATCATGGCGTGACCTGTACAGTGTATGTTTGGTTTAGGAGTGGTATTTCTAGGAGAAATTAGATGCTGGTCAGTCTTAGTGAAGAATTACCAAAATTTCATTTCAGTCAGTCTTGCCAGATTCAGTCACATGACTACTGTAGTGATCTCATGCAGCAAAGAAATATCAATATTGAAAGAAAATTAAATGTTTTTCTTCTTTGATTTTAAGGTGGATCTACTGAAGAGGAAAAAATGAGGGTTGATCTTGCCGAAAATCAGGTATTTCTGAAGTCTTTTGTGATAGTTTGATTCATTTGGGGGGTTCGGCATATGTTATGTAAGTGGTCCTGTCAAAATTGACTAGTACATTAGGTTGTCAAGAAGGATGCAAAAGACAATAAAGGAATTGCATGTAATTTTTTACTAAATAAATTAAAATAAATCAGTTTTTGCTGATCATAGTTATATAAGTAGAGGAATTTAGGACCTTTCATATTGTCATAAATTGTAAATATTTGGAAAACTTAATCGACTGACTACTTTTAAGACCTTGACATCAACTGTACAATCATGTACTGACCATTTTACATAGAGGGGATTACCTCTATGTGTGCCATATAAAAACAAGTTTTAAAGTGGGCAGTTTTGCTGAATGACCTACATTGTAAATGACATTCAACAAATGTAATGACTGAGTTTCTTGTTTCTTTCACTTTGTTACAGATTGTGGATTGGCGTACCAAGTTTACCAAAACCGCATACAGCCCAGACTTTGTGAGTATCAGGTCTTCTGCTTTAAGTTCATGTATCTTAAATCCTGGCCCTTTTATACATAGGATCTTAAAATGTTTTCAGCATAAACTGTAGTTAATATTATTTTACAATATGCATGAGGTTGTAGTAACACATTTATAGACTCAAAGTGAAGCTGCAACACCAATCCAAATATTGATTCTAAAACCAGGATTGAGAGTCCATGTGTAGTGAAATTTTGTAGAACAATAAAATTAATTTAAGCAGAGGAAATCAAACAGTTAAATTCCTGTACACCAAGAAAAAATGTATCAGATCTATATGAACAATCCTTGTTTGATGAAAGATATACATGTATTTTTTCCCTGTCACAAATTTTAATAAGTTGAATAATAAATTATTTTTTAGTAAAATTAAGTACATGACTACTTTATAATTTCATTTTATATGTATCCTTATTAGAATGGTTTATAACATTCTTTTTCTCTTCTTTCTTGTATTATAATAAAGGAAAAGCTGAAACCAGAGTACCTGAAGGATGCAAAGAACATCTTACAACAATTTTCTGACTTTCTCGGAGACAAAAAATATGTGGCAGGAGACAAGGTACAAATGTACACAGTGCTTTTACTGGTTTTATAATTTGGAGCATTCTTTTGGATTTTTTTTGTAAAAAATTACTTGGAATATTGGGTTAAATTTTTGTGACCTTTTCTGTTTTCGTAATGAAATAAGATTCTGTCGACAATACTTGTCACATTTGTTGGAAATTAATTAAAACCAGTTCTCAATCTTTACCTTCCCTCCTCCAATTTCAATTTGAGAAATGACAGGACACCTCCTTATTTCACTTTATGGCCACCCATACAGGATCTCCATATAACTAACCAATGATGATCTCTATAAGTACAAATGTCGTTGGAGAGGATACCCAAGGTTGCCCTTAGGTGGACACCTGCAGGCAAAAGGAAAAGGGGAAGACCCAAAACCACCTGGAGGAAGCACTTATGTCCAGGTTTGCAGCTAATTAGATGCACGCCCAATTTTGACATCCAACACAAAGTGTCCCCTTAAGTCTAAGCATTTGCTACCTATTTTCAACAATAAGGTAAGGGTAAAGGTTAGTGTTATTTTTAGCTTTGGGTAAATGCAGCAGTTAATCTTTACTTAAAGAGCAGCATTTGGGGGACACTTTGTGACATAAATTGTCTGTATTCTGAGACACAAGTGATGTTGAAGTTGGCGAGAAGAGCAAAGGGACACTTCATGACGCTTATTGAAATCCGCGTGCATCTAATTAGGTGCAAACCTGGACATATCTCGGAGGAAGACAGTGGAAACTGAGCTTAGTGAGATGGGTTTGTCATGGGGAGAGGCACAGGCAATTGCAAAAGACAAGACCCAGTGGAAGAGAGACATTGTTGCGGCCCTATGCCCCATTGGGGGCAATAAGGACTAATATATATAAGTAACCAATGGTGGTCTCTATAAGTAACCAATGATGATCTCTATGAGTAACCAATGATGATCTCTGTAAGTGACCAATTGCTGGGGAGCATGGCTAGCACAATGATGAGAGCACTTGCATCGAACCATTGTGGCCCAGCTTCGATTCCCAGACCCGGCGTCTTATGTGGGTTGAATTTGTTAGTTCTCTTCTCTGCTGTGAGATTTTTTTCTCCCATTACTCTACTGGTTTTCCGCTCTACTCAAAAATCATTTCTGTATTCTGCACAGTGTCTCCAATTATTTCCCTGGTCAGTGTTAAAGTTCATCAGTGGAATCTTTAGTTTCTCCACACATTTTAATAGTCCAGTTTCAAGTTCTTCATGACCGCTGAATAAAAACGCAGAGGATTCATTTTTACAGGGTCGCCTCCATCTGAGTTGCAGGACTGAGTTGCATACTGGCAGGAAGGTGCCTGAAACTAAACACTATACAGAGTAGCAAGCAAGTCATCTTCTGACTGGAATTTGTGAATATATTCACTTCAGATGGAGGTTAACCTACTTGTAAAAGTGCACCCTCAGTTTTTTTATTCAGAGGTCATGGAGAACTTAAAACTGGACTATTACACTTAGATAATATAATTGAGGCTGGAGGAAATTTGCGTTAAATTTGCATTGCAACATGGCCTACAAGGTGTACAAGCTTTCACTTCACCAATTTTTTTTTTTTTTTTTTTTTTTTTGAACAAAAGGATGTTGATATTGCTGCTTCATTTGAGATCCTGTTTGTTATTAATCTTCATCTTGGGATATTTTTTACTTGTCAGATTTCCTACGTTGACTTTATGTTATTCGAGTATCTTGATGAGCATAAGATTTTGGATGCCTCCTTGCTAGAACCCCATGACAATCTAAAGGTGAGCATTATTTGGTTTTTTAAAATTAAAATCAGTTTCAGTTGAGTGCTGTTTGAATGAAACCGACTGAAAGAAATTGCCCAATCACAACAGACACAGAAAATGAAATGAGCCAATCGTAACGTGGAGCAAATTTATGCAGCCGGCGCAAAGCGAGGGAAACGCGCGCTAGCCAATAACAATTGCCTTTTGTTTTAAATGTGATTGGCTGAAAATGTGGCACGAGATTTTTAAGCCAATCCCTAGTACGCATAGTTGTGCGAAGCAACTGCAAACTTTCTTTTGCCATCAATTCAAAACCGCTGTAATGTAATAATTGATTCAAGCACGTGACGTTTCTGTCGCTGATTATTTTTCATTACACTTTCCGTCCAAAGATGAGAGTTTTTGGCCTGTCATTGTGGCCCAGTTGTTAACCTGTAGTGCAGGCGTACTCCGGCGGGGTGACTCGTTGTTGTGACATTTTACATAAACGGAGAAAATTCTAGCGCCGAAGATCCCGGGTGATCTCAGCTCTATTAATTTTTCTTGTATACAGGTTTCGTGCGAAAAGATGCATTTGCTCTAGATAACGTTGGGGTTTGTGGAGTAATAATTAATGCCCTCTTTGCTGTTCTTGTCTTTAGCGTTGTTCTTACTTTTATAGCTACGTTTTTAACATTGGCCTTCTCTTTCCATAGGAATTCGCAACCCGGATCGAGGTAAAAAAAGTGCAAAAGTGAATTTATTCTTTATATAACTTTAATACAACCAAGAGTATAACTCGTATAATGAATTATTTATTTTAGCATCCGTTTATTTTGATGTTATTATTATTTTCAGGATTTACCAACCATCGCTGCATACAGGAAGTCCGACAAATTCAAGGCACGCCCAATTAACAACAAAATAGCCCAATTCAAGTAATCAGAAGCCAAGCAAGAAAGAAGGAGTGTTTTTAAAGTGACCTCTGTCAAATTTTTTCTTGCATTCATTTTGTATTAGTGGCGAATAAGCCAGACGTTCAATAAAAGATTCAAAGAACACAATGTTGGTTTCTTTTTAGTATCCTTAGCTGAATTGGGCCGCGAGGGACGGTCGGTACATAGAACGCATGTACTGGTATACTGATATCACCGTATTTTCCCTAAGTTTTTTTAAGAAAAAACTCCTACCTTTTCCTTGATATTTCTATGTCTTTTTTTTTTGTTTTCTTGCAACCGTCAAAACGTCGTTCTCTTTTACCCACTCTAGGACGCAGCTCTTTACAACTAATTTCATTGGATCCCTTTGGGACGCAGCTCCACTGTTTTTAGGGTTAAGGTCCATCGTTGATTGGTTGTTTGTTTTGGTCCATTGTTTTCTGAGCCAATCCGGAGAGCCGTTGTAATAGCTTCGTATTGACTCACTTTTTTGTTACTGTGTTGTTATCTCCTAAAGCCTGAACCTCTCCTCCCTCTCTCTTCACACTTTCAAGCGTTACTCCTCGGTCCCTGTTTAAGTGCTGAAATGCTTTCAATTTCTTTGTTTCATTCTCCCAAGTGTTGATGTTGATCTCAATTGCCGAAGGATCTTTTTTTTTTTTTTTGAGAAAATCTGAAGTTTGGGTGAAGCCCTTTCTCAGATAAACCGGGTGACGCTTTGCTTTAAGATGGGCACGAATGGCCATTTGTAAAAAAATTAAATTTATCTTGTGGCTGACTGGGTGTCAGAGCACCAGAGCATTTGCGCATGCGCATTTTGGTCAGCGCCGATGGCCAAAAGGATTCTGGCTCGGAAACGGAACGAAAGGAAGAAAGGAACCAGCTGCGGTATTTCTGGACATCGCCTAAGTGCCGCATCGTGAACAAGCACCCACCGAGATTTACTCGCTCTGATCGCCCATATCAGTCCAAATTTAGCTGCATCTTTCACAACCGTAAGAAGTCGACGTCTTGATCGTTTGCAAAGGATCCTTAAAAAAAAAAACGAAAAAAATTAGGCAGAACTGGTTTTTAATACTCAGAGAACAGGTTGCAATTTTCCGCCCCGGGTGGGTAGAGAGGGGGACGGGGGAGCCTAAAATTCTAAATGGGGTCATACAGCGGAACACGGAGTATGTCATTCATGGCTTCATGTTTGCTGCTCAGTTTGTCCGATAAACGCACGAGCCCCACCCTCCCCTCCCCTTAACCACCGGAGCACAGCCCCCACCTCCCAGATTACGAACGTGATCAGCAAAAACTCATTGTGATAATAATAAACGTTTAAAAAAAACAGTTTTGAGTTATTCTTTACTTTACTATAAAATTCATCAGAAACGTTTTTGAGGTCTCTCTCTCTGTTTTTACAACATTAATTCCACCGTTTCTTGACTATTGCTTGTTGAATTTGATTGAATTGCAAATTTTATGCTAATCTGTTTGCCTTCGTTGCAAAAAGTTACGCGGATCGGGGAGATTCAATATGGCGCCGAGACGAGAAATTGATTTTCCAGATTTCAAGTCTTCCCTCTTCTGTTTTCGATAAATTTATCCACCGTTGCCGTTCTTCTTGCTGCTGAGAACTACTGTGGAAGAGCCTTTATAGCTATATAAATTTTTTTGGAGACGAAAAAGTTCCACACGTGGGAGACGAATCTATCAACGCTGTAATCTGGACAACTTTGGGCGAGTCAGTTCCTTACTGGAACAATTTGTGCTGAAGGTATTCAATTGCAAATTCCTGTGTTAGCTATCAGTTTAAAAATACACAAGCTTATTACTGCATTTTTGTACTATATTCTCATATTAATGTTAGTTATGGCCACTACATTTGTATTCATCTGCAATCTGCACTTGGTGCGATTTCCATACAATGCGTATCCCGGCAGTTGCTGTGGCTATATACACCATAATCCTTTTTAGCTTGATATATGGCAATCTAGTCAGTTAACTTTAAATCAACGTCAACAAATTATATAATTACTTCATCGTTTAATTTTAGGTGCCCACATTAATTGGCTACAGCAGTCTGGACTGAAAGAGAAGATCCACCCCAAGTACAAAGATGTGAATAAACTTTCGTCATACGGTAAGCAGCTTATAAGATTTTTGAAATCATCTAACGGCACTAAGACCAAAGCACTTTCTGTATGTTAACTGATTCCCTGTGTTCCATTGATGAAAGTAGAATTGTAAAAACTGTGATGATCGAATGAATGACCCGTCTGAAAGAGGAAAACGAATTTAGCTTTGATTGGGGGTTCTGAAGAAAGTTACAACATGCATCAAGAAAACGTCATTACATATAGAAATCATCGTATACTGAACCCTTAAAACGGCTCGAGACAATATAACTACAGAAGAAAATCAACATAATTAAAATCTGCATGTGGGTATAATCATAATTAAGATCATATCTGAGTATTGCTTTCTAAAATACTACTTAGATCTAGTGTCCGTATATATGGTTGATTTGAAGCTGTCAAGTGCCCGGCCCATTTCTCCATAGAGCTCAGAAGTACAGAATATGCGAATGTCACGTCTTCAGCTAAGCCAAATACTCAAAGAAGGTGCTTACTAATTCAGAAGTATTTTTGCAAGGTTTACTGAATATTCGGGAAAAGAAGATCTTAACAAGTGTTGTTGAAATCCAAAAACAAAATTGGGAGTAACCACGCATTTTTCAAAGATAATTAATTAACAATATTTGTAAAAAGATTTAAAATGCAAAGCAATGTATGGCATTCTTTTCCAAATTAAAGATTACTTATCTCTGAAAAATGCATGGTTATATTGCCCTTAATTTTCTTTTGGAAAACCAAGAGCACTTGCTAAGATCTGCTTTCTCCGCATAGTCCTGAACCGCGCAAAAATATCCCTGTATTAATAAGCATCACGCATAGGAAATCCGAGCATCTCGAGATGCGCAGAACGTATGCGTAATAACAAAAGTCGGCACCGTCCTTAAGTGAATGTCAGCCATAAGGAACAGTGTTATCTCTAGGTATGCTAAAATCACAACGACATAACGATTATTTCGGACTGTTAAAGCTAAATAACTCAGTTATATTAATAGTTGCCTCGTTTTGAGTCCGTGAACATTGGGATTCAATCCGCACAAGATCAGACATATTTTGGATCGTAAACTGATACGACTGATTGGCCTTGCTACTGATTCAATGCAGTTTTATATAGGCTAAATAATAAGCGTTTCTTTCTGTATCTTTAGACATTGATTTTAACCAGCAAGGGAAGTTGACAATGGAAAGAGCAAGGGACACTCCAAGCTCAACACAACATTGTGAGAAAGAGGTGAGATTTGAAATGCAATTCTACTCCAATGAAATAATTCTATTATGGTCAGTCTTAATCAGCGACACGAGGGAAGAGCAATAGGACGGGACGGGACGGGACGGAACGGGACGGGATAAAGTGTTTATGGCGAGACCTGTAACCAAAACTAGTTGAAAGTATAAATGTTTTGTTCCTTATCAAAACAGGTTGATTCCAGTTATTGACCTCCGTTTAAGAAAGTTAAGAGGACCTAAAACAACGTTTGAAATTAAAAGCTAATGTAGACTATAAGCCTAGCCTATCAAAAAGTGTCAGTTAATTATTGATTGCTCAAAGTAATTTTCCTTTTAACAAAACTAATTTATTTATATATTGATGTTTTCAGCGAGGACAAGTCAATCGTCAAATCAAGTCAAATACGAAAGGATCGAACAGGATCGAATGGATTAGAGGAAGAGGGACAGCAGAGGTAGTTTAATTAGACCAGCTAAGTATTACCGTGTTCACTTGTGTTAAGGCCTCAATTTCCTTTTTAAGAGCAGCGGCAAAAGCTTAGGTTGCGGCGAAGCGAAAATGCAGTTCAATTCATTTGTAGGCACTAGCTTCAAGGCTCCACCCGTTTCCCATCCTTTCCCGGGAGTTTATTCCAAGCCTAAGGGGATAATTTTCGTATCGCATAAAGGTGAACATTAGGGAAAACACCACTGGCACTAAGGACAAAGATTTCCACCCTTCTAAAATCAGCGCTCAAGGTTCATCGGAAAGGGAGTTTTAGTTCTCTACGCTGATCCGAGAAGTTTTACCCAGGACTTTTTGTTTTTCCCCTTTTATCACGGGCCTAGCTGAAAGTAACATATGAATTCTAGCTACTTGTTCCCAATAAGGTGACAGGTTGTCTGACGGAGGCGTAAAAATTGAGGATTTGGTATCACTCGACGTTTCTAAAACCAAGCGCTCATACTTTGAAACATAAAATTATTTCTAATTCTTTAGGGGAAATAAAACAAACGTGATTAGGGAAATTTACAATGCATAACCATTCATAAACCTTATTCAATTCGGCCATTTTTGATATTTGTAGATCTTTCTCTCTTTGTCCACAATATTATCTTCTCTGAGGGTTAGCCACGCCTAGAATAGTTATCCTAAAAGGGTTCGAGGGGGTAATGAAGACATTATTTGCAACCTCGTTTATTCCTGCGTTCACCTAGTCCATTAGCTCAGTTGCTAGAGCGTGGTGTTGATAATGCTAATATTTTACTGGAGAAATTAGCCGTAATTTTCTTTTTCCTTGGGGGAAAAACGCGAAAGTCGCTTCGCGCTTTAACCCGGCTGTAGCGCGCGCGGCGTAGCTTTGATGAGAGAGGCCTTAGCATTATGAGTTAACACAGTAATCTGTGCGACGAATTCAAATACACTAAGTTTAAGTTTCAATTTCGGAATACAGTGCAACCTAAGATATATCTAACCTCTAGGTATGAGCAATTAGGTCAAACAATAATAGCTCAAATTTTTGGAGGAATAATGTCGAAACTAAATTCACCGAGCGCACAATTTCTTTCAGCTTTTGAAACCGTTGAATTATTGCAACGCAGGCGCTTTATTAAGCTCATAAGCTGCATGTTTTTCTTTTTTATACCGTCGCCATCGCAGAATAACTTCGACATTCTTTGACGACAAAATGGATTCGGTTGTTACCGAGAGACAGACTCTTTAAGTACTTAATTAAACTAGACAAGACTAGACGCCGCCAAGTCGACAAAACTAACAAATCAATAATTTATATAGAAGAATATTGACTGATCCCATAGATATTTAACCTTTTATCAGAGCCAGATTTGGCGTCTTACTCCAGTGCACCACCTATCAAAACTAAACGAACCTTATACGATCATCTGCCTCTTTTTCTCTAGTCGTCAGAAAAAAAAATTGAAATTGAATACCACACTGAAACCACTCACCGAAAAATGATCAAGACAATACGAAAACCGAACGACCAAAAACTAGAGACTTTCTCAGTAACTGCAGCTTATGGTCATTTTACACAAGAAAAACTTGAATAACCTCACTGAAACCACTCAACGACAAATGATATCGACCTTAGCTATAGTCTAGCGGTAAACTTTATTGACGCTATCAAGACAATACGAAAACCGAACGACCAAAAACTAGAGACTTTCTCAGTAAAAGCATATGGTCATTTTACACAGGAAAAACTTGAATAACCTCACTGAAACCACTCAACGACAAATGATATCGACCTAAGCTATAGTCTAGCGGGAAACTTTATTGACGCTATCAAGACAATACGAATTTAATACCAAACGACCAAACACTATAGACTTTCTCAGTAACAGCTTACGGTCCTTTTGAACGGAACAACGACAGTTTGGCCAGTACACGTTGTTGTATCTCATGATGCCATGCAAAATACTAAGAACCGATATTGGATCTCAGGAGCTTGAAACAGTCTACGAACAAAATGCTCATTAGGTGCATAAAAGAAGCCCAATATGCAGATGATGCCGCCATATTTGCCAATGATGCTACGGTACTACAGTGCCTTCTATCCGCCAGAAATCAGCTGTGAAAGCCAGTGGATCTGAGGATCAACATCAAGAAAAGAGAAATTTTGAGTGTGTGCCATGGCAAAAACATGTTGACTTCCGCATTGACCGGCGGGCACAGCCTAAAATCAGTGGATCTTTTAAAATAATTCAGCAGCTAAGTCAACAAAGAGATGGATATTTTTATGGGCTGCGTCATGTGTAACATAGCTCAATTACAGGGTTTTTGACTGTACGCACAAAACTTTAGATATACTGAATCAATGCATCAGTTCGCTACTGTTGTATGCCAGCACGAGTTGCACCCTATATGCACACCAAATTAAGCCTCGCTGAACAGTCCGGCAAAAGACACCTCAAGTCCATTCTTAAGATCAAATGGAACAATTACTGATATCACAACTGATGAAGAGCTGGAACGCACATATTGAGATCATCCTAATCAGAAACAGATAGAGGGTTTGGCAGCGTTGGGTGGATGCTTTGTGGGCGAATTGACAGAGGGTTCTATAAGACTCGGTCGCCCTCATTTGAAGTTAAAGGACACTTTGAAGGATATACTGAAGCGTTGGAGCTATCAGACACATGGAGAGAGGTGGAAGACCGACAGACGTGGAGAATTCATATATCCAATGTTTGTCTCAAAATAGACGGCGAAATAAAAACACAGAGAGAGGGTCAAACGTCATTGGAAGACAAGGGAGATGCAGTGAGCTGTCTTGGAGTATCAATTTATCTCGTATAATATGTGTGATAACCGTGTCGTGTACAGGGCTTATTAGTGGTGACACGTCGTGCGAGATTTGAACTCGAACTTTCTGAATATTTGCCTTACGTAGTTGGCACTGTAAGTAATGCGCTTTCCACCCAAAAACAGATACTATCAGAAACCCATAAGGGTTGAAACGTGTAACGGCCCCTTGTGTGCTGGGAAACAAGCTTCTGAATATTCAATTTGCTAAGTACCATATTTGGAACAACAAGAGCGAGGGGTTTCCAAATATGGTACTTAGCACTGAAACATTCAACCAATCAGTTCGCACTGAATATTCGGAAGCTGTGAACGCGCGTTACACGTTTCAACCCTTATGGGTTTCTGATACTATCCATTCGGTAATTAACTCGAGTTTGAAAGGAACCTTGATTTTGAAGCGTGGGCTTATTTTCGTAAAGGCATGGAAGAGCACGACTTCTGTGTATATCCCAAACAAAATAGCAGAAAGCTTGCATCAATGTTTAACATATGCATCACTGTTGAACTAGATTGGACTGGCAACACGGTCCAACACGCACTCCAGAATGCAGCGCCTTTATCACACGGACAAATTTGACAAGACATTTGAGTTTTTACAAGATCTGGAAGAGGAGCTCCCAATTCACGGAATCAAACGTCTTCAAAAGCCCCAGTAAAGCCCATAAAGGCGATGTACGCATTCTGAAGTTATTCTCTGTCCTTTTCCATTTATTTGATGCAAAGTGAAGACGCCATCATTTTTGCATCTATACCTTTTCTGTATCTTGACTGAGATTCGGAGAGGGCTAGCTCTGCTTAACATTGAAGGCCTTGCAATATAACGACTATAATATCTTGGCTACCACAAGAACAGAAGATACATGTCACAGTAGATGCTACAAACGCCGCTTCGATAAATTCTGCTGGCAAATTTTGCATCCAAAACAAATTGAAGATAGTTAACAGGAATGATGCAAGAGGACGACCGCGGTAAACTAGAGACTCTGGTAGCATTCAATCTGTGTCCGGGTTCTTTCTGCGCGTGTTATGCTTGCTGTTTGGAGCTCTTCCGGTTTAATTGGCACTTCAATCTCCTAAATGACTGGACGCTGTTCGATTTCGTCAAGTATGCTAGCTCCATAAAACATTGGTGGTTAGGTCTTGAAGCTTGTCGAAGTGTTCAACCCATCTTTCCTTGATGTCCCCTGGGGAAGGAAGAAGCACGAAGCGCGCCACTCTTTTCTTTGATAATTAATGGAGTTTTCTGAAGGAGTAAACTTGGTCAATTTGAAGCCATTGTGTGGAACACATACTTTGCCAGGTGTTCTTAAGCTGGTTCCTGAGATAAAAGATACAGATACTTTCCATCAATAAAAGCGGAAGCAAAATTCCACCTTCTTCTAGCCATTATAAGTATTTTTTTTTCCTTTTCCTTTTCCTTTTCCTTTTCCATGCTTTGCAATGACAGATGGCTAGAAAAGCAAAATTTTGCCAATGCGATCGTTGAAATCGCCTAGAACAATTGTACCGTCTCCGAACTTATCTGTGGAAGATTTCTCTGTCGAAGATTTCTCCGTCGACTGTTTCTCGCTGCCATCAAGTAAGACTCAGGTTGTCCTGATTCAGTCGTTTACGGGAATTGGCCAAATTCATCCGAATAGACAAGGAAAACACCAGCGGTCCTATCTTTACTACCTCTCCAAAATACGGCATGCATGAACTCTCCCCTGGATATCGCCAGAACTTGGGCGTCTGACTTCCCTCACTGGGCATTCGCCAAGGCTTGCTTTCTCAAGTTCTTTGCAAATGATTGCAATTGTCCGTTCTAGTGTGATGGACGTCGCGCTATCGTTACTTGTGCAAATATTTCAAGCTACTGGAGTGAGAAGATGCTTTTCCCTTATCAGAGGAATTACTGTTTCCCATATGCCGAAGCTATGTCACGTAGAGTTCGCATCTTTCCCAATACTGTCATATATCTTTGGGCGTCGATTTTATCGGATGCAGTGGAATTACCTGAAAGTATTCGACAATTTTTAGTCTAATGAAATGTGAGGCTTTGCCAAGAAATGACACTAAACGACATAAGATAGTAGCCTTCGGCTAGTTCTCTCTGTTTTTCAAGCGGACAGCATTGCAGGCACGGTATCAGGAGAGAACCAGTTGCAGATTCGGCAGAGCTGTTGCCAGGCTAGCGGAGGAAACGATATATCTCACTATTCCATCCTAGACTGAATCCAAGCAAGGTCTATCCCCTGAAAACTGATTTACCATTTCAAAACAAAGGCCACCGAAACGCTACTAACAATCCGACAACGTTAATCCGACAAACAAAAAAGAAATTGGTCAAAATTAACCTATTATAAAACCACAGACATTTGACAATAGAAGACGGACAGGAAACGAGACGAAACGAACTTATTCTTGTTCAGTCCAGACAGCAAATGCCACAGCTTTCGTCTACCAAAATTTTAAGCATCAGCTGCTATAGTTACGTCAGATTTTGGAAGAGAATTAAGACATTCTGTTGTCTCTTGATTTTTTCAGCGAATTTACTGTTTTCGATCTTGTCACTTATATTTCAAACCAGATAGGATTCATTAATTCATATATCATTCAAAGTAATAATATAGAGGAATTTCCATTAAGGAATTAGCTTTAAATTATACTGAAAGAGATCATGCGGTGGATGAAATGAAAAGCTTTATTTTCCGATGTTAACTCGGGAATACTCGGAGAAAAAATCCGAGTGCTCTTTCGCAGGAGTCGAACCTAGTTCAATGCCCTGGTCTCCCACGAGTTAGTGGTGGAGCATCCGAAGTAGTAATCGGAAAGCCGTAGGTTCGACTCTTGTTCGGGAGCACTCGGTTTTTTCCGAGAATCCCCGAGTCAACATCGGAAAATAAATCGCTTCATTTAGCTTTAAATTGTTGCTAGACTGGAGACAAACGTTATTTCAGCTTTTGATTTTTCGTTTTACAATTTCTGGGCGCCGTCGTTATGTACTTTATAGCGTCATTCTGTCGCCTCCATTGTTTCTCACGGAGTGAAAACGATGGAGACAATTGTGTGACGTCACAAAGTCCAAAATGGCGGCGCTATGAAAATTGAAAAGGAAAATATAGTGATGATGACAACTGTCTTTTTAAACGCGGAAATGGATTTTGTCGGACAACTTTAAAATTACAAGCCCAAGATTCTATCAATTTAATGCTTCTTTACAGTCGATAGTTCTAAATTCCTTTCGTATCAGGCTTAATATAAGTGTGTTAGCTATATCTGGGTTGCACTGTTTACAACAGCAAGTTTCTATTACGTTATTACATAACGGTACAATTCGCTGCAAGTAGTATACTTTTGCTCACAAAATCCCCCTATAGATTTTTTTGCGTTTCTTACACATCTTTTTCAACACTCTTTCGTCGTTGCGCTAATAAAGTCTCAGACATCGTTTAGAAGCAATAACTTTTCTTCAACTTAACGCACGCTTTTAGGGCTCGGCAAGCTAATTTTAACCAGGATGAAAGAGTGATAAATTAGTCTTGCTACTGCTTAGCTCGCAAATTAAAGTGTTTCATACAGACTTGTTTTCCCTTCTGGGTCCACCAATTTTGCCGAGCGAATTGTACCGTTTGTATTTGTGAAGGAATCCTCATCTCCTACAGCAGATAGGAGTTAGCTTGTTGAAAATATTGCTTTTTGTCGGACAAAAAGAAAAACAGATTTGAGCATGTAAGAGAGGATAATTCTATTATTGCTTTTTTGTGATCTTTTAATTTCCTGGGCGCAGCCACGAAGGAAATAAAATGAACCATATTAAGCAATAATCGAATTCCCTTTTCTCAAAGGCTTGAATTGGGTTTAATTTTTGTCCGACAACGGTTAAAATGAAGCAGTATTTTCACCAATTTAACTTTAAATTTGTTGCTTGGAAAGAGACATTCTTTATGTCTTGCTGTTAGAACATTAAACTTAGCAAACCAAGTTCCAGTTTATGCTCATACGAGATTTATTAAAGAATTTTACACACTTGATTTCCTCGTTGACATGGATGTTACATCACCTAACATGACCTTGGTTGACCTTGGCAAATTTTCCCGCCAAAAAACTTAGAAAAAATACGGCGTCCCAAA
>OX421456.1:3850000-3855000 GCA_949126865.1 Montipora capitata | reverse complement strand
TGATCTCAGTGTTTCTATGTACTTGTGGGCGCCTGTTTCTAAGTGTTTGTACGTGCTCTTGTGCGCCTGTGTCTCAGTGTCTCTATGTACTTTTGCGCATCTATGTCTAACTGTATGTACCTTTGCGCGCCTGTGTCTAAGTGTTCGCGTGCACTCTTGTGCGCCTGTATCTCAGTGTTTATGTACCTTACGCGCCTGTGTCGCAGAGTTTCTATGCACTTTTGCGCGCCTGTGTCTATTGTACGTATTGATGCGCGTCTGTGTCTAAGTTTGCGTCTATTCTTGTGCACCTGTGTCTCAGTGCGTCTATGAACTTTTGCGCGCCTTTGTCCTTTTTGTATGTATTCTTGCGTGCTTTGTCTAATTGTTTCTATTTACTCACGTACGCCTGTGTCTAAGTGTTTATATGTACTCTTGTGCGCCTGTATCTCAGTGTTTCTATGTGCTATTTTGCACTTGTCTCTTAAGTGTTTGTATGCACTCTTGTGCGCCTTTGTCTCAGTGTTTGTATGTACTCTTGCAGACCTGTGTCTCAGTATATGTATGTACTGTTGTGAGACTATGTTTTCTGTCGTAAGCACCCTATGCACTTGTGTTAAATTGTGTTTAGCCCATGTCATCTATCAATGCCTCCTTAAAAATCTCATCCTTTCCGCAATATCAACTTAAAGTAACGTAATATATATTGAAATATCAACATTGAGCGATCATAGAAAAAGTTTCTCTTATCGCGTTTTGCCAGCAGAATCGTTTTTAATTTCCAATGAATTTTGATCAACGCCCGTACCTAAGCGAAACACTTTCATCCATGAATTTGTCTTGCACCGAGTACGAAACTGGAAATAAAAATCGCTCAAAGTTGTAATGGTGGCTTGCAAAAATACTATTTTAAACTTAGCAATGGCTTCCGATTTCAATGTAGATCTCAAGTATGATTGTCCTTCTCGTTGTGAAAATGTTTTCCTCTTTGCTTTTTCAAGTTCTGTTACTCTAAGTCAAGTGAAAACTCCAGGCACTGTCCAAATGATGATCTTTCGTCTATATTGATAGCAAGCTGTTTCTTAGAAAGCTGCTATACTATGCTAAGCCACCATTTAAAACAATAACAATATGATAACCTTTCTTAGCTTTATCGAATTCACTTCTGACAGAACCATTCAGTCTTTTGTGTTGCACTCGCTGTCCACTTTGATGGTTTCCTGAAATTGAGATGAGGTAGAACAGGTTAAATATACAACATGTACACAAATTAAATAAAAAACTCAACGAGAACTGTTCATAATATAAGAAATATTTACCTTAAAAATTGCAGTATGGCATGAAAATCCATTTCCTGGCGTCCGTCTCCACGTCTTCCGAGAACTGATATTTGACTGCAAACAAAAAAGACCAGAAGAAGCTATTAATTTAAAATATGCAATCAAAAGTACCGCATAATTTTTGTTTGCGGATGCCAGATTTCTTATGTCACTTTATCTGCCAACATGATTTTCAACGGCCAAAATTCTTGTCCTGGGAGACTAAACAATTTATGCTGCCATGCGCTGAGTCAAGAAGAAAATGATAGATTTTAACAAGCAGTGACCTTGGAGCGCTTTTATTTGAAAATGACTTTTACTTTGAATTTTAGGAAGACTGAGTTTCCTTTAGAGTTGAATTTACAATTTTGTAAACGAGGAGAGTTTGGAGCACGTGCAAATACTCATAATATTTCTTTGCTTAGCTTGTCGTTTTTCTCGCAAAAAAAGCGGAAAACGTTTTCAGTGTAGGTGAAGCTTACCTTGACTTAAAGGTTTCCCCTGTCGCACTAATTTTCTTCGCCAAGCAGTCTTCTTAGAGCTTCAAAATTAAAATTAAAAGGCGTATCTCGAAGACATCTTCACACGACAAAGAGAAAGCAGATTCTGGCAAATTCAGGAATTTTTCATGAATAATGCATTGCAAGTTTGGAACCAATCACAGACAATTACGTCATCGATTTACATTATGCTGTTTGCTCACGCTTTTTGGAGCGAAGCACGAATTACGGGCTATCTGATCCTTCATCTTTGGTTTTACAGAACTTTGATCATCACCAGAGTGTTGAAAAGATGTAACGCTTCTGCAGGTGAGAAATACAGCTTTTAATGATCATGTACAATAATATTGTATCATGTTTTGCTCTTATTTAGCAGCAATGTTTTTAATGGTGACTTAAGATGTTATTTACCTCTTTTCCCATCGGACTAGTTTAGGCCACAAAGCAGTTTCGAACCCAGGCTCTCTCTTTTCCTTTCGGCAAGTTATGAAAAGGGAAGGAGTTTGGGCTCAAGGCTAGGAACCAATATGGCTTCCGTTATTTGTTGATTGACGTCATATGCGTCATTGTTATTGTTGAAGTCTGAAATGTTGAATCTTTTGTTATGCCAATAAGAATTTGGTACAAGCCTCATGCTTATTGTAGTCAGTTACAATTTTCTTTGTCTTTATGCTAAACAGCCTCATCTCACGTCCCAATTTGGAGGCCATTTCTTTGTTTTGGTAATCGCTTGAACAATAGCGAACAGTTAAAGAAACAATACAAAATTTAACAACTTACAAACAATGGGTGCCTTCTATTGAATAAGACCTGTTGTGTTACTGTCACATAGACCGGTCAACATTGTTTAGCTATAGGTTATAGCTTATGCGGCCGATAAAAATAAATTTTAAGTCTTCACTTATGCTTTTAATCTCTACTCGAATCGCTTGACTGGGCAAAATTCGAAAGAATTTGTTACATGTCCACATCATGGCAGCCGATGATGAGAAGAAAACAAAGAAAAGAAGGCCATATTGCAAGAGAAAAAGGTTCTTTTGGGAATTTAACTCTTTTTCATTTAATTTTTGCCTTTTGTTTTAGAAAACCAATATGCCTACTGGTGACGTGATTGAAAAACTCCCTTCACGAAAGAAGTTTCATTCAGGCGAACGAACGGACACAAGCGGGATCAAGAGTTCAATTCCACAACATTTGGGACGATTTTTGAAGGTATGTACTATATATGCTCTCTACCATTCCTACAACTTAAAAATTTAACTGGTAAAGTGGAATAAATTGAAGTGAAGACAATGGAATGGTTCGCTTAAACAAAAGCAATATGGAAGATATGGTTGATATAGGCCTTTTTCGATATATTAAAATTCAGCTTGATAGCGAGTCAGTGAGGACAAAGACAACGGAAAGTGGATGATATGCAAATATTTTTCACATTAATTCCCACGTGTTTCTATTGTCTTTGTCCTCACTGCCTCACTTTCAAGCTGAATATTTAAGATATCGAAAATGGCCTATTGTCATTAATGTGGCAACCAGAGCCTCAATAGCTATCGAAACAAAGGGTCTTTTGTTCCTGTGTTTGGTACATTTGAATAACAAAAGCAATGTTTGTAAACAGATATCTTCCGTATGAACTAGATTGTGACAATATCCAACCATTGTTTAATCATTATTGTTTATTGATTCCGCGCCTTTGTACAGGCCATTCAGTATGAGTTTATTTGCACTGCTAATGTTTCATAAATTCATTTCAAAAAGTAAATTTTCTCCATCATTCCTCTGCTGTAGCAATATGGGCGTCAAAAACATTTGACGAAATTTGTTTTCAGTCGTTGGCCGTTTCTGCCTTTATAATCTCAAAAATAAGGATGTAATTGGTGAAATAACAGCTAATAATAGCTTGCAATGACTTGCAAAGCATTGAAACAATGACCAATTTATTATTGTGTTAATTTATTCTAGTTTTAGGTAGTAGTATATTAAACTTGTTTGCTTGTCTATTTGTTTTCCTTAGAATTCAAGATGAAATTGGCGCTTGCAGAAATTTCCCCGAACAGCTAGTGAAATGCAGAAGAAATATCTGGATGGAGCAACGTTAAGAAACTTTGATGCCCCAAAAGGAAATTAGCTAACAACACTATTTGGACCTTCTAATTGGAATTTTCATTGTTTATTATGTCTTTTCATCGTTAAGAAAGCGGGAAGCATGTTTAGCCAATCAGATGGCAAGACTTTGGTCACATGACCAAAAACTGACCAATCAAGAAGCGAGAATTTCTAGAATTTTTGGCGGATCACTTTCAGCATACGTAGTTTCGCGGAATAAACAAAAACTGGCGCTGTGATTGGTCAGTTTTGGGCACGTGACTTTGAATCCTGTCACCTAATTGGTTGAATTTGCTTTCCGCGACGTTTAAAAAATATTTTTGTCTAATACTGTAACAAAAAAAAAAAGGAACTTTTCCCAGTTTTCCCAACTCTCCCGTTATCTCCTGAGCCCCTCTCCCCTGTTCTGGTTTCCTCCTCTCCTAACCTGCTCTCATTAAGTCCCCCCCTCCTCCCTTGTGTTGTTACTATCATTTAGTCCTTATCGTCGTAGTGGTACTTAACTACCTATCTAGTTTACCTATTTGCCTACTATCAAGTCGCCCTTACCTTGTTTCATAGGCCGTGAACTCCAGCAGCTCGGCTTCGAACCTGCGATCTCTCGCAGCATAGTCTAGCACACTACCAACTGTGCCATCTAGACATCTGCGTTGATAACTACAAAAATTATGATAGTCATTTCTTATTAAATTTTAATCTTTAGTCTGGTGCTTTGAAAAATTGCTCTGCAGAGAGGTTTTACCTGAAAATATACGAGAAAGACTCAATCTATTTATTTTTAACATTATTATAGTTTCCACTGCGCTTATTAAAATAAAGTACAAAATTAGAGTTTGGCCTCATCCTTAGGACGAAGAGGTTAAGCCTCGTGTGTCTAGACCACACTGGTATATAGATTAAATGACAAAGCTCAAGACCCTCGAGCAACAGCATTTGTAGGCGTGCAAAGGGAATAACAAGGACATTGAACTTGTTTCATTTTCATTTTATTTATTGTCTCATGTTAATTTAAAAAAATACGTCAATAAACATCGCCTCAATTCATTGCCTCTGATTCCTAAGAAATCAGTTGAAAGTATATTGACTATTTGTTACA
>OX421456.1:3830000-3845000 GCA_949126865.1 Montipora capitata | reverse complement strand
GCACGCTGTGATAGCACTCGTTTACTGATTAAGGGCGCGTTCGATTGACCCTATTCCGGAATAAGAATACGTGGAGTGATGATTAAAACGTTATCTTTGGCGCTTTTCGAAGCAGCAAGGATAATAAAAATGTGTTTAAAATAGCATTTTAGCAGATGTTTGACAACTTTAATGTGAATCTCCGTAAAAACGAAGGGTTTCTAACTTATATTTCATGTATTCCTATTCAGGAATACGGTCAATCGAACGCACCCTTAGTCTAAGCGCTCGTTTCAGTATTAGGCCTATAAGCACTCTTAAAATTTTAGCTTTCATTTTACGGTTCGGGTAACTCGAATTTTTAACGAGATCGTGTGAAGAATATAGCACTCGTTTCCTGATTAACCCTAAGCGTTCGTTTCAGAAATTAGGCCTAAGAACTCTTTACAAATTTAAGATTTCATTTCACGGTTCGCTTAAACTTCGCTTTTTAAGACGATCGTGTGATGAATATAGCACTCGTTTACTGATTAAGCCTAAGCACTCGTTTCAGTGATTAGGCCTAAGCACTCTTAAAATTTTAGCTTTCATTTTACGGTTCGGTTAACTAGACTTTTTACCGAGACCTTGAGAAGAATATAGCACTCGTTTACTGATTAAGCCTAAGCACTCGTTTCAGTGATTAGGCCTAAGCACTCGTTTAAAATTTTAGCTTTCATTTTACGGTTCGGTTAACTACTCTTTTTACGGAGACCGTGTGAAGAATATAGCACTCGTTTACTGATTAAGCCTAAGCACTCGTTTGAAATTTTAGCTTTCATTTTACGGTTCAGTTAGGGTTAGGGTACACTAGAATTTTAATCCGCGTAGCCAGCTTGTAAAGATACTTCGCCATCTTGACTTTAATTCTTTCCGCGTACCGCGTAGCCAGCTTCTTAAGATACTCGATGTGGCGGGGTATTCTGCAGTTACTGTTTACGATATTTATTTGCGTAGTCGAACGTGGTAGTTTGTTGGTTGACAATATACAGTAAATTGGCCGCTTTGCACAATGTAACAGATGAATATACGGAACGTTACACCGCACTACTCATTGCGTGACGCTATTGAAAATAACACGTGATTACTCAAACTATAATCATGCACGTGTCAAGGGTCTTCTGAATTTATGTTAATTATGCTCTGTTATGCCAATTACACGCTAAATTAAGTTATGTTATTAATTACTTAATTATGTTACACGTTAATTATGCATGAGGTATCGAAGCTAGAAGGCTTATTATCAAGTGAAAATTTGATTTGGCAGGTCCATGATATCAAGAATTACGTGATAGAGGAGGGTGTTGTCTTGTACAAGACAAAGAGCTATTAAAACGGATATCTACAGAGATGTGAATAATTATTCATTTCACACGAAAGCAGAAATGATTTGTTTACACACTAAAAGTGTTTTCAGAACTGTAAAACGTGTTTTGCCTCTTCCTTTGCTGTTAAGTAATAAGAGAATATTTAACAGTACGCTGAAGGTCCTGAAGCGTTGACAAAAGTCAACCGTCCCCGAAAGCGACTGAGCAAAGTTTGTGATAAAAAGGTTTTTAATGCACCCACGGGAAAAGTTAAAGTAGTTACTTGGTTTTTTAACAGATCTAAAGCGAAATTAATAAAATCCTTGGTCTTTTTCTGAAAATACTTGAATTTAAAGTAAAACAGCTATTGAAGTCATTTTAAATATAACAGGGGTACCGAACGACAATCTTCGGTGAAATATATTCGGGAGAGTCAAACTGTTCTAAGAATTTCGGTTCTTCGTTGCCAGACAGCTACAGACTTATTTACTAAAACATCACCTAAAGGATTCGCAAGCAGGGACAAGTAGTAGTATTTTTGGCACTTAAAAAGGTCATCCAGCAGTTTCGGATGAGCAAATGGTTTGGTTGGAAGTTCTTAAAAGGTAACGTTAAGCTAGCAATTTCTGAGATGAAAACACCATTCCTTAAACTTTTCGAACACTTCAATTTTCAGCTATCTCTTTAGACAGTCTTTATACATTACAAGGAGCTTAGACATGTCTCTCAAAGGCTTATGGCTTAAGATGGTTCAAACCAGTTTCAACTCTATCAAGAGACCTTGTTATTAGAAGGATTGACACGACAACGCTTTATCACATAACAGCAATGTTACGGTACCTTGTGAAACACCAATTATTGCTGAACAAGATGCAGGCATTGTTGTGGCGTAACAAGTTACCATGGCAACAGGAAAGCCTTGCAAAAACACCCTATATTTTGGCTTTAGTTGTTCATATCTGAAAAACGAACCCGGTGACCCCAATTCTTTATTGCACATAAGTGATCAGCAGGTCCAGATGAAACTCTCTGCAAAGTTAAAAAAAATTCTGTGGAGTGGATTCAGAGCTACCTTAAATTTTCAATTATTTAAGGTGGCTCTGAATCCGCTTCACAGAATTTATTTAAACTTTGCAGAAAGTTTCATTCTGGCATGCTGATTACATTTCAGAAATAAAAAATGGAGGTCACAGAGTTCGTTTTTGAGATATGAGCAGCTAAAGCCAAAATATGGGGTGTTTTTGCAGGGCTTTCCTGTTGCCATGGTAACTTGTTACGCCACAACAATGCCTGCATCTTGTTCAGCAATAATTGGTGCTTGATATGGTACCGTAACATTGCTGTTACGTGATAAAGTGTTGTCGTGTCAATCCTTCTATATAATAACAAGGTCAGTTGAAAGTGTTGAAACTGGTTTGAGCCACCTTAATTTGCTAGTTGGGCTATTCACGGTTTGAAGATCGAGGAATCATCTATTTATTTCTATGTATTATCATTAGGAACCTCGAATACACTATTCAAATTTTCTGTCCAGGAAATGCAGTAATAACAGGGATATTTTTGGTTTCAAAAGCTAAAAAAAGTGGTTGCTGTGATACGATCGCTGAGCTCAAGGAGATCTCCTTTGATTACTGCGCCTTTCAATAACATGCGGACTCTTAAATTCAAAGGTCAACCGACAAATGCGTTTTTCGCTACCGTCAATCAAATGTTCGGCGGCTCCTCCGAGCTTCCGACTACTGTCGAGTGCGTAATATTCAAATCACATCGTTGAGCCCAGTTCAGTCAACAAAGTCGGAAGCTGGGAGGAGCCGCCGAACATTTGATTGACGGTAGCGAAAAACGCATTTCTCGGTTGACCTTTGAATTTAAGAGTCCGCATGTTATTGAAAGGCCCAGTAAGCTAAGCGGATGACACAGGATGGTACCATATCAAACACCAATTATTGCTGAAAAAGATTCGGTCATTTTTGTGACGTAAAAAGTTACGCTCGCTCAGTTGATATGGAGATGTTTCGAAATTCATTCACCGAAATTCATTCACCGACTGACTGACTGACTGTCTACAAGGTAAACTAAAAGGTTTCAATATTCCTTCCTCAACTGCCTTTCAGCCGCGTGCTTTGATCAGATTCCGAATTGTGCCCATTGGTCTAAAGTAGGAGAATGCAGCAGAAGTCCTCTCTATATGCTTAAGAATTGTCCAGTCAGTTGTAATGTCTGCTCTGGTGGGGTTGGTAAGTGCGTTTTTAAAAATTTAATTACGTATTTTAAGGCGCACCAGACGCCTCAGGGGCGAATCTAGGGGGAGGGTGCAGGGAGTGCACACCCCCCCCTCCCCTAAGAAGACCTGCACCTTTCTAATACAACTGATATTCTGCAAAAAAAAAAACGTTACCACTCAGCTACGCCATTCTTTGGTGGTGCACCCCCCCCCCCTTCCTTGAGAAAAATCCTGGATCCACCCCTGAGGCTCACGTGAACACAAGAATAGTTACGAACACTTAATATATCCTAGTACACGTGAGTACGTTGAAACACGAACGTGTAAATGCAAGTACTGAGGCTCAGGCATTCAAGAAAGTTACACAGGCAAATTAAGGAGGCTCGAAATAGTTTCTCCTTTTTTCAAACAAATAAACAGATTATGTCCTTAGATACAGTTAGGGCAATCATATCAAGACGAAATTTGGCTAGGGTATTAAGTACCCATCGTAGATTTCTCACCTTATATTTTCCTTCAAACCTTATCATGGCAATGATATTAGGCATTTCTTTGAGCCTTAAAATCAACATATGTTGTCTTTTTTGAAGAAACGGGACGGTGAAATTTTCCCATTCAGCGTTACCAGATAATGTCAGAAATATTCTCTAAAATATTTAAAATTCAACAAAATCTGTAGGCCAGTTTTTGAAATGTCTCTAATTTTTTTTTCACCGTGATTTTTTTTTTTAAAATTTGAAAGACAAACGTTTTAATTTAATCTAAGCTAACATGCAAAAAATGAAAAAAAAATCACCTTCCGGAAGCAGAGATATGAACGCGTAAAGTTGCAAAATCAGAAAAAATGAGGGGGTTACAAGATCAGCATTTACACATGCGTCACCCGCTTATTCGAGTTCGCGCAGCTACAACTACAGCCCAACACAAACGGATTTAAGTGGTCATTAAATCGTTTGTGTAGAATTTTTTAGTTTTCGTGAATAGGAGATGTCTATTTATATTCCTTATATATAGGAATTAGGAGAATGGTGAGCGAATTTAGCGGTATTTGTTTATTTCTGGTGACCCATTTGAATCATGAGCTGACGCAAGCGACTTACGAATTGCGCGTGTGGCTTACGAGCCTCCTTAAGAGACACAAGAGTACATAGTGGGCCACAGCTGCGCGGGACTTCATACAAAATACTAAGACACAGGCGCGCATGAGTACATACAAACTCTAAGACACGGGAACACAATAGTTCTTGAAACATCAAGATACAGGCGCGCAATAGGTATTCAAGAGTACATACAAGCACCAAGAGAAGCGCTCGGGATCTCAGTAGAAGACAAGTAAGAAAGGATTATTAACTCTGCACACAAGAGGGAATACAAACATTTAGGCACAAAGGCTTATTAGAATGTACAAAATTGATACACAAACTATACGAGGCATACAACGATATATGCAATCAAGAGTATAAGACTGAATGCCTTCAAAGACTAGACAACGAGCGCAAAGTACGTTTGGGAGCGGAGAAGCACGGGCTCACAAGAGCATTAAAAGTCAATTTGGTAGCGGCACGTACCTGTTCATACAAAAGCCTTGGTACAGTGCACATCAGTGAAAACTATCACTACGGCACAGACGCATAAGAAAACCCCGATGCAAATGTTGCCGGCAAATCCGTCAGATAGTTCAGATGAATTGAAGGAACTTTTTTTGGAGCCTAAATTAAGCCTAAAGGATTAGGTTAGGATTAGCTTTGGTTTACACATGGATATCAATTGACTTATTTTATAAAAGTAAACAATGAAAAGAGCTGTGTTGGGTGGAGCATGTTCATCGTTGTAGTGTAGTGGTGAAGACACAGGCGTATGGATCTGGACGGTCCTATACAAATCTGCTCTTGGACCTACCAATTAGCTGAACTGTGTACTACCTGAAAAGAAAACACATTTTTAAATGCCGAACCAAGAGATTCGCTGACGCATTCATTCCTTCTGCTGTGCACCAGTGAGATGATACTGACATTTAATTCAGTAATGATAATTGATAAAACATTCTTAAAAGGATATTATCTGTTAAGTGGATTGACCAATGGTATTTTATAATTCACATCGTTTTTGATAGTGTATATATAGATTCTTGTAACATCATGTTTTTTAGGTCGGGCCCCCTTCGACCTCCAAATTGATTATTTTGTTAATAAAGTTTAAAGTTTAAAGTTTTCGAGTACCGGTAAGTGAAGAGTAGAGTTCTCTGTTTGCTTACTATGTTCTAATGTTGAGATTGAATGGGTTAGTGTATGAATACAGAAACCGATAAGATGATTCGAAACATTAAGAAGATGTGGTGAGATGAGTAGTAGTAATACAGAGGTTGAGGGACGGTATAGGTGTTTTCAATCCTTTTATAGGGAGTTGATTAGGTAGAGTGCGTATTCAATTTAGGTCAAATGAGGATCACCAATTTAACCTAATTAAAAATGGATTCAACCTGAAAACGGATTTTACCTGCAACACAAACACCAAGACGTAGGCGGCCGAGATCATAGATAATAGCCATAACAATAAATAAAAAATAAAAAAAAACTCTAAAAAGGATGATCGGCTTGTAACATCTCTACTTCTCGCTAATTTACACGTGGAAGAAAGAGGACAAGACTGCAATCATGGCCGGTTGACGAGCAACGTTTTTCCTAAATTCAGGCATCTGCCTCTTAAATTTTGATCACAAGTTAAGCGAACCGTGAAAGCAAACCTGGCAGCCTTGATGACAACCAAGGAAAAAACTTCACGACATTAGGCAACGGTGCACAAGGAGACATAGGGTGCATATGTTGTCGCGGTTAAAGCGGAGCTCAGGTTGAATCCGTTTTTACCTAGGTTAAATTGGTGATCCTCATTTTTTAATATGCACTCGACCTAGTCAACCCCCCAAAAAGGATTGAAAACAAATTCACCCGTACCTTCCCTCAAGCTCTGTCTTACGCATCTCAACACATCTTCTTAATGTTTCCTATTATCTTATCGGTTTCTGTACTTATTCATTCAGTCTCAACCCTAACAACATAGTAAGGGAACAAAGAACTGCACTACACACTTACCGATACTCGAACCCGGACCCTCCCGATCCATAGCCCTGTGTCCTCACCACGACACTACAACGACGAACATGCTCAACCCAACACAGTTATTTTCATTACTGCTTTTGTGTAATGAGTCAATTGATATCCATGTATAATAACCAAAACTAATCCTAACCTGACCCTAATTTTTCTGTAGGCTTAATTTAGGCTCCAAAAAGGTTTCTTCAATTCATCTGAGTGCGTATTCAACCGAGGAAAAAACTGATTCAACCTGAGAACGGATTTTACCTGAACACATAATATTAGACGGCACTTTATAGGAGGCTCAAAACAGTTTTAACAATTTCAATTGGAAAATTTTTAGGTGGCTCTGAATCCGCTCCAGGGAATTTTTTCAAACTTTTCAGAAATTTTAATCTTAGCTGGCTAATCACTTTTAAGCATTAAAAAATGGGGATCATCGCGTTCATTTTTGAAGTATAAGCGCTTAAACAGGGCGCTTAAAGGCGATTTTGGATGGATTTTTTGTTGCCATGGTAATTTATTACGTCACATTGACATGTGTATCTTGCTGGGCAGTTTTTGTTGTTTCATATGGCGCCATAACATTGCCGTTAAGTGAAACAGCGTTGTAGGTGATTCTTTTTAAGGAGGTATTTACGGGCCATTTTCGGGTGTCACAATTCCCTTTGTATCTCAAGAAAGCAGAAGATTTAAGTCTTCAAACTTCACAGTTATTTTTCTTTTTGTTAACTTGAAAACACGTTAAAAGATCGGCTTTCCAAAACAAGCGGTTGGCAATTTCACAAATAGCTTTGCGGTCCCGAAAAGTGTTCGGGACTTTCGAGAAACGGGCGCCAGGGTAGAAAAGTATGTGGAAAAAATGCAGCCTTGAACGGGACTCGAACCCAGGACCCTGAGATTGTCGCACTGCACTTGCTCTACAATCTGAGCCATTTGGAGGCTGGTAACTTGCAAGTTCCGTATTAAGCCCTGGCCAAACTATGAAACAAAGTTAGATCCAACATGCAACATTGTTGGATGTAAATGTTGAGGTAGTGGCAAAACACTATCAATGAAAAACGTTGCTTGACGAAACTGATTCAAGTTCAAGTTGGTGCTAAGACTGAAAGGAAAACCGCTCGTGGCGTTTACGCTAACGGAGCTGTTGTAGGACAGAAATGACCGATTCAAACGAGGAAAAACCAAAAATGGTTAAGAGAACGTGTAGAAAAGGGTATGTTCACTGCAAGATACATCCACAGAATGAGCCCGGATCAATTTGCAGAATTTTTAAACGCTATTGAAACAACCATCTCCAAACATGGAAACAAAATCGGTGGTGAACGGTGAACCGCTAAAGTCCAGCTGAAAGGCTGTTCATCAACAAACACGACGGCCTTTTGGTCCTCGTCCACCATTTTTGTTTAAAATGATACTAAAAGCCTAGGCTTGAAAATAAGACAGCGATTCGGATTGGCTAACAGGACACAACTTTGATGAAAGAGAGGCGAAACGCTGCAACATTGTTGCGTCGAGCAGAATTGTTGGGCGTAATGTTTGATCAAAAGCAAACTCTATCCAACACTTGATCTAACAAAAATTGTTGGACGAACGTCTTCCAACATGGGCGACCAAACGGTCGAACAATGTTGGATCGAACAAAGTTGGAGTGTTGAATCCAACTTTGTTCGATAGTTTGGCCAGGGCTTTATACCCCGTAAGAGGTTGCGTCTCTGCAACTGCTGATGTTTCTTCAATTGAAATGATCACTTTTGCTTAAAATATATCTGCCATGTTGTGGAGCATGAACCCGTGACCCGGAGCCTAAAACTCCATGGTGTTTGTGTCACGTCGTTTTCACAGACCGATTTATTTTTAGATTGAATTTCCCGCGAATGAGACTCCCACAGGAGCCCGATGACCAATTACAAGAAACTAACCTGGTGTCATAGGGTCACCGAACTGGAACTGCCTTTGTTTTTTTCGGGAAAAGTAGTCTAAAAATAGATCGGTCTGCAGGCTCCAGGTCATGGATTCCTGTTTGGAGTTAATATTTTATCGTACTTCTATCCCAAAGATTGCAATAACATGTTCAGTGACAACTACTGCACAAGCAATCTGCAATTGTGCTTTTCTTCCATGATTGTTCTCAATAACTGTAAAAAGACATGTGTGTGTGGCTGCTGCCCTGCTCCTGTCGGGACAACACAAGTCAAGTCAACCACCGCAGGAACAACCAGGGGAGGAACAACCAATGCAAGCTCAACCAGGCCAACCACTGCAGGTACAACCAATGCAACAACACAGCCAACGACATTGACAATATCATCGATCACAACTGGGGAAACATTGGCAACCGCATTGGCCACAAAACATGGGACAACGTCATTGGCCAAGTCGTCGACTGCACTGCTTACGACTCCATGGGCTACAACAAAGGTGATAATTAATCGTGATCAAAATATATTTGTTTGTCTTTAATCAACTCTAATTCACTGCGCTATTCTCAGTCGATAACACAACGTCATTTGATCAATAATTTACTCGATTTTTCGCTGCGTGGCGTGAAGTGTACAAATTCACCCAAAGCACCCATGTTTTTAACCTCAACGAAAATTATGAGGTCATGACATTATGACGTCACGTAAAAATAATGGAAATTTTAGAAGAATGACGTCACCCATGCAACATCATTGTTGGTGTGAACTTGTAAAGTTGTATTAGAAAGTAATACGGCATGAGTTTTTACTCATATCATGTTAGTCCTCAATTAATGCGAGGAAGCGTTGGATATCAACCTATAACTAAAACTGACAGAGGTGTTTTTGATCAGTCAATATTCACTAAGCCCAACTTCAAAAATTATTTCACTACCTTGGTCAATTTGTAAAGCAACAAAACCGTTTCTCACCTTGTAGCTTCAATTCAACTTCTACAACTGGGGCAACTTACAATTGAACAGAAATTCGACGGCCAAGTTTGCGAAGCGAGGTATCGGCCATGTTTGTTTTCGCAGCGAATTTTCATCACACGTACAATGACCATATATAGTCACAGCCGCCTTGTATGGTAACAGCAGGGAAACGAGCAATTGCTCTGTTTAACCAATCGAAAACGCCTAAAGTTGATTACATCCACGATTTTCATTTTTTATAAAGTGAAAAGAAACCGTTTCAATTGGTGAAAGTGAAACCTAAATTGACGGCGGCCTAGTTGGTATATCGGCAATCGAAACAAATGGCGTCCATGTTTGGACAACAACCTGATCATGATCCTTTGGAATTTTGCAAATGTTGCCTTTTTTCGGTTGAAAACAGGACGGTGATCACGTTAGTGAATGTGCTTTATATTATTCTTTCCTTTTGTGCATAATGTCTTTATCGATTGAGAACTTAAAATTCTTGAAAACCTTGACACGTTTGTCATATTTTTGTTCTAAAATATATTTATGATGGATCGAGAAATCCTCGGTAAGATTTTTCAGCCGGTACGGGAGAGTACTTTCCTTATCTCAAGGACCATTACTGGAAGAAGTTCACAACGCGCATTTGTTTGGTTCGCATGTTGCTGTAGAAGATGATAGATTTAAAAGGGCGGTATTAAAAGTAAATTATCACATAAACACATAGAAATAATTAGTATTAATAATAATAACAATAATGAACTTTACTTAAGTGCCAAGTTAAGCTCTGGGGCACTGTACAGAAATCAAATGAAAGAAAATTAACTCAACTCAAATCATATCAGATGGTAGGTTTGGGAAGAGGGAAGGATCGGAGTACCCTAAACAAAATCTATCCGTGCAGAGAAGAGAACTTACAAACTTAATCTACGCATGACGCCAAGCCTGGGAATCGAACCCAGGCAACATTTGTGGCAGGCGAGTGCTCTCACCACAGTACCATCGCTGCTCTCTAAATCTCGAGGATTTGTATTGTTTGATACAAAAGACAATAGGGAGTTTAAGCACGCGACGTTTTTGAGTCGCGGACGGCAACCGGAAATGAACATTCTGCATGCCAGGACAGTAGTGTCTCCCAGACTTTTAACCAATCATCTCTAATGGAGGAAAGATAGTTAGCAATTTTAAAGGTGGAAGTGACAAGACAAGTTAGAAGGGAAAACGGCTCACTTCCGGTTGCCGTCCGCGGCTCAAAAACGTCGCGTGCTTAAACTTCCTAATAATTAACATCAGGTAAATACGTGTGCGCGTGCTCATGCTCGCGCACGTCGTGTGTTTGAACCTAGCCTTAATGAAGTTAATGGGGCTCTTCAGCTTGCGCGTTTTGTTTTCGCATTCCAGACCGCGTGATCTTCCCAAGACAATTTTCCTTTTGTTTTTACATAAGTTGTGGATGAGACGACATGTGAAAGAAAATGTTCCCTAGAGTAACATCACGTGGTCTGAAATGGAAAGACAAAATGTACAAGCTAAAGAGGTCCTTTCTCAACTGTGATGACAGATTCGCGTTTTTTCTCGGAATTCCAGATCGTTGCAGGAACAGCGCAAGAGCGCGTCTTAAGTCCTGTGCTGTTGACAGTCATCATTATTGGGGTTTTGAGTGTCGTTGGTGTCCTGGGATTATCACTGTTTTGTGTTTGGCGAAAAAAGCGACAGTAAGTGTATTGCTTAACAATTCATTCACAAGAATACTCTATTGACTTCACATCGCCTTCAGTCAGTCAATCAGTCAGTCTGTCATTCATTTATTCATTCATTCGTTTAGTCAGTCAGTCAGTCAGTCGGTGAGTTAGTCAATCAGTCAATCAGCTGTGAGTCATTGAGTTAATAATAATAATAATAATAATAATAATAATAATAATAATAATAATAACTTTACTTATAATAACTTTATTTATATAGCGCTCATATCCATGTATCGCTGTCCATGGCACTTTACAATTTACAATTTAGTTAGTCAGTCAGTCAGTCAGTCAATCAGCTGTGAGTCAGTCAGCCAGTCATTCAGTCAATCAGTCAGTGAGTCATTGAGTCAGTCAGTCAGTGAGTCAGTCAATCAGCTGTGAGTCATTCAGTCAGTCAGTGAGTCAGTCAATCAGCTGTGAGTCAGTCAGTCAGTCAGTCAATCAGCTGTGAGTCAGTCAGTCAATCAGTCAGGGAGTTAGTCAGTGAGTCATTGAGTCAGTCAGTCGGTCAGTTAGTCAGTCAGTCAGTCAATCAGCTATGAGTCATTGAGTCAGTGAGTTAGTTAGTCAGTTAGTCAGTCAGTCAGTCAATCAATCAGCTGTGAGTCATTGAGTTAGTGCGTTAGTCAGTCAATCAGCTGTGAGTCAGTTAGTCAGTCAGTGAGTCAGTGAGTCATTAAGTTAGTAAGTCATTCAGTCAGTCAGTCAATCAGTCAATCAGCTGCGAGTCAGTCAGCCAGTCAGTCAGTCAATCAGTCAGTGAGTGAGTCATTGAGTCAGTCAGTCAGTCAATCAGCTGTGAGTCATTCAGTCAGTCAGTCAGTCAGTCAGTCAGTCAGTCAGTCAGTCGGTCAGTCAGTCGGTCAGTCAGACAGTCAGTCAATCTGTCAGTTAGTCAGTTAGTCAGTCAATCAGCTGCGAGTCAGTCAGTCAGTGAGTCATTCAGTCAGTCAGTCAGTCAGTCAGTTAATCGGTCGGTCAGTCAGTCAGTCAGTCAGTCAGTTAGTTAGTCAATCAGTCAATCAGCTGTGAGTCAGTCAGTCAATCGGTCGGTGAGTTAGTCGATCAGTCACTCAGTCAATGAGTCAGTCAGTCAGTCAATTAAACAATTGACTCATTTCTTTAGAATGCAGCATTCCTCTACTCTCCTTTATCTTAGGTCTGTCCATCCTTAAATTGTCTGCTTTGATATCATTCATCGCAACTTTAGTATGCAGAAGTTTTGATTTTTCGTTAGTAACATCCTTTTAGCAGTTTTATTTTTCATTTCACCACCTTACTTACCCAAGGCTTGCTCATTTTTTTCCTTTAGTCGCGAAAGCTCAAACAAGCCAGGGAACTTCCTTCCACTCGCAGGTTTGTTTCATGGGTCGAACTCAAGGAATTATTATTTGCAGATTTTATGATAAGTAGTGGATGACCAATCGCCCTTTCAATTAAATGTCTTTTTCTCTTCCAGTTCCTAACATGGATTCCATTCCTGATCCCTCGGAGAGCCCCTTGTATTACGTGCCTCTCTCCTCTCCGAGGAATCCCGAAGATTTGTCGGTTAACTACGAACAACCTCCGGACGGTATGCGACCTGATCAAGACTACGAAGATCCCGTGTATCAAGAATCTTGGAACCCATCGTGTGTTCCTTCCGACAACTCTAAGACTGACACATCAGATGAGAGACTGGATGACAGCTACAGTGATGTTGTTGGCGACGAAAAACTTTTCTTAAGAGAGAAACAGAACGAAATATACGAGAAACCTGGTGCACAGAACCCTGTCTACAGCGACCTGAAGAAGCAGCATGCTGGATACCAGGCTCCTGAACTGTCCTCTGTTGACAATTTTGCGGGAAGAGACATTGCGTCAAGTCGATACCTGCCCCTAAACAAGGCAACTATGACATCTGACCAGCCGCTAAAAAAGACGGGCGAAACTTCTCGAGATCCCGTGTATCAAGAATCTTGGAACCCATCGTGTGTTCCTTCCGACAACTCTAAGACTGACACATCAGATGAGAGACTGGATTACAGCTACAGTGATGTTGTTGGCGACGAAAAACTTTTCTTAAGAGAGAAACAGAACGAAATATACGAGAAACCTGGTGCACAGAACCCTGTCTACAGCGACCTGAAGAAGCAGCATGCTGGATACCAGGCTCCTGAACTGTCCTCTGTTGACAATTTTGCGGGAAGAGACATTGCGTCAAGTCGATACCTGCCCCTAAACAAGGCAACTATGACATCTGACCAGCCGCTAAAAAAGACGGGCGAAACTTCTCGAGATCCCGTGTATCAAGAATCTTGGAACCCATCGTGTGTTCCTTCCGACAACTCTAAGACTGACACATCAGATGAGAGACTGGATTACAGCTACAGTGATGTTGTTGGCGACGAAAAACTTTTCTTAAGAGAGAAACAGAACGAAATATACGAGAAACCTGGTGCACAGAACCCTGTCTACAGCGACCTGAAGAAGCAGCATGCTGGATACCAGGCTCCTGAACTGTCCTCTGTTGACAATTTTGCGGGAAGAGACATTGCGTCAAGTCGATACCTGCCCCTAAACAAGGCAACTATGACATCTGACCAGCCGCTAAAAAAGACGGGCGAAACTTCTCGAGATCCCGTGTATCAAGAATCTTGGAACCCATCGTGTGTTCCTTCCGACAACTCTAAGACTGACACATCAGATGAGAGACTGGATTACAGCTACAGTGATGTTGTTGGCGACGAAAAACTTTTCTTAAGAGAGAAACAGAACGAAATATACGAGAAACCTGGTGCACAGAACCCTGTCTACAGCGACCTGAAGAAGCAGCATGCTGGATACCAGGCTCCTGAACTGTCCTCTGTTGACAATTTTGCGGGAAGAGACATTGCGTCAAGTCGATACCTGCCCCTAAACAAGGCAACTATGACATCTGACCAGCCGCTAAAAAAGACGGGCGAAACTTCTCGAGATCATTAATGCTGCACAAAAGTGAAATAAATGTTATTATTAAATTCTCAACCTGTGTTAATGCATTTCTCGTGCTATGATTGGCTTACTTAATCTAGGTTATCAGCTCATATACCTTAGTTTGACCTTATATGGCAAATGATTGCGCTAATCGTTGCTAGGCTAACATTTCTCTCGGATTAAAGTTTGGATCAATTCCGACGTATAAAAGTAGGCGAAAAGGTAAGAAATGTTTTTGTGATGAGCCTGCGTCTGTCTGACCACCAGATATTACACAACACCGCATCTTCATCAAGTTTTTTCGATGCGGCTCGGATTTTCTCTCTTTTTTCGCGCGTATTTCCCACTTTTAACTTGGAGTTTAAGGAATTTAATAAAACAATTATTCCATTGATTTCGCGCTTGTTGGATATGAGACTGGTTATAGTCAACTCGGCGCTGCAATGTTCCATTTCGTAAACAAGCGATGCCATACAATTTTCACTGTTAAGTTTGTCGTTTGCCAATGAGGAAAAAAAATACTTAGTCTAGGACTAGATTAGCAGCGTATGTCACTTGGAATTAAAAAAAAAACTGAGAGGAAACCTTAGAAAAAAATTACAAAATAAAAAATTAGAAGAAGTTAACTGGACGATATCGAACTCCATTCAATGGCGTAAGAAAAGTGCACCTAACCTTTACACTACCGAAACATCGACGACTATTGGGCAATTTTATAGTATTCAAATGAAGCTAATCCTAAGAATTTATCGAAATCTAACTGAATAAAAAGGAA
>OX421456.1:3810000-3825000 GCA_949126865.1 Montipora capitata | reverse complement strand
ACCCAAGAAAAAAGAGGAAATTATAGATGAAATACAAAAGTTGTTTTGAGTTGTAGCCATCAAACACTAATTCCATTTTAAAATCACGAGAAATGCAAGCTCAGTAACTATTACTAATTTTATTACATGCCACAAAATGGTCAATTTGGAAAGGTGGACACTTGTTGGAGGCTGTCACAGGCTTCCAGTTTGCAATTGCTTTAGCTTCATTATTCAGTTTCACTTACACCGCAGGATTGCTTATGAATGGCAAAGTGGTGTGTTACATCATTCATTGAAATGTACATGCAGCTTTTGCATTGATTGATTGATTGACTGGTGTGAATATTTTCCAGGGCCTACCTCAACCACAAGATGCAGTGCTGAAGGGAGTTTCTTTAGGTGCAAGAAACAGACAGTCCACTGATTGCAAATTGTGATGCAATTGTAAATTAATGTCTTTATGTCAATACTTGGGTAGAGTAGTGTCATTGTTATTCTGGATACACTGTATGAAATTAATCTTTTGACATGAACTGGGGTCAAGTGAATTGTTTCAGGCATCCGGTAATTATGGCAGAGTCGAATGTTCAGGGCAACAATCAGTGATTACCTGTGCTAATATAGGAATCGTTTATCAATAATTTTTGACTAAAATCAAGAGAGGTTTCAAAATCCTTTAAGTCTGAGAAAATTGTCAGCGATCTTTCAATACTAAATACATCAAACATAAGCAGTAACATGAGTTTAAGTGACATCTTTCTAATAGACGTATCTGCACGTGGCATCTCAATGATTGAAAGATGGGTGTAATATAAATACCACTCAATTCCATGCAGTTAATTTGTTATAGTATACAAATCTGTAGTATTTTCCATCTGAACTGGCGGGTGTCACGCCTCATACGGTTCTATGTAACTTGGAAAGTAGTTCTAACCATGCAGTTAATTTGTCATACAGTAGTACTTGTATACTAATTTGTAGTATGCAGTTAATTTGTCATAGTATACTAATTTGTAGTATTTTCCATCTGAACTGGCAGATGGCACGCCTCATACAGTTCGATGTAATTTGTAAAGTAGGTCTAACCATGCAGTTAATTTGTCATAGTATACTAATTTGTAGTATTTTCCATCTGAACTGGCGAATGGCACGCCTCATACAGTTCGATGTAATTTGTAAAGTAGGTCTAACCATGCAGTTAATTTGTCATAGTATACTAATTTGTAGTATTTTCCATCTGAACTGGCGGGTGGCACGCCTCATACAGTTCGATGTAATTTGTAAAGTAGGTCTAACCATGCAGTTAATTTGTCATAGTATACTAATTTGTAGTATTTTCCATCTGAACTGGCGGGTGGCACACCTCATACAGTTCGATGTAATTTGTAAAGTAGGTCTAACCATGCAGTTAATTTGTCATAGTATACTAATTTGTAGTATTTTCCATCTGAACTGGCAGATGGCACGCCTCATACAGTTCGATGTAATTTGTAAAGTAGGTCTAACCATGCAGTTAATTTGTCATAGTATACTAATTTGTAGTATTTTCCATCTGAACTGGCGAATGGCACGCCTCATACAGTTCGATGTAATTTGTAAAGTAGGTCTAACCATGCAGTTAATTTGTCATAGTATACTAATTTGTAGTATTTTCCATCTGAACTGGCGAATGGCACGCCTCATACAGTTTGATGTAATTTGTAAAGTAGGTCTAACCATGCAGTTAATTTGTCATAGTATACTAATTTGTTGTATTTTCCATCTGAACTGGCGGGTGGCACGCCTCATACAGTTCGATGTAATTTGTAAAGAAGGTCTAACCATGCAGTTAATTTGTCATAGTATACTAATTTGTAGTATTTTCCATCTGAACTGGCGAATGGCGCGCCTCATACAGTTCGATGTAATTTGTAAAGTAGGTCTAACCATGCAGTTAATTTGTCATAGTATACTAATTTGTAGTATTTTCCATCTGAACTGGCAGATGGCACGCCTCATACAGTTCGATGTAATTTGTAAAGTAGGTCTAACCATGCAGTTAATTTGTCATAGTATACTAATTTGTAGTATTTTCCATCTGAACTGGCGGGTGGCGCGCCTCATACAGTTCGATGTAATTTGTAAAGTAGGTCTAACCATGCAGTTAATTTGTCATAGTATACTAATTTGTAGTATTTTCCATCTGAACTGGCGGGTGGCACGCCTCATACAGTTCGATGTAATTTGTAAAGTAGGTCTAACCATGCAGTTAATTTGTCATAGTATACTAATTTGTAGTATTTTCCATCTGAACTGGTGAATGGCACGCCTAATACAGTTCGATGTAATTTGTAAAGTAGGTCTAACCATGCAGTTAATTTGTCATAGTATACTAATTTGTAGTATTTTCCACCTGAACTGGCAGGTGGCACGCCTCATACAGTTCGATGTAATTTGTAAAGTAGGTCTAACCATGCAGTTAATTTGTAATAGTATACTCATTTGTAGTATTTTCCATCTGAACTGGCGAATGGCACGCCTCATACAGTTCGATGTAATTTGTAAAGTAGGTCTAACCATGCAGTTAATTTGTCATAGTATACTAATTTGTAGTATTTTCCATCTGAACTGGCGAATGGCACGCCTCATACAGTTCGATGTAATTTGTAAAGTAGGTCTAACCATGCAGTTAATTTGTCATAGTATACTAATTTGTAGTATTTTCCATCGGAACTGGCAGATGGCACACCTCATACAGTTCGATGTAATTTGTAAAGTAGGTCTAACCATGCAGTTAATTTGTCATAGTATACTAATTTGTAGTATTTTCCATCTGAGCTGGCAGATGGCACGCCTCATACAGTTCGATGTAATTTGTAAAGTAGGTCTAACCATGCAGTTAATTTGTCATAGTATACTAATTTGTAGTATTTTCCATCTGAGCTGGCAGAGGGCACGCCTCATACAGTTCGATGTAATTTGTAAAGTAGGTCTAACCATGCAGTTAATTTGTCATAGTATACTAATTTGTAGTATTTTCCATCTGAACTGGCAGATGGCACACCTCATACAGTTCGATGTAATTTGTAAAGTAGGTCTAACCATGCAGTTAATTTGTCATAGTATACTAATTTGTAGTATTTTCCATCTGAACTGGCAGATGGCACGCCTCATACAGTTCGATGTAATTTGTAAAGTAGGTCTAACCATGCAGTTAATTTGTAATAGTATACTAATTTGTAGTATTTTCCATCAGAACTGGCGGATGGCACGCCTCATACAGTTCGATGTAATTTGTAAAGTAGGACTAACCATGCAGTTAATTTGTCATAGTATACTAATTTGTAGTATTTTTTATCTGAACTGGCGGATGGCACGCCTCATACAGTTCGATGTAATTTGTAAAGTAGGACTAACCATGTAGTTAATTTGTCATAGTATACTAATTTGTAGTATTTTTTATCTGAACTGGCGGATGGCATGCCTTATATGGTTCGATGTGACTTGTAAAGTAGGTATAGGATGAGGGTTAGGGTTAGGGTTAGGCAACGGTGCACAAGAAGACATAGGGTGCATATGTTGTCGCGGTTAAATCGGGGCTCAGGTTGAATCCGTTTTTACCTAGTAGCTTAAATTGGTGATCCTCATTTTTTAATATGCACTCGACCATTTTTGAATTCTCACGGCTGGACTGGATCTAGCATGAAATGGAGGCTAATGCGGCAAAACTTTTCAAATGCAAATTAATTTGCCCGCATTAGCCAGTCCAGTCCAAGCGTTAGAATACGAAACTGGCCTATTTTTTAGATGTCTATAAGAGACAATTGCTTGAATTGTCCAGATTAGTGAGAGGATCACTTCAATTTTCCACTCTTGTGTCCCTATTTCAATATTTTTGTGTTCTCAAATATGGTCGTAGGTGAATGTTTCTGTTCCCTCTTGTGCGCAGGGCACGTTACCGTTGTCTACAGTCTTATGGTTGCATGTGTTGCAGTATTAACCGTTTAAGTTACAGATTTGCTTGTGCCTTCGTATTCTCTTGTTTGTCTTCGTGAAAATGATAGTATGTATTCTCGTCCACACGAGTACGAGTATTTGTAGGTACTTTGATAAACTTGTGTCTTGCTGTCTGTTTGTACACTTTTGCGCTTGTGTCTTGGTGTTCGCGCGTACTCTTATGCACTTATGCGCCTTAGTGTTTGTACGTAGTCTTAATGTAGGCCTGTGTATTAGCGTTTGTACTCTTGCGTGCCTGTGTCTAATTGTTTCTATGTACTCTTGTAGGCCTGTGTATTAGCTTTTTTACTCTTGTGCGCCTTTGTCTAAGGGTTCGTATGTACGTATACCCTTGCGCGCCTGTGCTTAATTGTTTGTATGAAATCTTGTGCACTGTGTCTAATTGTTTGTATTTACACTTGTTCGCCTTTGTCTGTGTTTTTATGTCCTCTTGCGCTCCTGTGTCAAGTGTTTGTATGTTCTCTTGCACGCCTGTGTCTCAGTGTTTTTATGTTTCGTTGTGCCTATTTCTAGGTGTTTGTATGCGATCTTGCGTGCCTGCGTCTAAGTGTTAACATGTAATCTTGTTCGTCTGTCTCAAAGTTTTTGTATGTACTCTTGTTCACCTGTGTCTAAGTGTCTGTATATACCTTTGTGCACCCGTGTCCCAGTGTGTATTTCTGCGCGCCTGTGTCTTAACTGTTTGTATGTGCTCTTGTGCGCCTGTGTCTCAGTGTCTTTATGTACTTTTGCGCATCTATGTCTAAGTGTATGTACCTTTGCGCGCCTGTGTCTAAGTGTTCGCGTGCACTCTTGTGCGCCTGTATCTCAGTGCTTCTATGTACTTGTGGGCGCCTGTTTCTAAGTGTTTGTATGTGCTCTTGTGCGCCTGTGTCTCAGTGTCTTTATGTACTTTTGCGCATCTATGTCTAAGTGTATGTACCTTTGCGCGCCTGTGTCTAAGTGTTCGCGTGCACTCTTGTGCGCCTGTATCTCAGTGCTTCTATGTACTTGTGGGCGCCTGTTTCTAAGTGTTTGTATGTGCTCTTGTGCGCCTGTGTCTCAGTGTCTTTATGTACTTTTGCGCATCTATGTCTAAGTGTATGTACCTTTGCGCGCCTGTGTCTAAGTGTTCGCGTGCACTCTTGTGCGCCTGTATCTCAGTGCTTCTATGTACTTGTGGGCGCCTGTTTCTAAGTGTTTGTATGTGCTCTTGTGCGCCTGTGTCTCAGTGTCTTTATGTACTTTTGCGCATCTATGTCTAAGTGTATGTACCTTTGCGCGCCTGTGTCTAAGTGTTCGCGTGCACTCTTGTGCGCCTGTATCTCAGTGCTTCTATGTACTTGTGGGCGCCTGTTTCTAAGTGTTTGTATGTGCTCTTGTGCGCCTGTGTCTCAGTGTCTCTATGTACTTTTGCGCATCTATGTCTAACTGTATGTACCTTTGCGCGCCTGTGTCTAAGTGTTCGCGTGCACTCTTGTGCGCCTGTATCTCAGTGCTTCTATGTACTTGTGGGCGCCTGTTTCTAAGTGTTTGTATGTGCTCTTGTGCGCCTGTGTCTCAGTGTCTTTATGTACTTTTGCGCATCTATGTCTAAGTGTATGTACCTTTGCACGCCTGTGTCTAAGTGTTCGCGTGCACTCTTGTGCGCCTGTATCTCAGTGCTTCTATGTACTTGTGGGCGCCTGTTTCTAAGTGTTTGTATGTGCTCTTGTGCGCCTGTGTCTCAGTGTCTCTATGTACTTTTGCGCATCTATGTCTAACTGTATGTACCTTTGCGCGCCTGTGTCTAAGTGTTCGCGTGCACTCTTGTGTGCGCCTGTATCTCAGTGTTTATGTACCTTACGCGCCTGGGCGTAGTGTTTCTATGCACTTTTGCGCGCCTGTGTCTATTGTATGTATTGATGCGCGTCTGTGTCTAAGTTTGCGTCTATTCTTGTGCACCTGTGTCTCAGTGCGTCTATGAACTTTTGCGCGCCGTTGTCTTTTTGTATGTATTCTTGCGTGCTTTGTCTAATTGTTTCTATTTGCTCTCGTACGCCTATGTCTAAGTGTTTGTATGTACTCTTGTGCGCCTGTATCTCAGTGTTTCTATGTGCTTTTTCGCACTTGTTTCTAAGTGTTTGTATGCACTTTTGTGCGCCTTTTGTCTCAGTGTTTGTATGTACTCTTGCAGACCTGTGTCTCAGTGTATGTATGTACTGTTGTGAGACTATGTTTTCTGTCGTAAGCACCCTATGCGCTTGTGTTAAATTGTGTTTAGCCCATGTCATCTATCAATGCCTCCTTAAAGTGGTACTATGATCAAAAAATCATTTCCTCTTTTTCTTCTGATTTTGAAAGCGTGTTCGCTTAACACCTAACTGGCAAAATTTTGAGCTTTGAGTTTTATCCAAAGGCTGTTTATTTTGAGTGTAAGTTTTGGATTTCATTGTCCGCCATTACTCACGTTCAAAACTGGCCGATTGGACCTCAGAGGGTTGGATCTAGAGAAAATGACGTCATTTACTCACTAGCTTAAAATTTCAGCGTGTAAACGCAATTTATTATATATGCAAAACACGGGTTGAAAAGTCTGAAAGCCCGAAACTCCCGTGCTGCATATTAATTAGGCCGCGTACACACGCATTGCATTCTTAAACTAGTGAGTGTTTGACGTCATTTTCTCCTCGACCCAGCTCTCTCAAGATTTTGAAGTTAGTAGTGGCGGACCAATAAATAAGAAAATTCCAGCTAAAATAAACAGGTGTCTTTTTAAAATCAGAACTTAAAACTTGGGTGAGTTAGTGTTTAGTTAACATAGTTTTGAAATCCAAAGGAAAAACAAAATTTTTTTTTGGTCGTAGTACCACTTTAAAAATCTCATTCTTTCCGCTATATCAACTTATAGTAACGTAATATATAATATTGAAATATCAACATTGAGCGATCATAGAATAAGGTTCTCTTATCGCGTTTTGCCAGCAGAATCGTTTTTAACTTCCAATAAATTTTGATCAACGCGCGTACCTAAGTGAAATACTTTCATCCATTAGTTTGAAAGTCAATGTGTCTTGCGCCGAGTACGAAACTGGAAACCAAAATCGCTCAAAGTTGTAATGGTGGCTTGCAAAAATACTATTTTAAACTTAGCAATGGCTTCCAATTTCAATGTAGATCTCAAGTTAGATTGTCCTTCTCGTTGTGAAAATGTTTTCCTCTTGCTTCTCAATTGCTTCTCCTCTCAAGTTCTGTTACTCTAAGTCAAGAGGAAACTCCAGGCACTGTTCAAATGATGATCTTTCGTCTGTATTGATAGCAAGCTGTTTCTTAGAAAGCTGCTACACTATGCTAAGCCACCATTTAAAACAATTTTTAACAATATGATAACCTTTCTTAGCTTTATCGAATTCACTTCTGACAGAACCATTCAGTCTTTTGTGTTGCACTCGCTGTCCACTTTGATGGTTTCCTGAAATTGAGATGAGGTAGAACAGGTTAAATATACAACATGTACACAAATTAAATCAAAAAAAACTCAACGAGAACTGTTCATAATATAAGCAATATTTACCTTAAAAATGGCAGTATGGCATGAAAATCCGTTTCCTGGCGTCCGTCTCCACGTCTTCCGAGAACTGATATTTGACTGCAAACAAAAAAGACCAGAAGAAGCTATTAATTTAAAATATGCAATCAAAAGTACCGCATAATTTTTGTTTGCGGATGCCAGATTTCTTATGTCACTTTATCTGTCAACATGATTTTCAACGGCCAAAATTCTTGTCCTGGGAGACTAAACAATTTATGCTGCCATGCGCTGAGTCAAGAAGAAAATGATAGATTTTAACAAGCAGTGACCTTGGAGCGCTTTTATTTGAAAATGACTTTTACTTTGAATTTTAGGAAGACTTGAGTTTCCTTTAGAGTTGAATTTACAATTTTGTAAATGAGGAGAGTTTGGAGCACGTGCGAACACTCATTATATTTCTTTGCTTAGCTTGTCGTTTTTATCGCAAAAAAAGCGGAAAAACGTTTTCAGTGTAGGTGAAGCTTACCTTGACTTAAAGGTTTCCCCAAGGTGGCCTGTCGCACTAATTTTCTTCGCCAAGCAGTCTTCTTCGAGCTTCAAAATTAAAATTAAAAGGCGTATCTCGAAGACATCTTCACACGACAAAGAGAAAGAAGATTCTGGCAAATTCAGGAATTTTTCATGAATAATGCATTCCAAGTTTGGAACCAATCACAGACAATTACGTCATCGATTTACATTATGCTATTTGCTCACGCTTTTTGGAGCAAAGCACGAATTACGGGCTATCTGATCCTTCATCTTTGGTTTTACAGAACTTTGATCATCACCAGAGTGTTGAAAAGATGTAACGCTTTTGCAGGTGAGAAATATAGCTTTAAATGATCATGTACAATAATATTGTATCATGTTTTGCTCTTATTTAGCAGCGATGTTTTTAATGGTGACTTAAGATGTTATTGACCTCTATTCCCATCGGACTAGTTTGGGCCACAAAGCAGTTTCGAACCCAGGCTCTCTCTTTTCCTTTCGGCAAGGTATTAAAAGGGAAGGCGTTTGGGCTCAAGACTAGAAACCAACACGGTTTCCGTTATTTGTTGATTGACGTCATATGCGTCATTGTTATCGTTGAAGTCTGAAATGTTGAATCTTTTGTTATGCCAATCAGAATTTGGTACAAGCCTCATGCTTATTGTAGTCAGTTACAATTTTCTTTGTCTTTATGCTAAACAGCCTCATCTCACGTCCCAATTTGGAGGCCATTTCTTTGTTTTGGTAATCGCTTGAACAATAGCGAACAGTTAAAGAAACAATACAAAATTTAACAACTTACAAACAATAGGTGCCGTTTTGTGCCTTCTATTGAATAAGACCTGTTGTGTTACTGTCACATAGACCGGTCAACATTGTTTAGCTATAGGTTATAGCTTATGCGGCCGATAAAAATAATTTTTAAGTCTTCACTTATGCTTTTAATTTCTACTCGAAGCGCTTGACTGGGCAAAATTCGAATGTCCACATCATGGCAGCCGATGATGAGAAGAAAACAAAGAAAAGAAGGCCATATTGCAAGAGAAAAAGGTTCTTTTGGGAATTTAACTCTTTTACATTTAATTTTTGCCTTTTGTTTTGGAAAACCAATATGCCTACTGGTGGCCTGATGGAAAAACTCCCTTCACGAAAGAGGTTTCATTCAGGCGAACGAACGGACACAAGCGGGATCAAGAGTTCAATTCCACAACATTTAGGACGATTTTTGAAGGTATGTACTATGTATGCTCTCTACCATTCCTACAACTTAAAAATTTAACTGGTAAAGTGGAATAAATTGAAGTAAAGACAATGGAATGGGTCGCTTAAACAAAAGCAACATGGAAGATATGGTTGACGTCACCGATTGTCATTAATGTGCCAACCAGAGCCTCATTGGCTATCGAAAGAAAGGGTCTTTTATTCCTGTGTTTGGCACATTTGAATAACAAAAGCAATGTTTGTAAACAGATATCTTCCTTGTGAACTAGATTGTGAAAATATCCAACCATTGTTTAATCATTATTGTTTATTGATTCCGCGCGTTTGTACAGGCCATTCAGTATGAGTTTATTTGCACTGCTAATGTTTCATAAATTCATTTCAAAAAGTAAATTTTCTCCATCATTCCTCTGCTGTAGCAATATGGGCGTCAAAAACATTTGACGAAATTTGTTTTCGTTGGCCGTTTCTGCCTTTATGATCTCAAAAATAAGGATGTAATTGGTGAAATAACAGCTAATAATAGCTTGCAATGACTTGCAAAGCATTGAAACAATGACCAATTTATTATTGTGTTAATTTATTCTAGTTTTTGGTAGTAGTATATTAAATTTGTTTGCTTGTCTATTTGTTTTCCTTAGAATTCAAGATGAAATTGGCGCTAGCAGAAATTTCCCCGAACAGCTAGTGAAATGCAGAAGAAATATCTGGATGGAGCAACGTTAAGAAACTTTGATGCCCCAAAACGAAATTAGCGAACAACACTATTTGGACCTTCTAATTGGAATTTTCGTTGTTTATTATGTCTTTTCATCGTTAAGAAAGCGGGAAGCATGTTAAGCCAATCAGATGGCAAGACTTTGGTCACATGACCAAAAACTGACCAATCAAGAAGCGAGAATTTCTAGAATTTTGGCGGATCACTTTCAGCATACGTAGTTTCGCGGAATAAACAAAAACTAGCGCTGTGATTGGTCAGTTTTGGGCACGTGACTTGAATCCTGCCACCTAATTGGTTGAATTTGCTTTCCGCGACATTTAAAAAATATTTTTGTCTAATACTGTAACAAAAAAAAAAAAAAAAAAAAAACTTTTCCTTCCTCGTTGTCCCCTCCCATCTCATCTCCTCTCCCGAGCACCTCTCCCCTGTTCTGGTTTCCTCCTCTCTTACCCTGCTCCCATTAAGTCCCCCCCTCCTTCTCCCTTATGTGGTAACTATTATTTACCCCTTCTCGTTGTAGTTGTACTTAACTACCTATCTAGTTTACCTATTTGCCTACTATCAAGTGATCCTTACCTTGTTTCATAGGCCATGAATTCCAGCAGCTCGGCTTCGAACCTGCGATCTCTCGCACCATAGTCAAGCACACTACCAACTGTGCCATCTAGACATCTGCGATGATGATTGCAAAAATTATGATAGTCATTTCTTATTAAATTTTAATCTTTAGTCTGGTGCTCTGAAAAATGCTCTGCAGAGAGGTTTTACCTGAAAATATGCGAGAAAGACTCAATCTATTTACTTGTAACATTATTTTAGTTTTCCACTGCGCTTATTAAAATAGAGTACAAAATTTGAGTTTGGCCTCATCCTTAGGACGAAGAGGTTAAGCCTCGTGTGTCTAGACCACACTGGTATATAGATTACATGACAAAGCTCAAGACGCCCGAGCAACAGCATTGTAGGCGTGTGAAGGGAATAACAAGGACAATGAACTTGTTTCATTTTCATTTTATTTATTGTCTCATGTTAATTATGTCAAGAAAAATACGTCAATAAACATCGCCTCAATTCATTGCCTCTGATTCCTAAGAAATCAGTTTAAAGTATATAGACTATTTGTTTGTTAATCTATTCGTTACAATCCCCCTTTGCCACAATGATATTACATTCGTCAGTCGATTTCTCAAAAACACAATGTGAAATAAAAACAATACTTGAATAACCAAGGTTGTAATTGAGAGTGTCTAATCGGCGTGTGTGGGTGGGTCCTTGGTCCTTGGTCATGGGTCGTGGGTCCCTAACCCTAACCCTTTTTTTTATCAACGACTGGAAATTCTCGAAACAGACAAGACCTAAGACCTAAGACAAATTTGGACCGAGCACTGAAGGAGCTAATATATATCTTTTATGATCTTCAAACAAACACGACCCACCACCCACCTACCCACGACCCACCCACCCACGCGATTTAGCCTCGCCCTGCAATTGAAGGCCTCAGGTGGCCGAGTCTATCCGCAAAAAATTGACAAACTTTGCACAGTATTTCTTCCGGCGGCAATAGAAAGCAAATAATTTCAAAATTCGGTGGTACCCATGGACCATGAATTAATCATTTCTTAGAGGGGGTCCCTTTCAGAAATGATAAAGTAAGGGAAGGGGCAAATAGTGCATTTTGGTCTCACTTGGGGGTGTTTCGAGGAAATCTACACGTACGTCGCAAAAGTACGAGGAACATACGCAAGCCAGAAGCTGATGATCTCCGAGCGCACACGCATCAAGTTGTTGATTTCGGTCTATTTGTCCTTACGAAAGACAATACATGTTATAAACTTCTACCGCGTCAACGTATGTCCCTTGGGCATTTGCTAGCGTCGCACTTGTTAACCAGTCATTAGGTTTGGCACAACACTGATTTTTGTTAATAAATGCTGGAAAACCAGTTTCATGGAAAAAGTAGTCAGAGAAAACACGCTTCTTACTAGTCTACTACCTAAATTTGGTTTCTGTGGGGTTACGAAAGGCTCCAAACAAGACACGTTTACAGGTTTGGAAGAGCATTCTGTCATTTTTGTATGTGAGGCCAATCCCCACCCCTACCCCCACCCTTCCCCTTTCTGGCAACAAGAAAATGAAAAGAATAATTTACGGTAAGACAATCACTGAAAATGAAGTGAAACGCAAAATTAAAAAAGAAAGAGCACTAGAAAAAAATATATCAGAGAAGTTAAATTCAAGTGCACTGTTCACAGTCCTTTTGGGTCTTTGAATGTCAAATTTAACTACCATCTTAGTTTGTAGCGGAAAGCGAAATCTGAAGATAGTGTTATATTGATTTTGCGCGTGCACGGCGTTAAGAACCCATCGTTTCTTTTGGTCGGCTGAGAGCCTTAGAGCCATGCATTTGGGGTTCTTACCAGATTGCGCTCGGCCAACACAAACCAAGAAGGTGGAATCTTTACAGAGACACGGAGCCAAATAAGAGAACTGACGGATCTGTGATTGGAGACCTGAAAACAGGTCTACTAGGCTAAGCCCTAATCACTATGAAGCGATAGACATTAGACCTTATTCGCTTGCATATGCGGACGGTTTTCATAAAATAAGTCATGTGGCAATACGTGGAGTACATTTTCTTAGTTACATATACTCTTTTCAATGAATAAAAGACAACTAACAAGATCTGTATGGAGAAAATTAAATCAAAGAAGCGAATGATGTTGATTGGGGACTTTGAACAAATTTACTGTTTTACGTAGCCATAGTAGGTAAAAGTAAAGTCACTTTATTTAACGTCGGTAATTCCTTCAGCTACGAGGCTGGTATCAATGGAAGCCGACGGTGCGCCCTTAACCCTCCCTCCCTCTGTCAGTGCTCCATTTTACGGGTATTTAAAGCTACAGCTACACGGATCAGAGGAAAGTCGAAACAGACGCTAAAGTAACCGAGGATCGAGCTGGGGACTTCTTGCTCCAAAAGCCGCGCACTAACCAACTGCGCTTCGCCTGTTCCTCAATAACAGCGTGAAGTGTTTCATAATGAATCTGTAGTCCTTTTTGCTGATCCATTCTGTTTTTAAGCTCTCTGTCTGGCTTGATGATCAATCTAGAAAAAAAAAAAAAGAAAAAAAAGGTTGGTAAGGAGTACGAAGAAGCTAATCAGAGGTTTGTTGTTTTGGTCCACCAAAATAGAGGATATGACGTGAGCATCACCTCCGCGTGGTTTATAGCGAAATGGCATTCAAAATGGCGGCGATTACATAAACTGCCCTAAATTAAGATTTGACTGATTTCCAACGGTCAGATTAACTTTTTTTCAGTGAAAATCGAAACACTTACAGAAGAATATTTAAAAGGAAATTCTCCATTTTCCTGTACCTCGAAAAATGTTTACATGATCAACATTGTAGTTATATATACTCTTTTTTTTTTTTCTAAAAATCTCTTTTATAAGTACGTTCAGTCTAAGGTTAACCAGAGTTTCAAGAACATACACAGGCTGAGAGTCAGTTAAAAACGTCTTCATTTTGCTCACTTGTTTTTAATTTGTTTTTGTGACTGTAGTAGAAGTATAAGAAAAATATTTGTAGTCTAATAAGGCCTGGCCAAACGCTCGCAATATTTCAACGCAACATCTTGCAACATTGTTGGGCACAACATGTTGCGTACGTTTGGCCAACCTGTTTGCGATATTGTTGTGTGCGTTTGGCCACACATGTCGCAACATCATAAAACGATGATAATAAACTCGAATACGTGGGGACGTTTGGGGTTTTCTTATAATTACTGGCTTCATGATACACTAAAGAACACTAAACTCAGCGACCTTATCATGGGCCCGATGACATGGCGAGTTTCAGCCCGGGTCCTGAAAGAAAGCCTCTTAAAATGAAAGTTGCGACTACATGGAGAAGGTTTCAGCCCGGGCTGAAAATCCTAGCCCGGTTTCTTAAACCGGATAAGGATTTGCAGCCCGCGAAAGCGGGCTGAAAATCCATGCAATCGCTATCATTTTTTCAGCCCGGGCTGAAAAAGGAACGAGGGTATGCGCATCGACTGTGTTTTCGCATCTCAGTACAATTTCCTCCACAGAGTCCGCTTTTCTTTTGGTCAGCACCAAGAACACGGACTCTGGCCATTTCCAATTTATGCGCAGTCGTAGTGAAGGTCAATTTTTGTAACCGTTGACAACCACTGTTGTTTCAAATTTATGAACATGCGTGGACGAGCCGGAAGTCAGTGATTTGCGGACTTACTGCTTTTGAAGTGGCAAGAGTCAGTGTTCTTGGTGCTGACCAAAAGCAAAGCGGACTCTGGGGACGAGATTGCTATCAGAGAAGTTTCCTTTTGCGCCCAGGCTGAAATTCATCATGTGATAGCAACGAAATTTAAGCCCGGTGGGCGGAGAGAAATTTCAGCCCGCCTTGTAATCAGGCCCTTAGTATATCAAATAACGTCAATTAAGAACATTTAAAGAACGTTTTCACGGTCAAATCGGCAAAAAATAAGAACTTTCAGCCAAAATAGGACGTTCTTATTAAAAGAAAAATGCAGTGCATTTCTAGGCATAGTTACTGAAGATTTGTATTTGTATTCCACACTAAGATCGACCACAAAAAATAATCTTGCTCTCAAAAATGTTCTTTTATCATAAAAAAAAAGTTTTTATTTCTTTTGGAGCGCTCCTGGGAGGGCAAATTTACAACGACAGTTCAATCCTTCGATCGCTTCTAGTCTTTTTGACGACATTAACATAATGCGTGACGCGTGTCACTTTAAATATTACGAAGAGACGTCAAACAGCGAAGAATATGAGATGGGGCGGTCTGGTTTTGTAATCAAAACTGCAGTCTGTTCCAAGCAAAAGTTCTCTCGTACGTTGTTTCCGATTTATAAGAATGTTGTGAACATTGGACAGCTCATCGCCCACAACAGGACCCTCCCCGGAAAAACGTTAACGCAGTGGTTCCTGACCTTCATGCAATTTCCTGCAAATAGGGACGCCAACGTGAAATTGAGTTAAACCGGTATTTATGGCTTGTGCACGTGAAGTTTTCCTA
>OX421456.1:3800000-3805000 GCA_949126865.1 Montipora capitata | reverse complement strand
ACCCATTTGAATCATGAGCTGACGCAAGCGACTTACGAATTGCGCGTGTGGCTTACGAGCCTCCGTAAGAGACACAAGAGTACATAGTGGGCCACAGCTGCGCGGGACTTCATACAAAATACTAAGACACAGGCGCGCATGAGTACATACAAACTCTAAGACACGGGAACACAATAGTTCTTGAAACATCAAGATACAGGCACGCAATAGGTACTCAAGAGTACATACAAGCACCAAGAGAAGCGCTCGGGATCTCAGTAGAAGACAAGTAAGAAAGGATTATTAACTTTGCACACAAGAGGGAATACAAACATTTAGGCACAAAGGCTTATTAGAATGTACACAATTGATACACAAACTAAAAGAGGCATACAACGATATATGCAATCAAGAGTACAAGACTGAATGCCTTCAATGCTTAGACAACGAGCGCAAAGTACGTTTGGGAGCGGAGAAGCACGGGCTCACAAGAGCATTAAAAGTCAATTTGGTAGCGGCACGTACCTGTTCATACAAAAGCCTTGGTACAGTGCACATCAGTGAAAACTATCACTACGGCACAGACGCATAAGAAAACCCCGATGCAAATGTTGCCGGTAAATCCGTCAGATAGTTCAGATGAAGTGAAAGAACTTTTTTTGGAGCCTAAGTTAAGCCTAAAGAAAAATTAGGGGCAGGTTAGGATTAGCTTTGGTTTACACATGGATATCAATTGACTTATTTTATAAAAGTAAACAATGAAAAGAGCTGTGTTGGGTGGAGCATGTTCATCGTTGTAGTGTAGCGGTGAAGACACAGGCCTATGGATCTGGACGGTCCCATACAAATCTGCTCTTGGACCTAACAACGAGCTGAACTGTGTACTACCTGAAAAGAAAACACATTTTTAAATGGCTTGCCGAACCAAGAGATTCGCTGACGCATTCATTCCTTCTGCTGTGCGCCAGTGAGATGATACTGACATTTAATTCAGTAATGATAATTGATAAGACATTCTTAAAAGGATATTATATGTTAAGTGGATTGACCAATGGTATTGTATAATTCTCATCGTTTTTGATAGTGTATATATAGATTCTTGTAACATCATGTTTTTTAGGTCGGGCCCCCTTCGACCTACAAATTGATTATTTTGTTAATAAAGTTTAAAGTTTAAAGTTTTCGAGTACCGGTAAGTGAAGAGTAGAGTTCTCTGTTTGCTTACTATGTTCTAATGTTGAGATTGAATGGGTTAGTGTATGAATACAGAAACCGATAAGATGATACGAAACGTTAAGAAGATGTGGTGAGATGAGTAGTAGTAATACAGAGCTTGAGGGACGGTATAGGTGTTTTCAATCCTTTTATAGGGAGTTGATTAGGTAGGGTGCGTATTCAATTTAGGTAAAATGAGGATCACCAATTTAACCTAATTAAAAATGGATTTAACCTGAAAACGGATTTTACCTGCAACACAAACACCAAGACGTAGGCGGCCGAGATCATAGATAATAGCCATAACAATTTTAAAAAAAACCGCTAAAAAGGATGATTGGCTTGTAACATCTCTACTTCTCGCTAATTTACACGTGGAAGAAAGAGGACAAGACTGCAATCATGGCTGGTTGACGAGCAACGTTTTTCCTAAATTCTGGCATCTGCCTCTAAATTTTGATCACAAGTTAAGCGAACCGTGAAAGCAAACCTGGCAGCCTTGATAACAACCAAGGAGAAAACTTCACGACATCAGGCAACGGTGCACAAGAAGACATAGGGTGCATATGTTGTGGCGGTTAAATCCCGGCGGGCTCAGGTTGAATCCGTTTTTACCTAGATTAAATTGGTCATCCTCATTTTACCAAAGTTGAATATGCAGTCGACCTAGTCAACCCTCCAAAAAGTATTGAAAACAAAATCACCTGCACCTTCCCTCAAGCTCTGTCTTGCGCATCACAACAAATCTTCTTAATGCTTCCTATTATCGTATCGGTTTCTGTACTTATTCATTCAGTCTCAACCCTAGCAACATAGTAGAGGGACTTTCATATGACCTTGAAAATCAATGTAAAAACAGAACGTAAACAAAAATACAAAACATTTAATTGGCGTATCGAACAAAAACAAACCAGCGCGAATTTTCATTGGCTTAGCGAACGAGGATGCAAACAACGTCATCTCTCCATGGAACTTTCTGGAAAGCGATCGGCATCTCACATTGCCGTGATTTAAAATGCAGTAATGTGATTGGGCAATCGAACTGTTTACTGCCCATCTTAGGAGTTTCCTTGGCGGGAATAAGGAGAAGCTTTGTTTTAACCTTGCCAAACATTGGTCCGTGAAACAAATTGCGAAGCCTTTTTCAAGGTCATTCGAAAGTCACTCTAAGGGAACAAAGAACTGCACTACACACTTACCGATACTCGAACCCGGACCCTCCCGATCCATAGCCCTGTGTCTTCACCACCACACTACAACGACGAACATGCTCAACTCAACACAGTTATTTTCATTACTGCTTTTGTGTAATGAGTCAATTGATATCCATGTATAATAACCCAAAACTAATCCTAACCTGACCCTAATTTTTCTGTAGGCTTAATTTAGGCTCCAAAAAGGTTTCTTCAATTCATCTTAGTGCGTATTCACCCTAAGTAAAATGATGATCACCAATTTAACCGAGGAAAAAACGGATTCAACCTGAGAGCGGATTGTACCTGAACACATACAATTAGATGGCACTTTTTTAGGAGGCTCAAACCAGTTTTAACAATTTTAATTGGAAAATTTTTAGGTGGCTCTGAATCCGCTCCAGGGAATTTTTTCAAACTTTTCAGAAATTTTAATCTTAGCTTGCTAATCACTTTTAAGCATTAAAAAATGGGGGGCATCGCGTTCATTTTTGAAATATAAGCGCTTAAACAGGGCGCTTAAAGGCGATTTTGGATGGATTTTTTGTTGCCATGGTAATTTATTACGTCACATTGATATGTGTATCTTGCTGGGCAGTTATTGTTGTTTCATATGGCGCCATAACATTGCCGTTAAGTGAAACAGCGTTGTAGGTAATTCTTTTTAAGGAGGTATTTACGGGCCATTTTCGGGTGTCACAATTCCCTTGGTATCTCAAGAAAGCAGAAGATTTAAGTCTTCAAACTTCACAGTTATTTTTCTTTTTGTTAACTTGAAAACACGTTAAAAGATCGGCTTTCCAAAACAAGCGGTTGGCAATTTCAGAAAAAGCTTTGCGGTCCCGAAAAGTGTTCGGGACTTTCGAGAAACGGGCGCCAGGGTAGAAAAGTATGTGGAAAAAATGAAACCTTGAACGGGACTCGAACCCAGGACCCTGAGATTGTCGCACTGCACTTGCTCTACAATCTGAGCCATTTGGAGGCTGGTAACTTGCAAGTTCCGTATTAAGCCCTGGCCAAACTATGAAACAAAGTTAGATCCAACATGCAACATTGTTGGATGTAAATGTTGAGGTAGTGGCAAAACACTATCGATGAAAAACGTTGCTTGACGAAACTGATTCAAGTTCAAGTTGGTGCTAAAACTGAAAGGAAAACCGCTCGTGGCGTTTACGCTAATGGAGCTGTTGTAGGACAGAAATGACCGATTCAAACGAGGAAAAGCCAAAAAGGGTTAAGAGAACGTGTAGAAAAGGGTATGTTCACTGCAAGATACATCCACGTTTAGGAGGTGATGAGAATGAGCCCGGATCAATTTGCAGAATTTTTAAACGCTATTGAACCAACCATCTCCAAACAGGGAAACAAAATCGGTGGTAAACGGTGAACCGCTAAAGTCCAGCTGAAAGGCTGTTCATCAACAAACACGACGGCCTTTTGGTCCTCGTCCACCATTTTTGTTTAAAATGATGCTAAAAACCTAGGCTTGAAAATAAGACAGCGATTCGGATTGGCTAACAGGGCACAACTTTGATGAAAGAGAGGCAAAACACTGCAACATTGTTGCGTCGAGCAGAATTGTTGGGCGTAATGTTTGATCAAAAGCAAACTCTATCCAACACTTGGTCTAACAAAAATTGTTGGACGAACGTCTTCCAACATGGGCGACCAAACGGTCGAACAATGTTGGATCAAACAAAGTTGGAGTGTTGAATACAACTTTGTTCGATAGTTTGGCCAGGGCTTTATACCCCGTAAGAGGTTGCGTCTCTGCAACTGCTGATGTTTCTTCAATTGAAATGATCACTTTTGCTTAAAATATATCTGCCATGTTGTGGAGCATGAACCCGTGACCCGGAGCCTAAAACTCCATGGTGTTTGTGTCACGTCGTTTTCACAGACCGATTTATTTTTAGATTGAATTTCCCGCGAATGAGACTCCCACAGGAGCCCGATGACCAATTACAATAAACTAACCTGGTGTCATAGGGTCACCGAACCGGAACTGCCTTTGTTTTTTTCGGGAAAAGTAGTCTAAAAATAGATCGGTCTGCAGGCTCCAGGTCATGGATTCCTGTTTGGAGTTAATATTTTATCGCACTTCTATCCCAAAGATTGCAATAACATGTACAGTGACAACTACTGCACAAGCAATCTGCAATTGTGCGCTTCTTCCATGATTGTTCTCAATAACTGTAAAAAGACATGTGCGTGTAGCTGCTGCCCTGCTCCTGTCGTGACAACAAAGTCAACCACCGCAGGAACAACCAGGGGAGGAACAACCAATGCAAGCTCAACCAGGCCAACCACTGCAGGTACAACCAATGCAACAACACAGCCAACGACATTGACAATATCATCGATCACAACTGGGGAAACATTGGCAACCGCATTGGCCACAAAACATGGGACAACGTCATTGGCCAACTCGTCGACTGCACTGCTTACGACTCCATGGGCGACAACAAAGGTGATAATTAATCGTGATCAAAATATATTTGTTTGTCTTTAATCAACTCTAATTCACTGCGCTATTCTCAGTCGATAACACAACGTCATTTGATCAATAATTTACTCGATTTTTCGCTGCGTGGCGTCAAGTGTACAAATTCA
>OX421456.1:3777500-3795000 GCA_949126865.1 Montipora capitata | reverse complement strand
GCGCTGCAATTTTCCCTTTCGTAAACAAGCGATGCCATACAATTTTCACTGTTAAGTTTGTAGTTTGCAAATGAGGAAAAAAGTACTTAGTCTAGGACTAGATTAGAAGCGTATGTCACTTGGAATTAAAAAAAAACTGAGAGAAAACCTTAGAAAAAAATTAGAATAGAAAATTAGAAAAAAATAACTGATCGATGTGGAACTCGGTTCAATGGCTTAAGAACAAGTTCACCTAACCTTTACAATACCGAAACAACGACTACCATCTGATAATTTTATAGTATTTAAATGAAGGTAATCCTAACAATTTATCGAAAGGTAACTGAATAAAAAGGCTTGGTTACTAAGAATGGCATCGACCGTCAAAAATGGCATCGCTTGTTTACGACAGGGAAATTACCCTCGGCGCTACGTGCCTCGTTGGCTATTTACTATCTCGTATCCAATGCGCGCTCATGAAATAATTGTTAATTATTCTAAAATTATCTCATTTAATAACAATAATAATAATAATAATAATAATAATAATAATAATAATGATGATGATGATGATGATGATGGTGGTTATGTGCTTTATTTAAGTGTTGACTGTATTTTTTAGCGATCAGTTAGGCAACAACTGGAGATATTGTACCGAAATTAAATAAAATCAAACAATTAATATCAAATCTTAGATAGTTTTTTTTTGGGAGAGGGCAAAACTCTGTTTCTGTTTTTCTTTTTGTGTTTTATTAATCGGTAATGATTGTTTGCATAACAACCGATGTAACAAAAATGTACATATAAATAATTAATCTTATATTACACAAGTTACAAGCTGGACACATAATACACTAATAGCAATTACATAAATCACATCTATAGAGAGAGTGTCGTGAAATCAAGACCAAAGTAATTACTTTGGCCAATCAAAAAGGACGGAGACAATCCAGTAAACCAATCAAAACTCGAAGTAATTACACGTAGCCGACACAAAACGCGGGAAAATGTGCACGCGCGAGCCACGATTGGTTTTCGTTTCACTTCTGATTGGTTGACAAAATGGCGCGCGAACTTTAAACCAATCACTGAGAGAAGTAATGCAAAAGCAAAAGCACTCAATAGGCTGTAAATAAATAATAAAATAACCAATTACATTAATAAAAACGTGATCATGTTAATACACGCTAGCCGCAAACGCCAATTGAGGTCAGGCCACTGAGCAAATTCGCCACGCATTCACCCTAGAACTAAAGGCAGTGAGGTTTGGGGAATGAACTGCAACCACTTAAAGGAGGCCGTTCCCAAACAGGGATGATACGTGGGAAGAAAAAAAATTTGAATGTATCTGTTCGGGGAAAGAGGTGGCTAAATACCATATCATGAGATCGTCTTGTTTGAGATTGAGAGAAAGAGAGTCACATACTTAGAGAGGTCCACCCCAATAAGGTTATGGGAGGACTTTTACATGGAATTTAGTCGTTGATACTCACGACGCACAGAAAGTAGTGGTCAATCCAGGACGTTAAATATGTAAGAGACACTCGAGTTACGAGAGTAGTCTGGAAAAACGAAGCGGGCAGCTCTCCACTGTACTTTCTCCAGGTATGAAATATTGCGCTGAGTATAGCCGGGCATCCCAAGCACAACAAGTATATTCACAAATTAAAATTACGGGAAATATTCACGAGACGGGCGTAAGAGAGTAAGATATGAACCAGGAGGGCCGTAGTTTCATGAGTATATAAAAAAATTACGAGAAAAGAACATGGAGAAATACCTGAAACACGGAGTACCCGGAGAAAAACCTCTCGAAACCGAGGACAGAATAAACAAACTGAACCCGCGTGTAACGCCGTGTTGCGGGCCACATTGGTGCAGTGCGAGGCGAGTGCTCTCACCAATTCACTAACCCCTCTTCCCAACTACTGTAACATACTGCTTCTCGTCATATTTCACCAAATGAGTTCTGGAGATGGCACACAAATATGAAACCCTAATAAACTTTATCATGCTACAATTGTAGGTTTAACGGTACCGCTTTGCAACAGAGAAAATACCGGCGGAAAGGACCGATAAGGGAGAAAAAAATTAAAAACAAAAACTGTCAAATGAGCTACATTTCAAGTAGATTCAACCAACCATTCAAATTTAACACTGAACCAATGAAATTCAAGACATTTCACTGGCCATCTGCGTTGTTTCCGTCATGCGCACAAGTTTCTTAATGATACACAAGCAATGGAGGGTGTATTTTATCACCCTTACCAGAGAAGCCGGATAAATTACTACGAAACTCGCAAAATATCCGCCATCAAATAATACTTAGTAAAAGATTCTCGTGTCTTCTCAAGGCCAAGTCCACTTTGTGCGAAGGTTGATATAAGGCACACGTATCGTTGTATTAAAATAAAGGATGTCTTCCAGATGAAAGGCATTCGAGAACTACCTCTTGGCGCATGGGCAGAACACATCGACCAAAAAGCAACAAAAAGAATCAACGAGTACCTCCGGAGAATGCAGTGAAGGTAAACATTACCGACTCCAAGACCATAGATAACAAATCCTTTTTTCATTGCAGCTCAGATCAATTCAATTCTCATTTGCACTATGATTTCGAGCGATATTCATATGATGACAATGTAGTTAATTACGGTGTATTATGTTGCCTACCATAAATTATTCATGTATTTGTAGTACACAACGACATACGCACTCGTAATGGTAGAAATTTCAAAATCACTTTATCAGTATACCACCATTCAGAAGCGCGCTGTAAAAATTGTTCTATTTTAGCACGGTGTCCTTGCGACCTTTGACGGAGACTTCAGTAGCCACTTCAGTTCGGATTCTGGCACGCTATGGCTGCAGGAATGAAATTCCTTATTGGCTAGGGCAGTGAAGGCCCTTGAAAGCAATCGATCGGTATTATTATATTGTAATTATAATGCAAGCTATCACACCTCTTCATTACCTGAAGTTAGGTAGCTTTTAATTTGTCACGGATGTCGATGACTTCCGAACAGCAGTATAAAGATCTTGTCGTAGAAGTGTTTCTGGACTAAGCAGCTCTGGGTTTTCGAACAAGAAGATAACGAACTGAATCTGCGGTGTTCGTATTGAACGTAAGGATTTTTGTTGATCATTATGACTAACGACCAAGTTCAGGTCTTCCGCTATTCAAAGGTCAAACATTTTTATGATCTAGAAGTCACTGTGCAAATATTTCAGTTTGTGGACCCGAATTCTACAGCCTCGATTGGCCTGCTCCTTTCGCGCGCAATCTTCAGTAAGACCTTGACAAATGTCTGACTTGAAGAACATTTCGTACCCTAGACACGATAGTTAAGTTGAATTTCGTTATCTAGTCTAGTTACACAACCGGGACCAACGATCGATTTTGAATGGATACACACCAAGAAATTGTAAAAGAAAAAGTGCAAATCTGTATGTATGTGACTTTATATCCGATGTCCTAATTCTTGCCTACAGTACTGTTGTACTTATTGAAAGTGGCATTAGAATTAAACTGTTCATTAGGAACTCGATCATGATGGTTGAACAGATGCATTCCGTGCCTTATGGGGCTTCAAACATGCAACTTTTGAAATGATAACAAGATAAGGGGTAGCAAATAAAATAAACGAACGAATAAGTAAATACGTGCAGAAGTAGGATTTTTTTGCTTTGTTCTTTTATGTACCAGAGGCGTTTGTTTATCGCGAGAAACTTCCGATGGACAAATATTTATAGCTGCTTTACAAAGGTCACCGTTTGCCCCCGCGTTTGTTTAAAAATGCAATATATACCGTTAAGAAATCATTCTTTGAAATCCTACAGTGATCTGATATATAGGCCAGTAGCGCGCACGTGGTAACATCGTGCTCTCCATTAAAACGCATCTTGTTTTCTTGCAGGAAAAGAGTAAGACATGAATCTTAAGACTAACACTTTTTTCTCGTTTGTGGGGGCACGCCAAGTTCCTCAGGCTGTGGAGACAAGGTCACCATTCGGTTTGATCTCGCTGCGAGTTTTTTACGCAATATGAATAAAGTAGATTGACTTCAACATAACAAAAGTTGGCAGTTTCAAAGACTAGATAACTAAATTCGAGGGATAAGTTAATATCAAGTGTGCAAAATATTCTCCAAGTCCGAGAATTTCTAAGGCCTACAGACATTTCAGATCCTAGCTATTTTCCTTTACATTTGCAGAGCTATCTGATTCCACAACTTAAAAGTAATCGAGGTCATAGCAGTTCCCTTGAAATAAACCCTAAAATTGTGTTTTCCCAGGGAAAAGCTCTTTCAGACAGGGAATAAATTCTAAAAAAACGTTAATGTTGAGAAATTAATGTCATCTTGGATCTGCATCACCGGTTGTTTGAAATCTTTGCTGGCCTTGAGTGGCATATCGTCACATATAATGCGTTGACAAATGTATCATGCAAAGTAGTTCACTCTTCGTTAACGTTCATTATTAATGCTTTGATGTAACCATGCTTTGGGTAATTAAAATCGGTGATTATCCTCCTGAAATGGTTTGATCATTCTGCGCTTGATTGAAGATATAAAATTACGATTCAAAACGAAAAGTTTCGATCCACCTGCTGCCTGGTGTCTTCATTAGGGGTGATTAAAAGGAGTTTAGCGAATTATATTGAGGACTTTTAAACCTAAATATCGCCGCAAGTTGTATTCTTCAAATAATCTGTTTTTCAATGGCCTCTCTTGAAAGGTATTTCCAACGTTCATTATTTTTCGTCGATAATGTCTTTGTTAACTTTGTACACATGGCAACACAGAACACTTAAGTATTAACATCTTTAAAATTTTCAGTTTGTGTTTTCAAATCCGTACGGAATACACAGAGCACACGGAAAAAATGCAGAAATGAAAGATTGAAAATCATAAGAACAAAAAATACGACTTTCGGAAAAATCACTAGTTCCATATAACGTTTGAGTCTAGTATTGAAGCCAGGAAATTGTAAAACTTGTGCAAATCTATATAATGACTTTACATACGATGTTCTAATTTCCCTTTTCCCTTTTCCGAATTTTGCATACAGTTGTTGAAGCGGGCAGTATTAGAATTACATTGTAATCTGTTCATTAAGAACTCAATAAAGTATAAAGTTGAAGAATGTTAGGATCAAATTGCCATTTTCATTTAATCAATATAAACTGCTAAATCGTGCATGGATTTATAATATTAGTTACACTTTCGTGATATACAGGATTTTCTTTAAGATAATTCCCTTGGAAATGACGTACTATCCGGATTTTTTTCAGACTTGGCACAATTGATATTCATACACAGGGCATTTAAAAAATCCAATAAAAAGATGGGGTCACCTTGCTTGTTTTCGTGCTATATGCCCTTTGTTGTAAGTGTTTTTTACCTAGTTACGCAAGAAGAGTTCAAAACTAGATCAACCCGAAAAATACTGGATATTACTGAAAACTTGAACCTACTTGTTTGTTTGGGCTATAATCTTTACCTAAAGTGATTTTAAATTGCTCAATCTTGCAAAGAAATGTAAGTAAATTGGACTGCTACAGTCATCACCTTGCACTCAGTGTCGGACTCCAAATGCAGTTTCACGTCATTTATATGTAAATACTACAACTTCTAATATCCAACTTTTCTTCTTCTTCAAGTATGTTTTCCGTGTACCTGTTACGAGTAAATAAAACCATTAAAAATTGGGGTCACCGTGCTCGTTTCTTCGCAACACGGTGATAAATGGATGGCAAAGGGGCAATTTCGGCTTCAAAGTGATCATTTTCCGCGAGAGGACTGGGGCGGGTTCCAAAACAACATCTTTTAATTTAACCGAGCAGAGTTTTCATGATTGCTCTTAAAAGCTCTTGAACATTAAAAGTAGCCTTTGTTGCTTCTCTTCAGATGGCCGGCGTGAAACTCCGATATCTTCGAAGTCGCAATGTTATGCGCAGTATGAGATGCGCGCTGCAAAACAAGGGAATCACCTTAAATTCACATTGAGCTTTACTTTTCTCTCGCCTCTAAAGAATATCCGTCGACTTTCGTTTGTTTAACCTACTTATGCGCACATTCTGTAGAGGTTTGTCAATCCACATTCCATTGCAGTTTGATTATGTTGCAGTGTTCGCTGAACCACCATCTTTATCATCATCATGTCATTATGGTCATCATCCTCGTCAGCATCATCATCATCATCATCATCGTCATCCTCATCGTCATTGTCATCCTCATCCTCATCATAGTCGTCATCATCATAATCGTCATAGTCATCACCATCTTCGTATCATCTTCGTCGCCATCATCGTCGTCGTCATCATCATCATCTTCGTCGTCATCATCGTCGTCATCATCGTCGCCATCATCATCATCATCATCATCATCATCATCGTCGTCATCGTCATCGTCATCGTCATCATCTTATCGTCATCGCCATCATCATCTTCGTATCATCTTCGTCGCCATCATCATCGTCGTCATCATCATCATCTTCGTCGTCATCATCGTCGTCATCATCATCATCATCATCATCGTCGTCATCGTCATCGTCATCATCATCTTCGTATCATCTTCGTCGCCATCATCATCGTCGTCATCATCATCATCTTCGTCGTCATCATCGTCGTCATCATCGTCGTCATCATCATCATCATCATCATCGTCGTCGTCATCGTCATCGTCATCGTCATCATCATAATCGTCCTCGTCATCATCATCTTCGTATCATCTTCGTCCCCATCATCGTCGTCGTCATCATCATCATCTTCGTCGTCATCATCGTCGTCATCATCATCATCATCGTCGTCATCGTCATCGTCATCGTCATCGTCATCATCTTATCGTCATCGTCATCATCATCGCCATCACCATCATCATCACCGCTACCATCATCGTTGTCGTCGTCATCATCATCATCATCATCATCATCGTCCATCGTTCACTCTCGTGGTTGGAACTTCAGTGACGATCCCCCTCTGCTCTGTTCGTTCCTGCATGTCTCTACTTCCTCAGTTGCTTTATGTCCATTCTTCAATCTCTTTCAATTATAATCTCTGGGCAGGTAAGCTTCCCAGGGAGTACCAGACCAGATGGATGCCAAACAAAAAGCGTGTAAATGACTTCGCTATTGTCGTGCATCACCATGTTTAGTCTCGTCATGTCCTTGCATTACCTTGGAATTTCGTTTGGTGTACGAGTTGTTCGAAAATCAATGGAGTTTTTCCCTGTATCGGGCAATTGATAAGATAATTTCACAAACTAAATGGAACACTTAAAGCCAAGAGATGTGCACTTGATGCTCATGAAAAAAATAACAGTTTGTAATGAAGCACTGAGAAAGACACTTACTGTAATTTCTACAATAGGGGAATAAGTTTCATTCTTGCGCCCAAGAAAATGTTGCTGTCATATAGCCGTTGAATTCTTCTTTAAAAAAATATAGGAACTCTCTCAAGGATTTCATCAGATGCCACCGTAAGATTGAAAGTCAACAACTCACCATAGAGCGTTTTTCAAGTGTCGAAAGTGATTAGCAAATTGCTTTGGTTTTGCATTTACTTCACTCAGTGATTGGTTCAAAGTTCTCGCGCCACTTAATTAACCAATCAGAAGTGAAACCAAAACCGATCGTGGCTCACGCGTGCACGTTTTCCCGCGCTTTGTGACGGCCACGTGTAATTACTTCCAGTTTTGATTGGTTTACTGGATTGTCTCGTTCCTTTTTGATTGGCCAAAGTAATAACTTTGGTTTTAGTTTTATGACACTGGATTGAAACGCGCTCTAAGGTGAATCAATGAATTAAGGCAAAATCGATCATAACACCTTAGCTAAAGAAGATGTGATAGAAACTTAATGAAAAATTTCCTTCCTATTCATAATCAAAGTGTTCCAATAATGTTTTCTCAAAATAAGAGCTTATGAAGAAAACATTTCTTACACCACATCAGTAATATTGGCGTTAACGATATAGCAATGATATTCTTCCTTTATATCCATGCAACTTTCAAAATAAAATCTGAGATTATTAGCCTGGGTGATATTGATCGGGAAGAAACAAGCACAAAATACATTTGATAGCAAAAGGTTCATTCCGTGATACACCATGTCGTTTTCATCGCAAAACAAATGTCGTTATATGCATGGTTTCATCTGGGGAAACTTATTCGAATTAAATGCCTTCCGAAGAAACGCTTAACACGCCTACAAAAACGGTAAAAAGCTGGACATACATCTTCGTTGGAATTAACAAGCTATCATAAAAAGATCGAGTCTCGACGAATGATTTATGTTTATGAGATACATCTCTAAACAATCGGAAACATGACGATCTTCGGATTTCAGAAATTGAGTGTGTTCTTTGGCCACATCTTTGTGGTTTTTCTCATGAGCAACGGAATAAACGGTTTCACAGTTGTTCGCTCAACAACAACGATTGGAACCAGCGACGCTGATCGGTTTTCAAACCCATCCTGCAGATTTTCGGACTGCCTACCTCATTTTAATGGCGTTCATGGTTCAAGTGGATGTGGTTCGAGTGATTGTTGCTTTTGCGAATGTAACCACAACAGTCCAACGTTTTTGATTTTAAATCATGATAACAGATGTGTGGCAAACGATGAAATTGATGAAGGTGAGGCCAAATAAACTAGATAAGCTCGTTTTGCTGATATTATCAAAAATAACGAAACGCAACGCTTAAAACTGGAGCTTATAATTCGACGACGTCTGACGATTGACGATATACTTACTAATGATACTTATTAAACTTTTTTGTGTGGGTGTTTGCAAGAAACATGTACTTTTTAAACTATGGTAAGTAGTTTTTTTTATTTATAACTAGTATAGATGCATATTTAGCATAGAACATAGTATTTATACACATTTTTTGTATATTTTTGTTATTTTCTTGAATGATATTGAAAGGCGCTTTGGATATTTTTTGACAATAGCCCAAAAGAAATTTATTAAATTATTATCAACATTAATCTACGGCGAAAAAACCTTCCCTTGAAAGCATAACTTTGCGTTCTTAAGTACCTCTTTGTACAATATGGGTATTAAGTATATAACTTAATTGGCACAAAAGCTTTCGAAGAAAAGAAACGTTATTTGGTTATTTTCCTAATTTCCAAGTACTGCAAAGAAATCTGCTAAAATGCGTTCCGCACGTGCAGTGCGATAACATTTCTTAATTATCTTGATAATAGTAATATTAGTGTCTTGAGGTGTTGTCATTGCCGAAGCTCTCGTGCCTCCTAAAGCATGCTGCATACTCAACTTTTCCTATTAAAAACATGATCACGTAGTCCTTCTTCCGTAATACAGTCTTACTCACAGACTCAAACATTGAAGTCAACAACAGTCAAGGATTTGTAAATGATCATACCTCGATAAAATCAACCCGAACTGAATAATGTCCACAAATCATTCCAGTGAAGAGAACCTCTGATATAGAACTTGTGAGCGTAAAACAGTTTAACTCATTCAATGCCATAAACGCCATTGAGAAATGATACTATTAGATTTTACTCTGTCTACCGCCAGACCATTTTAGCGATAAGGGTTAAGGTAGGTTTCGAAAAAACCATGGTTTTTCTGTGTCGTGTAATCCGCATCATGAAGTGCACCTATTTAAATGAAAGGTACTAGGCAGTGGTGCTGTTTAATTTATTGCGCTGTAAAAGTTGGTTTCTAACTTCTGTCTTTAGGCAAAATCATGAAGTGTAAGAATGCAAAGAAACGGCCCTGAGGAGTTCTTGTCTGTATTGCTGTTCATTTGTTGTACAAGGTGGTTCTAACTCTTAAGTCTGTCGATGAAATCCAAAAGTGTGACCATTCAAATGAAAGCTACGGAGCAGTACTTTCCTACGCAGCTGTTTATTTTGTTGTACAAGGTGGTTCTAACTTTTGAGTCTGCGGGTGAAATCCTCAAGTGAGACCATTCAAATGAAAGCTACTGAGCAGTTCTTTCCTTTGATGCTGTTTATTCTAATGGTCTTGTTTTTAGTAAGTGGATAAAATCCTCAAATGTCATCAAATAAATTAAAGTTGACACGTCCCGCTTTAGGGTGGTTCTGTTTTTCAGCTGTTTATAGCAACGGCAGAACCGCGACTGAAGAAAGGATGTAATTGTCATGAAAGGCCTGTTCCTCTTTGAAAAAGAAAAATACAACGCATTAAAAACAGGATGTGGCTGAGTTATATTGATGTCTCCAGGTGGAGACATCCGTAAATTTTGCGCACGAAGTTAATTTTCTTTTGGCAAAGAACAATTTAAGCTGATATATGAAGGTTAATATGGAAATAGCTACATGAAGTTGTGTAATAAAGGTAAACTCGTTGATAAAAATTGCCACTAGAATTGAAAATCATCATTACAGAAGCTTACGGCGAAGCAGCCAGTTATCTCAAACTACGAGTTTACTCTCACTCCGGCAACGTTTTAAAAAAAATTAACGGAGGCACTGCTTGCATGTTATGTAACTCATATAGTATCTACAGTGAGAATATATGTTCAGGATGACATCGACCTAAAGTCAAGATCTTCGATTATTTTGGACGGCTCGTATAGTTAAACTAATGCATACACAGGGAACTAAACGTCATCCAGATACGAGATACACCGCTATTTAATTTGGACAAAGCCACAAAACCACAGTAACTTAAAGAATGTCGTGTCACTTTCAGCGTCAGTTTATACGGAAATTAGTATCACTGATCTGTTTATTAATGACGCATTAGGATCTCTGTTATTTTTGTTATTATATCCTTGATGTTAAATACGAAACCCTTCACAAGCGGAAATTAAATGATCGAAGTTAGCTCTTCGAAGTTGCGCGAAGTGGAGAAAAAGCGCATCAGCTGGGTAGAATTCATTTTTCCGTGACGGATTTTGCATTGGTTCTTTACCTTATATACTTAATTTATGTCAGGGAGTCAAGTACTGTCTCTAAGCAGCATTATTATTTCAAAAGCAATATTGCTAGCTTTTATCTGATAGGTTCCTCGTGAAACATGCGAAATGCGCGTCTTGCGGCCTCACTGTCCCAGAGAATCAGCTAAAATCTATGCAGTACTGAGTGAGTTTTTCACAACGGTCATGGTGATTTCCTTAAAACCAATGTTTCTTTCTGACTGATAATTTATCAAAGACCATGACTAATATAAAGAAACTGAATATACGGCTTATGTCTCTGATCTGTAAGAAAATGACCAGTGTTATAAAGTTTAGCATTTCAGTATCAAAAGTAATATTGTCCTGTCTGTTACAGTACATCATGAAAAGTAATTGTTGGCTTACTGAAGATTCCGCGCCCACTCTAATCCACATCTTTGTGCCTTAAAGTTTTAGTTCGATGGCTTTCAAACAATCTGATGAAAATCTTTTCAAAATGCAAGAAAGGATGCATAGTGAAATGTAATCGCATCAAACCAAGAGTTAGAGGATTAGGAGAGAGAATACGTCCACAACAGACCTCTTTCATAATGGCGGCCAAATAAAATATTCTTTTGTTTTAATGCTAATAAGCCCTACTAACCTCGCTATGACGAGCAAATTTCAAAAGAATATTTCTTTCAAAACGAGGCCAGTAGGTCTAATTAACATAAATACAAAAGAATGTAAAGTTGGTCGCCATTTATGAAAGTGATCTATACGTTGGTTTCTTCCAGTGATAATTTTCTTCAAACTAAATTCAGCCCGTGTTCATGAAGCGCCACTATTCTAAGGAAGACAATAGGCCAGTTTCGTATTCTAACGGTTGGACTGGATCTAGCATGAAATGGAGGCTAATGGAGGTAAATTAATTTGCATTTGAAAAGATTTGCCCGCGTTAGCCTCCATTTCATGCTAGATCCAGTCCAGCCATGAGAATTCGAAAATGGCCGATTGATTGATTGACATTAGTTGCGCGACCACAGTTGGTACTACAAAAAAACTTCCACGAAACTAACGACGCGGAAAATGAACATATAAATTAAAAAGCGTTCGCACACTCTTCCTCTTCATACACATATCCAAAGTGAATTCATCTGGGAGAGAGGAACCACTCCCTATTCTGTTTCCAGGCATATACGTCTCGAGGCCTTTTCTGCCTTCATCGGGTGTAAAAACATAGAAATTTTTCTTAGAAAGTCGATGATCTCAATTTTTAGAATTTCATGTAACTATATAACTATCATGCAAGAAGGTGATGTGTAGTGCGAGTTTAGAAATCCCAGAAAATCAACCTGAACTTTAGTTCTACTTATAGACATGGGCCCAGGCAAGGAAAAGAAATTTTTCTGAACAGGGTGGATTTCCTGGGGTTTCTAACGCTATGTATTATCCTTTGATAGTTAGTTCTAGGGCTATCTACTGCTACGCAGCCAACTTACCCAACTTACCCTTCAATCTTTAAACTTTCTCTGTGTAAAATATCACTCATCCTGTGTAAACGTCTCCTAGGAGATTAAAATGGAGTGGACTGACATTAGTAAAGCAGGTGTGGCCAAGTTTCAAGAGTTTCCTTCTCGTTCCCGAAACCCCCCACCCCCCCCCCCCCCCAAACCGCCTTTCCGCACCCCCTTTCCCTCCCGTATAAGGAGCCCATGATCAGGAGCAAACAACGGCTCTATATTCCTATCACGGCGTTTTACAGGTCGATTTATTTTTAAATTTAATTTAATTTCCCGGCGAAAGAGTCTCCCTTGATCATGACGTCATGGCCTCACCTTACCGGAACTGCCGTTGCCAGTTTTTGCTTGCATTCCTCATAATACATTTTGTTTGCCCCCAAATTTTGCACAAACCATTGTTTTCAAATGCTCTTGGGACACTGCATATTCCCAAGAGAATTCAAAAACAATATTTTATGCAAAATTTTGGGGGCAAACAAAATGTATTATGGAGAATTTGAAAATAGAGAATAATTTTGAAATAGACCTTATTCACGATAGCCGCCATGTTGGATTTGCTATTATCATGCAAATTAGCTACACACTTCTGAGGGGGCAAACAACACAAGTTCGAGAGGTTATAACGAACATCTTCGCCACACAGATGATTTGTTTCATGTTCATTGAATGTTTATCACCTAAGTAGTAAAACAGAATGCTTGCACAAGTTACTTCGATTTTTTTTACTGAAAAATTAGCAGATAACGAAGTAGAAAGTCAAAATGTCGGAGGCAATCAAAAGATATAAAATTATTATAAAAGGTACTTAATTCTAAATTCTAAAATGTACTTTTAGCAATGTTAATTCAATATTTCGACGTGCCGATTTTCCGCAATTTGCCTTTATTCCAATGTTTGCCCCCCAGCATAACACATGGCTAATTTGCATGACAATTTGAAAACCAACATGGCCGCTATCGTGAATAAGGGCTATTAAATAGCTTTGAAAGTGACTTAAATGCTTCCGTTTTTTAATTTATCAAGCCTGCTCCTTTCAAGCTCAATTGGACGACAGCCCTCTGCATGTGGCCGATATCACAAAATCAGGCCAGGTTATGTTTTCCTTACAAGACCAATTCTGTAGGACTGGATGGACCCTCCAACACTGGTCGCATGGAGTAAGTGGATCTCAATGGACCATAGGACCACAAAATTTTTTCAGTGTCGAACGAGTGCAGGGAGGTGCTAACATCTTGATGCTGTCGGTAGGTGCAACAAACTCTCTGTTATCCCATAACTAAGATGTGTTAAGGCAAAGATAACCAGCATACGAGCAGATGGTGGAGATTATCGGCGCTTTCCTTTTCGTAATAAACTTTGGGATTTTCGGTTGGAAGTGAAATGGACCACCATCGAAGCAGTCTGATCAAGATGTCCCTTTCCGTTAGACCAAATGTTTGTTCCTATTCTCATAAAAAATGATTTGTTGGTCTTAATCTCATGAAAAGCTCACTAACGTAATGGACTCCCGTTCACTTAAAACCTTCCTGATCGGCCCATTGCAGTGACCAGTTAGTACTCACTGACTAAGCAAATATCGCACGATTTCGAGGCAGTCACTAAAGACGTAAGTCATCACAATTGAAACACTTTCTTGATTCCTATTTCCCTTCATTGATGTGTCTAGTGGAGCACAGGCCTTGATGCCAAATACTCTGGCCTCATACTTAAAGTCCAGTTCAGTTGTCGAAATTCGTGGAGTCAATGTTTGTTGATGAAGTCTAAAGGAAACTACACAATTCCAGGTACGAAGTTGATAAGAGGTAGTAATGTAACATAGTTTGTATGTTCTTGGAAGACACATATCAAGACAGGTACAAATTTAATAGCCAACGAGTGTGAGCTATTGTAAGTTCCATCTCCTTGTTAAATGTGTAGAGATTGGTGATCAAACAGTCAGACAAGCAGACAGCGAAGTAGAACATATATTTGAAGATATGCAAGTCTATATGCAGCTGTATATACGTTGATACGTAGACAGGCAGACCGGTAGACAAGCATACAGGAAGATATGCGGATAGGTAAGGGAACAAACGACCAGACGAGCAGACCCGTAGATGAGCAGACAGACAGAATCATACGTGACTTGTGGAGAATGCGGAATCAACGCGTCAAAGGCAGTTGAAACCATTGGCAGGCCTCTCCATTACTTGTATGCTCAGAAGCAACAAACTTCGCGAGGGCGTATGAATACCTTTCATTCTATTAATTGGCATGACAACAAGCCATTTTCTAACACGCTTGTATCTCTTCTACAAGGCGAAAATCAGGAGCGGCGAATTTTCCTTTTATTTTTTCATCATATCAAAAAGATCTAATCGCCAGGCTACCGTCGTTAAGAAAATCTTAATTAGGCTTTCGCGATCGTCAAGAACAGAAACAAGTTCTAAAACGTATTTTCTGAAACAACTTAAGATGATTCGTCGCTAAGTACCAGGACAACGTCAGATTTAATTATTTTCCTTACCGATGTGATTTATGGTAAATGTGTTTATCGTTTACTTTTTTTCTAAAGGAGTATGTACTGTGCCATTATGCTGTACTGAAGAAATTCAACGAAAATAAAATAGTCGTGTGTTGCCATTAATGTACAGGGGAGTAGCCTTGATATTTCAAATGGGGGGGGGGGGGGGGCACACTGTGTCACATAGGGGGTACTCACCAAGATTGTGGCATTTTCGCTGTCTGAATATTATAGGTTGTTTAATTAAAGGCGCTCACAAAGGGGGAGGGGGGTCACGGGCACCCTAGAACGCCCCCCCCCCCCCCTATCTACGCCCTTGCACACGACAGCATGGTGTATATTGCGAGTTTTTATCATTTCAGTCCAATTACAAGGTGCAGATGTTTTGAGGGGCAATAAACATTGTTTTTCACTATTTGAAGAACATGGCGGCGTTGTAAGCAAATCTTGCAATGAAAAGTTAAGTAGGGACGTACGACCCCACGATCATGAGGATTTTTATGAAGAGTTGAAGTACAGGAAAAGAACATGGAAATTTCCATGTTCCTTTCCTAAGCAAAACTAAAAGGTACATGGAAGTCCATGCATTTTTTCGTTCTGCTTAGGAAAGGTACATGAAAATTTCGTCTTGCTTAGGAAACGAACGTGGAAATTTCCATATTCGTTTGCTAATTGTCTGGTAAAGGAACATCTTTACTAAGATGGACGTAAAGATATCCACCTCCTTGTGTTCATTTGCCAATGTGATTGCCAAAGTAAATTAGGTTGCAAGACAGTTTTAAGATCTTACATTTCTTTCTATTCAATGGAGTACATAGCACAAAATTAGCTCCGATCACTTACCATTTGTAAAGGAAAAGGTCCGGTAAACTGTCCGATTTCGTAATTGAAATTTACTAGTGTTTAAAAGAAATTGGTAAGGTAATAAGTAAAATTGCTACAGATTGTCGTTTTAGAATACCCCTGATGGTTTTAGAACGTGAATATTGCTGGTTGTATTCATTCCTTTCTTTCGCCTCGAAATTGTGAATTTGCCAGGAACTTCGCCATCATTGAAACCAAGTGACTTAGCAGTAGACGTAACTGGAGAGAAAGCCAAGCCAACGAATATCAGTGGAATATCCTCTGGATCAAATGTAAGCTATTTTAAGACTTTAAAGCAGTTTTACTTACCAATTATTAAAAAAAAATAATTACATAAAATTACTTGTTATTCAATTTAAATCACAGTTTCCAAGCTAATAATAAAAGTGTTAAAGTCCTACGTCCTGTTTACCTCGTAAAACGTCGTTTTTAAAAGCACTAAGGTCATAATCTAAATAATGTCAGAGTCTCGGACTTAATTTCCACAATTGTACCTCTGAGACTAATTTCATGAACTGAAAGTAATTGTTTCTTATCCTGGCTTTCTTGCTCATTTGGTTGATTACTGAAAAACATGAATTTTGACCAACTCTCGGACTATGGAACGAATATAGGCTCCGTATAACAGACGTTGCTCTCTATCTATTGACTGTGACATAGCAGAACTAGCCACTCTGTTCGAAGGTACGAAAGACAAAATAATTCGTTGGATAGGAACTAGCAGTGTCCATGGCAACCGGAGGTTCATCCACTCTTACTTAGTCAACCCCACAGGAAAAGCAGTGCAGAAAAGACACTCTGTTGTCAGTTCACCAGGGCCCGGTCGTTCGAAAGCCGATTAACTTAATCCAGGATTAGCGTAAACTTTTGTTTCACGTTTTCAACTTTTTGGTGAAAGTTTCTTTGCTTATTTTTGTTTTTCAAGATTGACGTCTTCTCATGTAAAGTTCTGCCAAAAATCTGCGTTGAACAGCATTTGGGAGTAGAGAAATAAACCGCTTGGTTAATTTTTAATCTTAGATTAGCGTTAATCGGCTTTCGAGGAACCGGGCCCAGCTGGGCGTTAACGTTTCATTTGATGTCCTTTAAATTTTATAATTGCATGTTAAGGAACAGAGCAGAGCAGAACCGCCCGCTAAAACACAAAGAAAACTGGAGCGAAAACAGACTGGCATTGTCGTTGCTGGAGTAACCATCTCTTTGGCTGCTGGATTCGTCCTTGCATTTGCTACTTTGTTGTTGTTCAAGAGAAAGCAGAAAGAAGCCGTGTGAGTGATGATTTCAATGTAGTGAATTGAGGCGCGGTGGTTCAGCGACCAGGGCGCTTGATTTGCATGCGTTAACTATGTCTAATAGCTAAGGGCGCTTTCCTTTTGTATGGAAAACCCGGTTGTTCCGGTGGTAAATTAAATGACACACTTTCCCAGTGGAAAGTTTTTGGGAAAATAAATACTTTCACAGGTATTCCTCGTTTCTAGTTTTTGCAGAAATGATGGGAGAATCCTGTATCATCTGCTGCCTCCTCGATTAGTGCCATGTTACTTGGACGCGAAAATGTTTGTTGTTGTAAATCGTTAGCACTCGTCCCGTTCTGTTTTGATCGAGGGAAATTGTTTTCTTCCTTTAAACAGGAAATTCTAGCTGGCTTTTCTAGTCAAATGGGCGAGCGCCCTAAACTTGTCCTCTGTGGTCCAAATTCAACAGAGAGCCTCTTCCTTAGTTTTTGGTTCAGGAAACATTTTTTGCGGAAGC
>OX421456.1:3745000-3767500 GCA_949126865.1 Montipora capitata | reverse complement strand
TGAAACTAAACTCCTCTATCTACCAAGAGGAAATTTCGCAAAGCGGCAGAATAGTAAGAGGGAGCCATGATCCTTAACAAACTCAACGAAAGAAAGTCAGCCAAGTCCATCGGGTCGTTTTTCAAACATTCCGCATAAAACGCTTCGCATCTTCAAAAGAAAAGCGTTTCAAATCATGCAACCTTACAGTTGTTTTGTTTTCTCTCGGGTTGAAAATATGTTCAAAGATCAATTCTTCAAAATGAACAGATCTCAGTTTTACGAATTGCTTATAGGGCCCGAAAAGCTTCCGAGACCAACAGACCCCAGAACACACAGCAGTTACCCACTGAGCTAACCTTGCCTCTCTATCAGCGGAATTTCGCCGTAATTTAGCACTTTTTCTTCCTGCTTTATCGTTTCTCGGCTTTAAATTAAGCAATTAGCAAACCCTGAAGTTATGTTTCCGCGGCAAGCGATCTTTTTATATTCATCATTTTACTTAAAGGGATATCACTCTCTAAAGATCAGCCATTTTACTTTCTGACAGAGAGTAGCAAATTTTGTATGTTTGTGTGTGTTAATAAATAACATATATCTGATATTGAGTGTTATAAATGCCCTGTATGGCCATGACAAACCAACTCTCTTGAATTAAAAGGTTATGTTTACTAAATGGTAATTTTCCAAGACAGTAATGAATTGCTCGTTACATACCTCGCACAAACCAAACGGTTTCTATGGCGAGGTTCATATAATTTCCTTAAGAAAGGTAATAAATTAAGTATTTATTCCTTTATCGTTTTTTGGCAGAAATAGCATTTTACTAAGGCTTAAACTATATTTCAAGAACGATATCAACTGCGCCTTAGCTTTCTAGTTTGAAGTCACTGATTTATTTTACAGGGGCCGAATAAGTTGGAGAAGAAGGACTTCGTCAATTTGAAGGTAACTACCAACGTTTTACTAGAGATAACCTTTTTCTTTGAACTGGTGATAGCTAATAAACTTAGACCAATTTTTGAGTATCTATACTTATAACAACTGAAGCAGTGAGGTTTTTGAAGGACCGTTCCCTTTTATTGAATATTGCCGGCTGCCTGCAAAATATTTCAAAACGGATGTTAAAATGTTATGAGCACCGAATATTTCACGACAGCAAATTTAATATTTCACCATCACGGAAACGAGTTAGAGCGTTCATTTAGACACCAGAACAAAATCATCAAATGGGCCATGGGTTTGTCGTCCTCTGTAATTTAAGTATTTATTTATCTACACGGAAATTAAAGGAAATTGTTTCTCATTATGTTTGTGAACAAATGAAAGCAACCACGATATCAAATGGTAATTCAGTTTTGCGAATCAGATGTAGCTGGCATTATCGAACTATTTTAACGGAAGGAAATATCTGAAAAGCAATCCTGTGGAACAAGGTAAAGAAGAAAGAGACCGTAGTCTATAACATGCTATAAGTTAATGCTCAATTTAAATTTTCTATTCGTTGTTAGTTTATCTGTAAGCGTGGACGCGGTGGTCATCGAAGTCAAAACTCGGAGCAAGACAGTGGTGGTTAACGCGGCTTCCACGTAACAATTTAATTTTGTTAGTTTTTATTAAGGTAGGAATGATATCAATCATTCAGTAGAATTTACAGGAGATAAGAATAATTTGACCAACACTTAATAGAAAAGTCATCAAGATATAACTTCGGTTTGTACACGAACTACTCAGTGTCTTATTCATATAAACCATGCACCGCGTGTTTTAGACCATAAGAATTAGTATGTTCCTTACCACCGCGTCTAGGCGAGGTGAAATAAAACAAGAAAGAGAGAGTTTTACAAACTTAAACTCTAGGTTACAGAGAAACACACTGAATTTCGTCCAAGCCATCGAAAAGAACAAATCCCTTCATTCATTTGGTAAGTGCCACAATATGGCCAGTTAGTTATCCAGGATTGACCAAATCCTCGAATCCCGATAGTTTTCCTAGTATACTCGATTCCCTGTAGAAACAATTGCAAATACTTATCTTAATTCAACAAGGGGTTGCGAAACCGTCACCTTGCAACTGTTTTAAAACGACAAAACAGACGCGCGCCTTTGTCAATCCAATTCTTCTAGACACGTGTTTGTTTGTTTGTTTGTTTGTTTGTTTACAGTTCTGTATGTTGTCTTCTCTGTGTACTCACAGCTATTTTCTTTTTCTATTTCTCGACGAAGCCCAATACACTCTAATGCACATACAATTTCACTGGAGCTCATAAGCTGTTGTTCACACTGGAACGCCAATCAAAACAAACACTTTTGAAAGCGCCTGCAGATCCTCCTAGGCTAATTACAATTCAGTTTACTTTTTCTTGTTTGCTATTCCATATTAGCGGAAAAAAAATTTATTGCTCGTTGGAAAGAAAAAAAAAAGGGGTCGTTGAGTTCCGAGTTCACTACTAGTAGCCTCTATAACTGCATTTTTTTTTCTTTTCATTTTTTCAGAAAATCCAGCGCAGTAACAATGCTCGCATGTCCTAAATTCCTTCCAGTGCTGGCTGTCTTCACTATGATTATTTTTCTGAGTTTTAATTTCTTACTAAAGAGCACGGAAAGACTTTCTGGGGCCGCAGTATTCTGTGACAAACAAGAAACGCTTCTAAGCACGACAGACAATACGCTAACAGCAAATGGTGAGTTGCTTTCTTTGGTCAGGAATCGAAGACGCAAAAATGTTTGATGCAATCATGGAAAAACACTCGTCTTCCACATTTGTGTCCCGGATTCGATTCCCTATAGCGGCGTCAAAATTAGGGCTGTCGATATAGTTTGAGTGAGTTTGTTCAGTGGTTCTCTACTCTGTGAATGGTTTGAAAAGTTTTTCTCCAATTACCCCAATTTTTCCTTCTCAATGAAAACCGCAGGATCCAAACCAATTCTATTGGATCGTACAATTCACTGTTTTCTTGGAATATCTTACCTTGCTCAAAAACAAAAACCGGCCCGGGGGTTATTATTCGGAAGGCGGAATATCTTCGGAAGGCGAAGTCTTTCCGGAAGAAGACAATACGCGTGCTTTGTGTCACTATTGTCACCTAGAATTTCGCTTTTTCTGTGCAGTGCAAGCCACTTCAACTTGGCAAAACTAGCAGTACTGATTTGGACCCACGGCTGTGATGTGAGAGGAATGGGTCTATTCTCGATTTTTACGTCACAAACTGCTTTGCACTTCTGTTTTCAAAATCGAGAATATACCCATGGCTCTCACATCACGGTTGTGCATGAATATGGATCTAAATTACTGCGAGTTTTGATAACTTTTCTCGTTTTGCCCAGCAGATAGTCCAATTGATTCGCATGACATTAACCGACATCATGACAAGAAGGAAATTAAAATATCTCATTTTTGAAAGATCGTGACCAATAAAATCGGTAAGCTCAACCCAACGAACGTCTTGGCAAAAATCGATGGCCTTGATTTACAGTAAAATACATGTAATTAACAAACAGATTCCATGTTGCCGTTCGTCTGAGATCACAGATGACGTCAAAATGTCAGTGGTAAGAAGAAAAAAGTGGCACACGAGGCGATAGGCGAGTGCGTCACTGATGTTCTTACCACATTTTGACGTCTTCTGTGATCTTTTACTGAACTTTTACTTTTATTTGTTTTATATAATAAAGAATTACACTTTATTCGCATAAAAGCTGATGGTAACGTCAATCGTGTGTCTGTCCTCTAAAAGATCATAGGCAAGAACCAATCAAAATGCGAGAATAACTTGGGTTATTATATAAAGGAAAGTTGATTCAGCAAAACTCATGGTCTTCTTTCAATCGAGGTTCCGTTAGGGAACAATAATGATGAACTTTATTCAAGTGTCATGTCTACTTGCGTTGGCAAACTAATTGGAGACACTACATAGAAATCAACTCAACTTGATACAACTCAAATCAAACATTGGTTTTTGAAGAGAGGGGAAAACCGGAGTAACCGGAGAAAAACCTCTCGGTGCAGAGTAGAGCACCAACAAACTCAACCTACATTTGACGCCATATTGGTGGGAGGCGAGTGAGCGGCAAAACTTCTCCCATTTGATAAAGTTTTAGAAAGTTTTAAACTCCGCAAAAATCTATCTTCTTTTTCTGTTTCAGAGGAAAGTAATTCTTTGTCTGCAGCAGAAAAAATGTTTCGATTGTACGACGAAGTAGAGACATTCGTTCTGTTCATTGGTTATCCTCGAAGCCAGCACAGTTTAATAGGAGCCATTTTGGATGCACATCCGGAAATAATTATTCCGCACGAATACGACCTATTGACTAACTGGAATAAATTCCAGTCACAAAGAGTTTCGAGAAAAAACTTGCAGAAGTATATGCTCTTTAACGAACTTCAACAGGCATCCGAAAAACAAGCACTGTTTGGTATAAGAGCAAACAGGAATAATACTCTTCTTGGACAGTTAAAATACACGTACAATGTACCTGGCTTGTGGCAAGGAGGATATGACAAGAAGATTAAGGTAAATAAGTGTTTATCTCCAGACGTTTTTGTTTTGTTTTGTTTTGTTTTGTTTGAGGCAGTTGCAACCTACACTGTAACAAAGCAAGGAGTTCAAAAGTATTTACACCGTTTTAAAATTATTTTTGTAACATTCTGCAAATTGAACTGGTCACTTGTTGTTGTTGCTTGAAATCCGAAAATCAGAAAACAGATTTAATACATAGAATTTTCTAGAAACAATATGTTTTTCAATAGATAGATAGATAGATAGATAGACAGACCGACCGACAGACAGACAGACAGACATACAAGGAAGGAGTACGTTTTTGCAAAGTTGGCCGGGTAGCACTCATATTTGAACAGTCTTAACTGATTAGAGTGTAATGTGAAGTCCTAAGTATCTACCCCATATGAAACTATGTGAGCGTTACCCTTACTGATATATAGACAGATAGATAGATTTAACAAATAGATTCCACCTGCGTCTGTTCAGTAATAGATCACTGATGACGTCATAATGTGGTGAGAACATTAGTGACATTTTTGTTCTTTCCACATTCTCACGTCTTCCGTGATCTATTACTGAACAGATGCACGACAACATGGAATCTGTTTGGTTTAGATAATAAATAATTAAAAGTTTTTGAGATGACGTTTGGAGTTTAGAGTTTAGAATTAGAAGTTATCGACGATAACGACGAACGAAGATGATTGTTGAAAATGATGATGACGATGACGATGGTGATACCATGGCAACAGCTATAACAATAATGGCTATTGATGAATATTAAGTCAAACAGTAAGAAGAAGTTAAACACTGGATCGCAATACTCTCCTTCTTTGGCTCTCCATATAGCGCATGAATACATGTGCCATGCATAGAGAGAATTTTTTGACTTCATAATGAAGAGATTTTAAGTCGAAATGTCGTCAAAACTTTTTCAACGGTTTTTTAAAGTTCTAGAGTTTTGTGCTTTTTCTGTGTTTTGATAATGTTCTAGCGTTGAAATCGCCGTCACATTTTAAGCAGTGAGCGGCGTTTTCTGAGGTACATTTGTTGACTTTCATCTCATTCCGACAAGGTCATTGGCGACAAAAAAGGTGGTACCACATCAAATTTGCTGGCTAATACGAAAAACATGAAGCTACTCGAGCAAATTGGTAAAACTGTTCAGATACCAATGAAGTTCATCCACGTCACCAGAAATCCATTTGACAACATAGCAACCATAATGCTTCGCTGGACATCGTCGCGGGAAAAAGCGAGAGGAAATGGCGCTGACAAGGTAAAATGAAATCAAACGTGACCAGCTGTTTGTTCGTTTTCTGCTGTTCCGAGGACAATAAAGAGCGTTTTGTCAATATTTACTTTCCAGTCAAACTGGATCTTTGAATCTTGCCGACGAAACTCTCCAAAAACTGATCCATAGAGTAAGAGAACAAGAGCTGTGAGTGAAGTATAAGGGCCAATTTCCTCTTAAATACTCTTGTAAGGGGCCATTTTCAGGGTATTGAAAAACTACCGGTATAAGGGTTTCCCATTGAAAATGACTCTGTAAATGTATGTAGTTTTTCAAGCACCGATGGAAACTTCCGAGAGGCAGTCTTACTCTTGGGTATAGATAACAAGTCGCCTATGCAGGACGTCAGCTTTGGGAAAACGGTGATTAGAATAAAATGAAAATTCATCTGAAATTTAAAGATACAGTTGTGATTCAGGCCATTTCGAATGTCGCAAGTGACATTTGTCTGCAGTGAGCCAGTTTCGCAACCTTTATACCATTGTTAAAATTTAAACTGAGTAATATATATAAAACATCGATTTGTAATGACAAGTGTTTTTCTGAAATTGCTTTTGCTATTTTTCTTCTTCACCACAGAAAAATGATTCGAAAGCCCTCGACTCTGCGATCGATTATTATTTTCGCATGGCCTTTGCTAATCAACAAGTAAAGGAGCTTTATGGCGATGCAGTCCTTGATATTCCTGGACACGAGCTTGTCTTGAGACCCTCAGAAACCTTACAGAAATTGTGTGAGCATTTAGGAGTCACGTGCTCTGAAGATTACGTCAACAAGTGCAGCAGTATCTTGTACAGTACTCCCTCGATAACCAGAAATACAGTCATTTGGACGAAAGAACAGAAAGCTCGAATAACAAAAATGATGAAGACGGTGTCATTTTTGAAAGACTATTCGTTCAATAAGTATCCAAGATAAACAATTTTCTCTAAGGGAGACGTTTATGGTATTTTTTAATCAGGATCTTGCCTCCAATCGAATTTACAATTGTCAACGAAAGAAAAGGAAAGATTCTGCGAGCGAACTCAATCATGTATGAGGCAATCATTTGAGTCTTCCAATCCTGGCCACTAACCTGCAGGGATTGTTTCGAGATTTGTGCGGATAATTGTGTGAAAACAAGTCGTGTGACGCAACTTCCGCAGATTTCAAGTTAACGAAGGTCCACGCGGCCAACAACGTAGTCTTCTGTTCATTACTGAGTTAGAAGAAACGCACGTTTTACAAAAACATTGCTTTCGCTAGATTAATTAAATCATTAATTAAAACGTTGAGTCGTTGATTTGCACATGGAAAGTACAAGGCACTCACACGTAGTTTGAGGCCCCTCTGGTTTGGAGAATTTGGTTCTTTGAATTTTAACCGGTACATTCACAATTCACTCTCCACATCATGAAGAGTAGCGTCAAAACCATATATCACTGTCACCCAGGGCCCGGGTTCCTCAAAGCATGGTTAGCGCTAAGCAGCGTTAAATACCAAGGAAACCCATAGGATTTGATATCTTTTAATCAACGCTTAGGGCTAGCAAGGCTTCGAGCAAACGGCCCCAGGTTCCAGTGTGATCTCTGACTTACGTGACATGCCTCTTGTTCCGTTTTCGGCAAAGAACTCCCCGTCACCTTTTCCATTGTTCATTGACGTCTCCTAGTCCTCGGGGCGAGACATAGTACTCACATGTACCAAAAGCTTTCTCTTGTACAGTTATTTATGCGTATAGAAGGTTTTCACGTGAGGTCATCGCGCCATGTTGGTGGACGAAAACAAAAGATCTCTCCTTAGCTGTTTTTGTTTGTCCACCAGAAGTCGTATATTTCTCTATTGTTCAGTTGGTGTCTTTAAAGATTGGTTGAAAAAATCCTATTCTGTTCCGTTCAAGGCCACATAAGCCCTTCAAAATACGGAATAGGCCGTCATGTTTTTTTTCCCAAACGGAAACAAAGGAAATTGTTGCATAAGACTGAGTTGAATTGAATTCCCGAAGGATCAGTTTGGCACGCGAAGATGGCAGTGCTGAAATCGTGGGTAAAATGCACGAGTATGGAATTCCCCTGGGGAGTAGGGGTACCGGTGTAACCTGGGACCGAGAACAACAACCGCACGCGAGCTGACGCACGGGTTGCACGTGCCACGTGTAAAATTCCTCAACGTCATTAAAAAAGTAAACACCGATGGCTCAGTTGGTTGAGAAACGGGCTATCATGCGGGAGGTCGCGGGTTCGAACTCCGGGCGGATCAACATTCAGGATCTTAAACACGAAGACGCACTATAAAAGGGGGCGCTTTTGTTCATTCAAGCACGACTGATTAATTATCCAAGATGGTGATCAACAAACAGCAACACAGAGAGGGAAGCCCGAAAAGATATTTCCAGCGCGAAAAAACAAAGGGACTGGGAATTTGAAAAAAGAACGACAGATTACATTTTATGGCATATTACGGACACATTGCCATAAGGGGCTTTTTTATTGAAGAAATTATCACAGAGCTCTCGGTTGCGTCCACGGTTGATTGATAAATCATCTGCATGTGCCTAAGGCACTACACCTTTTATAGTCCCGCGCACGTCAAAGGTGACTGACAAATGAGCCTCGATCTTCCCAGGGAAGACTTCCTTATATAGCGCGCCTTCGTGTTTAAAATAACTGAGGAGAAAGTGCTGCGCCTCTGTAATTTCATATACAAATGGCTAGACTTTCAAGTCTTCTCGGACAAGAACTATACACCGTAAGAACATTAAAGCACCCATACACTATTCGATAAGCGTAGGGGGTGGAGACCCTGGTGTTGTGGCTGTCCTGTTCTCTCCAGCAAAAAGTGACCGGCTTGGCTTGTTGTCCCTAAACAGGCTTATGATATCTGGGGTAACGTAAGCAGGAACAGCCTTAAGTCAGAAAGGGACTTTGCCGAATGCTGGAGCATGTAGATGTAGATATTGCCACCCCACGACGAGACAAAGCTGCGGGAAGGAAACCAGAAGTGAACATTTCACTTGCCAGGAAAGCAGTCTCAGACTCCTAGATTTTTAAAGTGCCCTTAACCCCAAAATATTTTTTTCGCTAAAATGAATCTTTGCACCTGTTCGAAACGCATCGCGGCCATTTTTTCAATTTTCGAACAAATCCTGCCATTTTATAGGCTTGGCAAGTTGCAAAAATCCAAGCATCTTTTGTTCACGACCGAATCAGAAGGGGAGTGGGTCTATGCAAAGTAGATTGTGACGTCAAGTCAGGAATAGACCCACTCCCCTTATGACTCGGTCGTGAACAAAAGATGCTTGGATTTTCGCAACTTTCGAAGCCTATAAAATGGCAGGATTTGTTAGAAAAGGTAAAAAATTGCCGCAATGGGTTTCGAACGGTTGCAAAGATTCACTTTAGCGAAAACAATATTTTGGGGTTAGGGGAACTTTAAACGAAGCGCCTGTAATAGTCAAAAGATGCTTAACAATATAAGTGTGGCAGTGTCAAAACAATAATAAGGAAAACACCTCACTTCCGTTTCCCGGTCGTGGCTAAAAAAACCGTTTTGCAAGCTCCCTTATTATCCAATGTAAGGCACCTCGCAACGGCCAAAAACGTCGCAAGTTACAGAAACCCCTGTAGGAAGGAGAATTAAGTCAGTCTACTTTCCGCAACGCTTCTTCTGACTTTTTCCCCCAACATTGCTATTGTAACCGTCCTGTTCTGGTGTACTTGTTCTGCAACTTGTGTAGCAACGGCGTATGGCATCACCCAATTAAAATTTGTGTGACCCAGTATGAATTGCAGAGTTAAAACTTTTATCGCAATAAAATCGCGAGAAAATTGTTGAGTATAACAGGAACTTTAGGGAAGTGTAAAAGGGTGTTTACCTTCAGATTTCAAACCACACATCAGAAATTTTCACCGCTCTCCACACAGAAAAGTTAAACAACGACAACGTAACATCAATGAAATAGTTAAATAACGCCTTTTAGAAAGGCCTTATCTTTAAGATATTTTGATGACAATAACCCAGAAAAGGTGTTAGGACAAAGAAATTTTATTTCGGTTTCAATCTTAAAGTCGCCGGAGACTTCCTTTGGCAAACTTACGTTAAGGACGTAAGGTTAAACGAGTAACTTAAGTCAAACCGTCGTTGAGACATGGTATCGGTTTGTTAAGTTAACCATTCCTTGTCCACTGCGGACAACGAGCCAGAGATAACCGGAAGTTAAAAAAGGCAAAATTTCCCGTCCGAATTTGCCCTCGTCAAGCTTGTTGATGTAAAAGATCTCACAGTCTTGGCCATGGATCGAAGGAGTAGTAGAGGAGAGTCTGTTGCTGTGGCTTCTCTGTAACTCGAAGGACCATAAAATCTAGCGGAGTTAGCTGCTACAAGCGGCTAATCGACGCAATTAATGAGCTAAAGATCGATTTGGGCCGAGCGTGAGCAGTATGTAAATTCACCGACAGGCAGTTCCGCCCAGCGAACAGACGATCATCTTGAGTTTTCAGGTTCCACTCCTAGCCTGGAATCGTCAAAACTTTTTGAGCTCGAGAGGTTACAAAAAGAAAACATCAAGCTCAAAACTGGCCTTGAAGAAGCTCTCGAACAGCAATCGCTTCGTGAAGTAGCCAAAAATACCGCGCGCGCCGAAGACGCGCGCGGTATTTCAGAGAAAATTTCAGAGGAACCAGACGACGTGTGGATTTTTATAGCGATGTTCGGGAGAATTACCAGCTGCCGCTGGCATAAGCTGTAGCAGATCATGTTAGTAAACCCGAAGTAGCTAAAATGCTGAACGACATTGCGAACCAAGTGACCACAAAAAATGGGCCAAAGCAAGCTTTCGAGACCATGCTTGGGGATAGTGCCCCTGAATTTTTTCAGTCCCTCCGTGTCTCCGATTGGACTTTGCTTTACTTCAAACTACAGTCCAGGATTCCAGATCAAGGATGGCAAACTATGTTAAACCTGACTAAGCTTGGGCGAACAGGGGTACACACAACGTATGTTGTTAATCTCTTGTTCATCTGTTTTTGTTTTTTTTTCTTAAAGATTGGATAAATATTAGTGGTTAAAATTATCCCATCAGAGATCAGTCGAATGTCCCATATACACCTTACCATTTCCTAAGCTTTCACATCCAAATATATAGACTAGAAAAGTTTGAGCTTTTCCACAGCTCATTACTTTTGGCTCTCAGGGTCAACTGTCAGCGCAGGTTTTTAGACAATATAGAAGAAATTATGGTCAGGTACCTGCCAGACCAGAACATGATAAATTTCTTCAAGAATAGAGATGTTGTTGAGACCTATCTTTTAAATCAGATCACATTCTGTGAAGAAATGATCCAGGTAACATTTGTTCCTTTGAAGGTTAGAGTTATCACTAGGAGCTTTACGGTATAACAACACACAGAATTAAACAATCTTTTTTTAAATCAATGAATTTGCTTGTTATATACAATAATTATTTTTGTTATAGACACTAATAATCTTGATTCATAGATTTAAGCATTGTTGTATATCCTTTCTGGTTCAGCCAGGTACGAGTCCTGGCACTGAAATGTGCCTGAGTGCTCCTGGGATATACAACAAAGATAACAATAATCTTTAGTCATAGATTTAAGCATTGTTGTATATCCTTTCTGGTTCAGCCAGGTACGAGTCCTGGCACTGAAATGTGCCTGAGTGCTCCTGGGATATACAGCAAAGATAATAATCATTTTTAGCCGCAGATTAATGCATTGTTGTATATCCTTTCTGGTTCAGCCAGGTAGAAGTCCTCGCACTCTCGTGTGCCTGAGCGCTTTTGGGATATGAAGTTAATTCAACAAAAAGAGATTGTGAAAACGTGCACATCGAGAAATAGGCAAGTGGGTTCTGATGAAGGACGAACGCTCGAAGTTTTAGCTTTCAAAATTTTTCGCTGAGGATTTTTATTTCTTTCCTTTGAATGCAGCACATGGTTTAATAATTTTAAGGGGTTGTCCGGATCCTGGACATTAAACATGAATGGCATCAACTTCGATGGCTTTGATAAACATCGAGATAGTTTTGAGACAAATGGGAAAAAGAACCAAATATGACATTTTACACCCAACTGAAGAATTCCGGGAAGTTTGTTAGAGACTGGGGAACATACTCAGAGTCAATTGATGTCAGCAATACAGGTTAGTTTCTTCTCTAAAAGGATGAAAGGATGAGCGACCAATGCCTTGCTGATCGCACGACACTGACACCTGCCCACATTACGGACCTCTTAGATTTCGTATTAAGATCTACGTATTTGTAGTATAATGTAATGATCGGAGAAGGTGCTGCCATGGGGAGCCTGGTTTCCACCGTTGTTGCTAATCTTTACAAGGAGGTTTTTGAAGCTTAAGCAATAGAATCCTCAACACAGTATACGTTTCCTCAAGGCAAATCTGTGAAGAGTTAAGTTTCCGCAAAGAATTTCCTCCGTCCTCCCAGACCAAATTTAAATCAAAGTGCCACTGTCGTTTCTCGTGGATATGAAAGTTTCCGCGATTGTTTAAAATTGGCAGGCTGAAGTTTTCTTTATGCACTAGTTAGCGTGATATAACAGCTGGATAATTGTGTAACATCACGGGGGGCTCTCATATGCAACTCGATACCCAAAATAATGCAGAGAATGTGAGGTGATCATGATCCCCTTTGCTGGAATTCAACCCTGTAAAATAAGTCTACCATTTCTCCAATAGGAATAAGATTACTCTTTGACACATCCTCTATAAAGAGCTGTACCATGTGTTCAAAGTTCCTAGTACAGATGACAGGGAAATTTTTAATAAGGTCTGATTTTAGTTGCCAGGTCATATTGTTGATGTCATCAGGTTAGGCAAGTAGAGCAGATCCATTCAGATCCATTAACACTTTTTGTGCCAGTTATAGACCGAATGCATAAATGGCGGCCAAAAACATATACTTTTGTTTATGTGCTAATTAGCCTCACTAGCCTCGTTTACATCGACAAAATACAAAAGAAAGGTTGCTTGAGAGTGAGCCTAGTAAGTCTCATTAGCATATAAACAAAAGAAAACATTTTTGGCCGCCATTTATGCATTCAGTCAATACATTCCTCCAACAAACTTTGCGAATATTTATCACTATATTTGATTCTGTTACACTTAGAGCGCTTTCCATTCGGCAGAACTGACCGGCCAAACCAGGCATTTGGAACGACTAACTTTACACCGCCTTCAAATTAACTCTCTTCTAGGATGATACACAATCCTTCGGAAGACATTGATACGAGGGGTTATCATGCAAGTGTAATATGGAAGGGTCCAAATCCGCGATAGCGGACTAAATCCGTAAGGGGATTTAGTCACCCGGGGTCCAAATTCGCTAGGAGGGTGGCGCCGGTCCGTCTTTTCACATTCTCTTGCGAAATCTACATCTATCGCCGAATAGACGTCATGTAGACCTACATCTATCGAGAGCTTTATGACCATGAGAATCCGGAAACGTTTCGGATTCGTGTGCACGGGCAAATTCGATTTGAATACGCTACGTGTGGATGGAAATATTTTTGAATCTGGGAACAAAAAGTTACGGATTCAAAAATATCCGGATACGTGTGGACGGGGCCTTAGTTGGAAGAGAAAACCGTTTGGAAATTTATTGGTGTGTTTTTTGCTCCATTTTTAACTGATATTTTCAACACATGAATTCAAACCAAGATGTTAATCCATTAGCCGGCCAAGCTTCACGAACGAATTTCCACTCAAACACTGTCTCAGCAACCGAGACTCGCGTTGACCTTGAAATTTCCTAAGATATTTCCCTGGTAGCACCGTTAACTCAAAAGAGAATCTCGCTGGCATAGAAACGCACTATGCAGTCAAAACATTAGTCAGTTTTGGACCCAGTCAGCAGTTTGCATTTTGTACCTAGTTTGCATTTTAAACCCAATCTGCAATCTGGAAACTGCAGTCTGTAGTCGGGTTTGTAGTCTGCATTTTATACTGACCGGTAGGTTATCTTATTTCAAAGATCAAAGAAATAACGACGTCTCCTCCTCTAACACCAGGTAAATGCTCAAACCATTTTTCATGACACCTTTGATTACAACACGTAATCTTTAAACGTAGTACTACTTAACGTCTGGCATTTTTTCACTGTTTTGGATCAGTCGCTCTCTAAAATGCACATCCCAATTTCTTTTTGTTTAAGTTGTAGCGGCATCGCTTGAATTACGACGCATGTAACAATAAACGCCATTCGCATACAAATAAGGGGCTGGGTATATCCTGCAGTTTAGCTTTTCCCCCCTTTCTACAAAGGTGAAATGGTGTGACATGAATGGACCTTGAATGATTGCTTCGAACATTTCACCTTAGTGCGCATATTTCCTCTTCGGTTTAGCCAGCGATATGTCAGTTCCTGCTCAGGAACAGCTTCGGAAACACGATCACTTTATGATGTTGTCCTTAACGCATTTAGCTCAATGTAAGATATTTACTGTATTTATGACTTTCGATTTGCTGGCTGACTATCTCCAATTCTTCCAGCTATTAAGAACCAGTGATTTCCATTGTTTGGTTCTTCACTGGTCAACTTCTGACTTCAATTACTGAGGCGGTTTCTCGAAGCTTCTGTCCTTTGACTTCTTGGGGCCTTGCCCAACGTAAAAGCAAAAAGCACGGTGACACACGCTTTCACTGGCGACAAATGTCTGATTGGTCGACGCCTTGCCATGTGACTTCAATAGGGCTGCCATCGGGTATATTAAAATCAGATCTCCCTCGATAAAAAATACTCTTTTTCAGGCCAGTAAAACCGACGAATGTTTTGACTACATAGTGCGTTTCTATGCCACCGAGCGAGATTCTCCTTTGAGTCAACGGTGCTACCAGGGAAATATCTTAGGAAATTTCAATGTTTGATCATGAGTGGAAATTCGTTCTTGGAGCTTGGCCGGCTAATGGATATACATCTTGGTTTGAATTCGTGTGTTGAAATATTTTAAAAATGGAGCAAAAAAGATAGCAATAAATTTCCAAACGGTTTTCTCTTCCGACTAAATAGTTACATACTGTTTTCGCGTGGGTCCGCGTCCAACAGAAAATACGAAGATTTCTGGTGTGTTTTCAAAATTAAGTTGTTAAAATTGCCATTCAAGAGATCCATAGAGGCAAATATATTAAGACTGACGAAAAAAAGCAATGCAAGAGGTCTCTGAAAGTTTAGAAATGTATTTCAGTTGCTCAAAAATAATTCTAAAGTGAATTTAGCAGCAATATTAACCGATATCATACTTAACATGTCATTGCACCTCATGTTGGGTACACTAGAAGGAAACCTTTTAGTTGCAATTACATTTTGCCATAGTCGTTCCAAGCAAAATGAAAATTGTTTGCTAATCTCCAATATATAGCCAAAGCAACAATATTCAAAGTTGAAAATTTTATTCAGGAATCCCGCTTGCAAGCAGGGAGAGTTTTACTGAATTAAAATGCTTCTACAGCTAATAATACGCTTTCATCACGTTGTAGGGGGTTAATTCTCGACCTATTCTAAAGTTTAGAATCCACATCAAATTGAACGTATTTTCCTTTAATCGAGAAAAATCCGTGGAAAGGATGCCTTGCCTGAGAGTCTTTCTTCACTTAAAAAATATTCTGAATTGTCAGGAAACGGTGGAACCGTTGATTCTCTTGGATTTTCCCGACATATATAAAATATATCGTCAGAATCCTTTGTAATTGTGTTACTGGAACACGGAGAGTGCTTTTTCGCATCGCTATTTTAAGGGCTGGCGGCAAGGTACATCTTACTATTTTATACCGTTCCTTTAATTATTAACTTAACGCCCTCAGATGATGACATGATTCCGTGAAATCTCACGCCTCAAACGATTTGCGATGATAGATACAATGGGAATGAAATGTTGCAAGGAACTGGGCATCCAGCTGAGAAACCAGAGTTGACTCCGGCTTCTCAGCTGGATGCCCCAGCCGTTTTTTGGTTGTAAGAGCGCGTGCGGAAGAATTGGAGAGCGAGCCAGACCCCCTTAACAACCAAAACAGTACCTCGGTATCCCGCGGAGATAGCAGGCAATATGTCTGGTATCTCAGAGGGGTGCCCAGTTGCTTGTAGCATTCCAATGTAATTGAATCCCTCAGGATTATATAATTAATAAATCTCTTTCACTGACACTTACAAGGTAAAAGGTGTTTTAATCCTCTAGCTTGAGATATTTTTTTTGTCAGATTTTAATTAAAATTCTGCTTTCAAACATGACGTTGATGCACGAGGACAATGCGATTTACCGTGGGATAGTGACGAGCCTTTAACCGAAGTTGGAATTATTTGGTCGAATATTTAAGGCAAACATTTCGGCTAAAAAAGGACGACTTGCAACATAACAGATGCCATCACACTGTGATCCCATAAAAGCGATTTTTGTGTTCCAGGACATAATGGCTGGCTCCCGTATTGAAGTTAGGATTTGCTTATGGAAGGTGTCTACCGTAGGACGTCACGATTGTTGGAAATTAAGTCAATCATCACTTTGCTTGGGACTGAAGTGCAAAAGAGGGAAAATGTTACACAAAAACATTATGTCTGGTAATGTTTCCCTTTTTGCCCGCTTCAAGAAACATCGCAAGTACGGAAAAGTTTCGTCCTTTGAGGGGCCAATAATCTTAAAAAAAGATTTACAAGTGATTGAAGTGAAATATATAAATGTCCATTGCGAAAGTGTTTTGCTCACGCTACAATAGTTCACACAGTGAGCGACAATGCTACTACAGCACTCAATGCTGAATGATCATGAAAGTGTAACCATCACGTTAAGATTATAGATATAACCTTAAACTTGAAGGGACTTGTTAAGTTCCATACCTTATAAACGTAGTTCTGAAAACTATTAGTACAGTCACGTAAATTATTAACATGACAGGGGAGTCTTGCCGTGATTTTAGGAGAAAGGCATTGAAAGGGTCAGTTTATACAAATTTCTATGGTATATAATGCTTATCTAATTATCTGAGGAAGGGAAAAAGATTATGGCACTGAGAAGATACTGCGATGTTGCTCAAAAAGATGGCAACTAATAAAATAAGAAATAATCCTTTCATAGACAGTCGATAATACCTTTACCCATCGAAAGAACGGAAACATACAACACTTCCAATGATGGTTTTTTATTATAACCTACAGATAAATAATATTCCAAGCTTAAGAACATGATTAATTTTCAATACTGAATTTCTCGAACAAAAGATACGCGAATGTAGCATTTTATGCTCATTTTTAGGCATAGCCAGCCAAGATAAAACCTCTTCCCAGGTTCAAGACCTCAACTGATTTACAGTAACACATTAAATGCTCGAGGGATTCCTCTTCAGAAACGATAGCGATTCTGCAATTTTAAATTTCTAAGTTTACTATTTCTATAAAACATCCGGATCGGCAATTTGTATTCAAAACCTCTTAAATTTGTTTCCTAAGTTACTGAAGGAAAGTGAAAAGATTTTCAAGTTCCAATCGACAGAGAGAACCGGGTCTTCATTTTTACTCGTGGATATATCCACGAGTTTTGGTGGGGATCTTTATGCAAATTTGTCACTCCTGCGTAACCGGAAGTTCGATCTAATTAGCCCATCAGGATGGATAATCACAACACAGCTCTGACTTCCTGTTCGCTACAAGGTTGTGCGCCGCCATTGCTGTTTGGGCCTTTCTTCGTAAGTGTTTAATCTGAGCACCTTCCGCTGCATTTAGAAGCAAGAAACTGAAGAATTAAAGAAACGGCGTTCTTCGAAGGTGAAGCAAAAGATTTTGAACAAGTACACATTGGTGCAATTAATTGTGCACCGCCTTTCACTCTCCAACGCGAAGACTTAAATAATACATGTCGAAATGGAATCGACAGACACATGGTGAGAAGCGGTCAGTGTAAAACGCAGACTGCAGACTGCAGACCGGGGGTAAAATGCAGACTGAGGTTATAATTTAATTGTTGAAAAAGCCCAAACCCATTAGAAATGCTAATAGTTAAGCTAGGCCTAATTAGGCCTGAGGTTAGCATTTCTAAGGGGTTTGGGCTTTTTCAACAGTTACGTTATAACCTCAGTATGCGTTTTACACTGACCGTGGTGAGAAGACTCGAGAAGACAGTCTCTGCCGATCCCCTAAGCTCACGAGGGATTAATAAACTCCATTTGGAAGGTGACTTCCATTTGGAGAGTGACATCGAAGCTATCAAAGTATACCAGTAGTTATCAAAGCTATCACGAAGTTTTGCAAGCTGAGTCATCAAAGCCATATGAATCCAACCTGAACATCAGTAACATGAAAAACAGTGAGGCAACCAAGCAACCCATGCTTCCAGACACTAGTACTTGTGTGGCGGACCATAATGACGAACTGTCGAAAGACTCGGTCATCGATTATGTAAGGAAAACTGATAAGGAATCCGTACCAATCTCCTACGATAGAGCAAGGGCTGAGGCCGTTCGCAAATGCAAACACGCTCCCTGGAACAGAGAACCTTCCACTGAGAATTCCTTATAAGAAAACGTCGAGCTTGTTTCATAAAGACAAGGTAATTAGAAAGTGTATGGTGCATTATTTAAAGAAGAACGTACCGAGTTCGTCTGAGTTGAGAAAGTGCTTGTCTCTCGCTTTTGGAAAATAATATTATATTGCAGTAAGAATGTCTAGACCTAGACCGCAACTCAGACGTAACAAATCTTCGAGAGTAGGAGATTCTAATAGTCATTTTACCTTATTACCCGCAGGACTCCTAAACACAAAAAAGACTTGTCAGTTCTATTGTGTAGTCAGGATCAATCTGTTACTAAGCATTCAACAAAACTGAACCAACAAAATGAGAGTTACTGTCTAACAAGAGAAAAGCTATTGATATCAGGAGACATTAAATCGAACCCAGGCCCTGTTGCTCATGGAACGTGTACACATGCAGTACTGAGAAATCCTTCTATAACACTGTTGCAGGCTCGATTTGCTCAGAAAGGATTGAAGACACTAGAATGTACCTCAGATGGTTCATGCTTCTTTTCTTCTGTTGCCCACCAGTTATACAATGATCCTTCCTACCACATGAACGTGCATGCTGCTGGAGTCGAATATGTCAGAAACAACCGTCAACAATTTATTGGACCCATTACAGAGCAATTGTGGGTGTGTTGTCACATTAACATACATGGTGTGATGCACTTATTGTGCAAGCAGTTTCCGATGTATTAAATGTTGCAATACATATAAATGAATCCATTGAGGGGTGGGCACCACTAACTGTTATCAGTCCTATAAGCGGACAACAGGGAACTACTGTTATTAACATTGGACATCTAGATAAAAGAAACTATGTGTTTCAGCAGTTCAGTTAGATTATTATAATGACAGTATTTCAGGTTATGAAATCAGCAGTGTTACCAATGTCAACAATTTTTCATAGGTAATAATCGATTAATAAACCATGGCCAAAAATGATGTGAGTGTCAGTAATAATTTCTACAAAGTAGTGGCAAAAAGAGGTTATATGAGAGAATCTATCAAACGAAAGAGACAAAATAAAGAGTTCGGATCAGGGAAAAGAAAAACAATGCAAAACACCAAAAAGATCTGAAAATATTGAAGCAGCAAGGGAATATGAAAAGCAAACATTTCACAAGGGTAAAGTTTCCAATCCAGAACATATCAGAGAACTAAACAGAAAAGCACAGAACCATTTAAGGAAAGCTATGCAGAGCTCAAGGCTAAACCAAGCTGAAATTTGTCAAGGTCAAGACTCTACTGTAGACATTCCATGTCAAAAGTAATTTAGTCTTTTCGTCACAAGATAACACATGGCCCTGAATATATATGCACTCGGCTGTGATCACATGGTTCAGACCATCTGTCTCTAACGTAGTGTGGAAATGTCGGAATTATTTAAGCGCCGACTTTCTGTTTTTTTTTTCCAGTATAAGGCCAGGGATCGTTCTCTCATGGAAGGACTGGACCGATCTTGAAACGAAGGGTATGCCAGCTATTTCATATGATTGAAACTTCATAACATGGTTGATTCACTCCAACCACGAGAAATTAACGAAACTGGCCTATTGTTTCAATAATGATATAGTAAGTGTAACTGTATACCTTTTGCAGGGCATTGAAGGACCTATAGAAAAACTGCTTTCGTTAATTACATTTCTTTATGCTTTCTTTATGTTCCATTTTTTGTCGAAATAGAAATTCCATGCCACAGTTTACGAAAAATGATGGGACAGTTCCCATCCGGTGAAAAAAGTGCCTCTTCCTTTCGTTTCCTGAGAGCTTTTACCTGTTTTACACTGAAACGCACAGCAGAGGACTGGGACTAGTTGGGCATGCGCGTTCTGATTGAAATGATGTCACATTTCTATTGAAAACGTTACTTCATAGAACCATCCATGGAACCTTTTTGCAGGGCTCTTTGACTAAAAAGCTTTCTTAAAAAAAAAAATTAACCAGCGGCCAGTTCTGACAAAAGGAAAGCGCCCTTAGGGCGCTTTCCTTTTGTCAGAACTGGCCGGCCAGACCCATCAGTTTGCAAAGAAAATGCAACAATTTGAAGGAACACTCGCATAATAACCCCTCGCATTCTTCCGAGGATTGTATATCATCCTCAAAGAGTGTTAATTTGAAGGCGGTGTAAAGTTAGTACTTCCAAATGCCTGGTTTGGCCGGTCAGTTCTGTCAAATGGAAAGCACCCTAAGTGTTACAGTATCAAATACAGTGATAAATATTCGCAATGTTTGTTGGAGGAATGTATAACTGGCACAAAAAGTGTTAATAAATACTGAATGGATCTGCTCTACTTGCCTAACCTGATGACATCAACAATATGACCTGGCAACAAAAATCAGACCTTATTCAAAATTACCGTCATCTGTACTAGGAACTTTGAACACATGGTGCAGCTCTTTATAGAGGATGTGTCAAAGAGTAATCTTATTCCTATTGGAGAAATGGTAGACTTATTTTACAGGGTTGAATTTCAGCAAAGGGGATCACACTGGAAACGTTGAAAATGTACAGGCGTATATGTAAATCTAAATTCACAGCTTGTAAATTACAATCTACATGTTTTGTAAAATATATTTAACATGTTTTTGTTTCGTAAATAAAATTTACATGATATTTACATCTTTTGTTGGTTCTGTAAATTCATTGGAAATTGGAACTACAGGATCCTTTGGAAGAGTTACATTTGAACAAAACATGTAAATAACATGGAAATATTTTAAAGAAATTTACAGTATTCTGTTTGTAAATTTCATGTAAATTGCTGGGACGAATCATGCCGCCCAGAACACACAGCAGTTACCCACTGAGCTAACCTTGCCTCTCTATCAGCGGAATTTCGCGGTAATTTAGCACTTTTTCTTCCTGCTTTATCGTTTCTCGGCTTTAAATTAAGCAATTAGCAAACCCTGAAGTTATGTTTCCGCGGCAAGCGATCTTTTTATATTCATCATTTTACGTAAAGGGATATCACTCTCTAAAGATCAGCCATTTTACTTTCTGACAGAGAGTAGCAAATTTTGTATGTTTGTGTGTGTTAATAAATAACATATATCTGATATTGAGTGTTATAAATGCCCTGTATGGCCATGACAAACCAACTCTCTTGAATTAAAAAGTTATGTGTACTAAATGGTAATTTTCCAAGACAGTAATGAATTGCTCGTTACATACCTCGCACAAACCAAACGGTTTCTACGACGAGGTTCATATAATTTCCTTCAGAAAGTAATAAATTAAGTATTTATTCCTTTATCGTTTTTTGGCAGAAATAGCATTTTACTAAGGCTTAAACTATATTTCAAGAATATATCAACTGCGCCTTAGCTTTCTAGTTTGAAGTCACTGATTTATTTTACAGGGGCCGAATAAGTTGGAGAAGAAGGACTTCGTCAATTTGAAGGTAACTACCAACGTTTTACTAGAGATAACCTTTTTCTTTGAACTGGTGATAGCTAATAAACTTAGACCAATTTTCGAGTATCTATACTTATAACAACTGAAGCAGGGAGGTTTTCGAAGGACCGTTCCCTTTTATTGAATATTGCCGGCTGCCGGCAAAATATTTCAAAACGGATGTTAAAATGTTATGAGCACCGAATATTTCACGACAGCAAAATTTAATATTTCACCATCACGGAAACGAGTTAGAGCGTTCATTTAGACACCAGAACAAAATCATCAACTGGGCCATGGGTTTGTCGTCCTCTGTAATTTAATTATTTATTTATCTATACGGAAATTAAAGGAAATTGTTTCTCATTATGTTTGTGAACAAATGAAAGCAACCACGATATCAAATGGTAATTCATTTTTGCGAATCAGATGTAGCTGGCATTATCGAACTATTTTAACGGAAGGAAATATCTGAAAAGCAATCCTGTGGAACAAGGTAAAGAAGAAAGAGACCGTAGTCTATAACATGCTATAAGTTAATGCTCAATTTAAATTTTCTATTCGTTGTTAGTTTATCTGTAAGCGTGGACGCGGTGGTCATCGAAGTCAAAACTCGGAGCAAGACAGTGGTGGTTAACGCGGCTTCCACGTAACAATTTAATTTTGTTAGTTTTTATTAAGGTAGGAATGATATCAATCATTCAGTAGAATTTACAGGAGATAAGAATAATTTGACCAACACTTAATAGAAAAGTCATCAAGATATAACTTCGGTTTGTACACGAACTACTCAGTGTCTTATTCATATAAACCATGCAC
>OX421456.1:3697500-3735000 GCA_949126865.1 Montipora capitata | reverse complement strand
GAAAGAATATTCGTTCAATAAGTATCCAAGATAAACAATTTTCTCTAAGGGAGACGTTTATGGTATTTTTTAATCAGGATCTTGCCTCCAATCGAATTGACAATTGTCAACGAAAGAAAAGGAAAGATTCTGCGAGCGAACTCAGTCATGTATGAATGAGGCAATCATTTGAGTCTTCCAATCCTGGCCACTAACCTGCAGGGATTGTTTCGAGATTTGTGCGGATAATTGTGTGAAAACAAGTCGTGTGACGCAACCTCCGCAGATTTCAAGTTAACGAAGGTCCACGCGGCCCACAACGTAGTCTTCTGTTCATAACTGAGTCAGAAGCACGCACGTTTTACAAAAACATTGCTTTCGCTAGATTAATTAAATCATTAATTAAAACGTTGAGTCGTTGATTTGCACATGGAAAGTACAAGGCACTCACACATAGTTTGAGGCCCCTCTGGTTTGGAGAATTTGGTTCTTTGAATTTTAACCGGTACATTCACAATTCACTCTCCACATCATGAAGAGTAGCGGCAAAACCATATATCACTGTCACCCAGGGCCCGGGTTCCTCAAAGCATGGTTAGCGCTAAGCAGCGTTAAATACCAAGGAAACCCATAGGATTTGATATCTTTTAATCAACGCTTAGCGCTTGCAAGGCTTCGAGCAAACGGCCCCAGGTTCCAGTGTGAATTCTGACTTACGTAACAGGCCTCTTGTTCCGTTTTCGGCAAAAAACTCCCCGTCACCTTTTCCATTGTTCATTGACGTCTCCTAGTCCTCGGGGCGAGACATAGCACTCACATGTACCAAAAGCTTTCTCTTGTACAGTTATTTACACGTATAGGAGGTTTTCACGTGAGGTCATCGCGCCATGTTGGTAGACGAAAACAAAAGATCTCTCATTAGCTCTTTTTGTTTGTCCACCAGAAGTCGTATATTTCTCTATTGTTATTGGTGTCTTTAAAGAGTGGTTGAAAAAGTCCTATTCTGTTCCTTTCAAGGCCACATAAGCCCTTCAAAATACGGAATGGGCCGTCATGTTCTTTTTTTCCCCAAACGGAAACAAAGGAAATTGTTGCATAAGACTGAGTTGAATTGAATTCCCGAAGGATCAGTTTGGCAAGCGAAGATGGCAGTGCTGAAATCGTGGGTAAAATGCACGAGTATGGAATACCCCTGGGAAGCAGGGGTACCGGTGTAACCTGGGACCGAGAACAACAACCGCACGCGAGCTGACGCATGGGTTGCACGTGCCACGTGTAAAATTCCTCAACGCCATTAACAAAGTAAACGCCTATCTCGTGCCCAGCTTTGTCTTCGATCTGTGCACACGCTGACTGTGGATGACAAATTGAAGAAATGCTAATTTGCACTTTTTCCAAGGAAGGCTTTACCTGCTTGTATATCATCTGCTTCTGAGTTAAGACACTGTGCAACTGTTCGTGATACTTGTGTTACGCACCGATGGCTCAGTTGGTTGAGAAACGGGCTATCAAGCAGGAGGTCGCGGGTTCGAATTCCGGGCGGATCAACATTCAGGATCTTAAAATAACTGAGGAGAAAGTGCTGCGCCTCTGTAATTTCATATACAAATGGTTAGACTTTCAAGTCTTCTCCGACAAGAACTATAAACCGTAAGAACATTAAAGAACCCATACACTATTCGATAAGCGTAGGGAGTGGAGTCCCCGGTGTTGTGGCTGATATGATATTTGGGGTAACGTAAGCAGAAACAGCCTTAAGTCAGAAAGGGACTTTGCCGAATGCTGGAGCATGTAGATGTATATATTGCCACCCCACGACGAGACAAAGCTGCGGGAAGGAAACCAGAAGTGTACATTTCACTTGCCAGGAAAGCAGTCTCAGACTCCTAGATTTTTAAAGTGCCCTTAAGGGCCCACTGACGGATTTTTCGCGCGTTGCTAAGGAAGTGAAATGTTACTTCCGCTAAGTGACGTCATCATATCATGAGCTGACAAGAAAACCCACTCACAAGTAAAAGTCACCGCACAAACTGTTGTTTCCATCGAAGGTTTTTCCTCGCCCTTCCTCACGATCGTTCTCAGATCAACTGCGCATGCGTAAACGAACTGACTTCCGGTTTGAGAAAAAGCTAAATTTCTGGCAGTCTTTAAATTGAATTAATTTTTTTTTACATGGCACGTTTCATCCCCAAATACAGAATATACCTAAGCATTGATTTTTTCAAATCATCTTTTTTGAAAAAGTTATGGCTATTTCAGTATCGTTTATGTCTTTAAAAAGAACATTTTTCAAAATAAAAACAAAACCATGCTTGGCTGGATGCAAAAACGAATACAAATTATCAAACCATCGATTAAATAACCAAATTGCGTAGCACGGAGACAAATTTAGAGTTTTCTTTTATTGGTCACGTGACCATGGGGATTGGCATGATGACGTCATATTTAGTGTCATTTGCTTACAAAAGTTGGAAACTGACCAAAATAATGCCAAATTCTCTCAAGTTACTTAACCATTACATCCTTAGCAACGCACCCCCAAAAATACGTCAGTGGGCCCTTAACCCCAAAATATTTTTTTCGCTAAAATGAATCTTTGCACCTGTTCGAAACGCATCGCGGCCATTTTTTCATTTTTCTAACAAATCCTGCCATTTTATAGGCTTGGCAAGTTGCAAAAATCCAAGCATCTTTTGTTCACGACCGAATCAGAAGGGGAGTGGGTCTATGCAAAGTAGATTGTGACGTCAAGTCAGGAATAGACCCACTCCCCTTCTGACTCGGTCGTCAACAAAAGATGCTTGGATTTTCGAAAACTTTCGAAGCCTATAAAATGGCAGGATTTGTTAGAAAAGGTAAAAAATTGCCGCAATGCGTTTCGAACAGTTGCAAAGATTCACTTTAGCGAAAACAATATTTTGGGGTTAGGGGAACTTTAAACGAAGCGCCTGTAATAGTCAAAAGATGCTTAACAATATAAGTGTGGCAGTGTCAAAACAATAATAAGGAAAACACCTCACTTCCGTTTCCCGGTCGTGGCTAAAAAAACCGTTTTGCAACCTCCCTTATTATCCAATGTAAGGCACCTCGCAACGGCCAAAAACGTCGCAAGTTACAGAAATCCCTGTAGGAAGGAGAATTAAGTCAGTCTACTTTCCGCAACGCTTCTTCTGACTTTTTCCCCCAACATTGCTATTGTAACCGTCTTGTTCTGGTGTACCTGTTCTGCAAATTGTGTAGCAACGGCGTATGGCATCACCCAACTAAAATTTGTGTGACCCAGTATGAATTGCAGAGTTAAAACTTTTATCGCAATAAAATCGCGAGAAAATTGTTGAGTATAACAGGAACTTTAGGGAAATTTAAAAGGGTGTTTATCTTCAGATTTCAAACTACACATCAGAAATTTTCACCGCTCTCCACACAAAAGCAAAATATCAGAAGACTCCACACAGAAAAGTGAAACGAATTTCTTTTAACTAGTTAATAATTAATTTTATTTCTCTTCAGGCTTAACACATATTGCGTTAAGCCGACACTTCCTAATTTATCATTATCAATATTTCTTCGTCAAAATAATTATCGGCCTAAGAGCATCAACATTTTTACACAGCACTAAACAAATCAATCAATTAAATTATTAAACAACGACAACGTAACATCAATGAAATAGTTAAATAACGCCTTTTAGAAAGGCCTTATCTTTAAGATATTTTGATGACAATAACCCAGAAAAGGTGTTAGGGCAACGAAATTTTATTTCGGTTTCAATCTTAAAGTCGCCGGAGACTTCCTTTGGCAAACTTACGTTAAGGACGTAAGGTTAAACGAGTAACTGAAGTCAAACCGTCGTCGAGACATGGTATCGGTTTGTTAAGTTAACCATTCCTTGTCCACTGCGGTTGAATACGAAGATGCGCTGTAAAAAGAGAGGTACTTTGGCCACAAGAGCATTCGTTGTTTGTCAACAAAAAATGAATAATAACATAGCTCTATGAAACTGAGTGCAAAAACAAAACAAAAAAATTTATCGTTTTTAGCAGAAGCTGTATAACTTTCTTGTTTCGAGTTTTTAGATCACGTCTCTGTACCCAAACGAAAATCTTTCACCAGTAACGTCTCCGTATAGAGGTTTTGCACGGCAGCCATGTTGCATGGCAGGAATAATAGATTCTTTTTCCTATGGGAACGAATGTTCTTTCTGCCATGCAACATGGCTGCCGTGCAAAACCTCTATTTCCCTTGTGACACAGAAATGACCGTTGTGACGTTTGAGGCATGGGCACTAACAAACAAGATGATGTCAGTTTCATTGTGCCGGGAGTCCAAATTAATATTGCAACGAGAGAACGTTTCATATTATTAGGACAATGGCACGAGGTTATTTAAGAATCGAAAATTCTTACTCTGGTACAGCAACCGGGGTGAAATCTCGCCCGTAGAAATCTCCAGGTGAAGAACGGGAGTGAATCACGCCCCTCTGTTATGAAAAACTCGAGTGAAACTTTTGTTCCTGAAAAGCTAAATGCACAAAACCGAAGTCTAAAAAAAGCCATGAAACACTTTCAATTGTCGCGAATAGTCTAATTAATCTAAAGCTTGGATAACCCGGCGAAGATAAGTTTTTAATCTAGCGCTCACAAGTGTCCTATTTAGAGTTCACTTACGATTGTACTTGTTGAAGGGATTCAATGACACTAGAGACAAAACGAATACTTGACGGATTCAAGAATAAAGAACAATTGGAACAAGAATGGAAATAAAAGAATTTTAAGAAAGTCAAATTGTCCAGGCGAAGCATCAAATAAAAAAAAACGTCAAAACAAAAGCGACAGAAGCGACTTGGCGCGTTAACAGCTGTTCCTGACTCTAATATATTACTAGCGAATGTAATCTCGTTCAACGAGTTCAGTATATCCTTAATTTATTGGTTTAAAGTCATTTGAAGACTATATTTGACGACTTTGGACACGATAAAACACTTCTTCCTGAAAAATTATCATCTGCCGATCAATTTAGTTAAGGAAAAAAATGCGTTTCATCGGATCACTGACCGTCTTCCTAAAATCTACCTCTAGCCACGTTATCTCTTTCGATAGTATCTCAACAACAATTTCTTATCTTCAACCACCTCACAGATAGTCTCTTTTACTGCGCGTTCTAACAATCATTAAAACCATTTCATCTTGGGATTCGAAAATCTCGAGTTCTTACTGCGCAATCGCAACTTCTACCAGTCCTTCGATCCTTCTCCTCTCAGGATTCCTTCCCAGGCTATACTCGGTTATCAACTGCTCGGCCTATTAGGAGATTAAAAAAACGTGTGTTAGCAATCTTAATCCTTTTGAAGCGAAACGAACGAAAGAATTCATACCAGCCCTTCTCGAGACTATAATAGTATGCGTGCTAAAGCCATCTCAGGATCTCAGTTCTATTTCAATGCACTACAGGCAACTTCGGAAAATACCAAAATACGCTTTGTTTGTCCCCCCCAATTTTTGAATAAGCATTGTTTTTGTTTTCACTTGGGACCGTTGTAAGTCCCAAGAGAAACTGCAAACAATGCTTATACAAAATTCGGGGGGGGGGGGGGGAGGGAGGGAGGGGGGTTTCCTTCGGGTGGTGCTTACTAATAACGGGATATTTTTGCGCGGTCTAAAACTATGCGGAGAAGGCAGAAATTAGCAAGGGCCCTTGGTATCCACAAGAAAATTGGGGGTATCCACGCATTTTTCAAACATAATTAATCAACAATATTTGTAAAAAGCTTAAAAATGCAAAGCAATGTATGGCGTTTTTTCCCAGATTGAAGCTTAATTACCTCCAAAAAATCATGGTTTCTCCCGATTTTCGGGCAAAATTACCTCTGAATAGGCTAGTTTCGAATTGTGCAGCAACAAAAGAACAGAGTCGAGGTTCAGGGGAATAATTTGCATTTTCCTTTGTTTTGAACAATACAATATGCTAATTATTCCCCTGAACCTCGACTCTGTTTTTTTGTTGCTGCACAATTCGAAACTAGCCTATTAGTGCGCACCGTCCTTAAGAACAACACATGTTGGGCTGCTTGGAAACCACTATCAAAACGCTCTTAAATCTTAGGGAAAAACCCCAGTAAAGGAAAAAAGGCCTTCTTACGAGTCAAACAGTCAAATGTTCGAAATTCCGGTTTTAATGTCTTTGCCTTTCAATGAAAGGACTTCATAGACTATGCAAGCGTTAGATCTGGTAAAACCACAACTAACAGGCAATTTGTGAGCGTGTGTAAGAAATAATTCTCCAAAATAGTAATTAGTTCCACTTTTCAAATGATTTTCTTCAAACAAAAGATTTGTTAAAAAGACGCAGTCATGAATTACCAAATGGTCTATTTACTCGCACGCATTGGTTCACTGATTCAATTGTGATTAGACGTCCATTCGCTGTGGTTATCACCTTACCGCTGCCTAACCTCATCTTCGCTCGCTGCAGTCTCCATCAGACCACTCCCGTTCATGAGGGAATGGTAATGACCTTCCTCTGAGTGGCTATCCCCGTTCAATGCTACAATTGGTCCATCCTCCGGAGGCTCCAACTTGACCTGAACTTGCGATTGCGACAACTGGCTGCTACACCGAAAAAGATCAGAATAATCAATTTTAACCTTTTAAACCATACAAGGCAAAATTAGTGAATATAATGATTGGCTATGGGTCTTACTCGCGCTGCGGCCATATTGGCCATAGACAATAGACTTCGTACCCCGCGCCTCGAGTTGAAATGTTTGGAAACGAGTTTCGGTGGGGCAAGACAAAAGTTTTCAATCCCTCGAGACTCAACATGATCGCCGTCTGATTAAGGTCCATTGGTGAGAGATGTTTAGTTAATTTTCCTTGTTAGAGGGGGGCTTTGTGCACACGTGGAATAATTGTCAAACATAAACCTCAGATGCACTGGCGTGACTACTTAGCGATGATGATAATCATAAACAATTATAGTATCCTTACCGAATTAAAGCGTTATATTACCATGGAATCGAGATGAAATCAAGTAAACCATTTCTGTCAGGAGACCATCACTGGGAGTGTACAACTTTATTGTATCTGAGGAACGGCGTTTTTACAGACCAAGTTATTTTTAGCTTGATCTTCTCGCGAAACCAGACCTTTTCAGCAAATCACAAGTCTTGCATGGGAAATTAATACCCGTGGGATTGAGAATGGTCACTCGTGCCTGCCAAATTTTATTCAAGAACTCGTCTAAAAATAGCTTGATCTGTGAAAATGCCGTTACTTAGACCCAGTACTGGAACTGTGGGCTTCTGTTTCTGTATAATGGTAATTATTAAATTTTCAAACTCAGATAATGCATTTCTCGTGCTCTGATTGGTTCACTCAATATCGGTTATCAGCTCATATACCTTAGTTTGACCTTATATGGTAAGTGATTGAGCTAAGCGTTGCCAAGCAAAAAGTTTTTTCGCCAGAAAACGAAATTGCTCTCTGAAAAAAGCAAGAAAAAAAGTTTTTGTGGAAAGTTTGGATCAATTCCGACGTTTAGAAGTACGCGAAAAGGTAAGAAATGTTTTTGTGATGAGCCTGCGTCTGTCTGACCACACGGTCTTACGCAACATCGCATCTTCATCAAGGTTCTTCGATTTCGCTCGGATTTTCTCGCTTTTTTCGCTCGTATTTCGTATTTTCTAAACTTTTGGAGTTTGAGGATTAATCAAAACAATTATTGCATTCGCGCTTGTTGGATATGAGACTGGTTATAGCCAACTTGGCGCTACGCGCCTCGTTGGATATTTACCATCTCATATCCAACGCGCGCTCATGGAATAATTGTTAAATATCATCTACACCCAGAAAATCGAAATACACATCCCTTAATAAACAAAAATACTTAAAAGTGAAGCACTTTTACTCCCGCTTAGTTTTACAGCTGATAACGTTCTTATAAAGTAGACCTGGTCCGATTTATTCCTTCAGGTGTTAGGACAGTTATTGTTCGCGAGTCGTCGTAAAAGAGGCTGAAGAGGGTGGTTTGAGTCGTTCATTTTACGCGTTAACTCCGTAAGTAGCTTTTCTCCGAGGAAAAAAAACGAAAGAATCCGTGCACCGGTGGCTCAGTTGGTTGAGCATCGGGCTGTCATGCGGGAGGTTGCGGGTTCGAACCCCAAACGGGTCAACGCTCAGAAACTTAAAATAACTGAGGAGAAAGTGTTGCCTTTGTAATTTCATCTGCAAATGGTTAGACTTTCAAGTCTTCTCGGACAAGGACTATAAACCATAGGCCCCGTCTCGCAAATATCCTCAACGTTCATAAGTTCCCTGTGGGACGCTAAGAACTCACACACTATTCGAGAAGATTAGGGGATGAAGTCCCCGGTGTTGTGGCTGTCCTGTTCTCTCCAGCAGAAGTGGCCGGCTGGGCGTGATGTCTCTAAAAAGGCTTGAGCTGTGTGAGGCCGCCTAAGCAGAAACAGCCATAAGTCAAAAAGTGACTTTGCCGAGTGCTGGAACATGTATGTGTAGATATAGATGGATTTCCCTATACCGGTTCTAGTACGGCTTAGACACTTACTTGATATCCTTCGAACAAAACTCCACCAATTTGGTGATTCCACCGACCCCTCCCTCCACTTCATCCCCGGTTCTTCGCTCCTTGCGCTTCGCAGGTGGTAACTCGTCTCCAGCTTCTTCGTCCGAGCCTCTCTTCCGGCATTCCTCCTGACCAGAGCCTTCGTCATCACTGGCGTCATTGGAACTCGGGGCAGCGAGTGGGAGCAAATTGACTTGCGTGGGGAGTCCCCCTAAGGCGCCCTGCTGCAACAGGCGCTCCCGCTCTTGCCTAACTATTCTTCTGCTTAGAAAGAATAAAAACGTTGGAAGGTGAGATGAGAAACTGACAGCTTGTAGCTTGTGGAACCGTGTACGAAAGGAACCAATTTAAAAGCGAGCGCATCAACTTGGACCCTACCACCCGCATTCACACCCAACGCCGACAACACTAAGCCACCACGGGAGCTGATTCTGCTGGAGTTTTCGTTTTTTCATACCATCTACATTAAGTGTGGCTTCTCTCGCCATCTATTGTCAACTTAGGCAATCAACGTGTCGCTGATTACGTCAGAATTGCATAAATTAACGTTTGAATTCACGGGACAAAGTGCAATCTATAACTACATGTCAAACAAAACGATTGATCAAACATCGGGTACTTGTAGTTCTCTAGCAGTCATAGGCTCATGACCACAACGTTTTCTTGGACACATAAGACAAGAAGTAATTACGCTAGTTTGCTTCATGATTTCTTCTTGAATCCCCCCCCCCCCCCCCCCAAATAAAGCCATACTATCGAGAAATCGTACTAAACGTCAGTTTTTAGGATAAATATAGTCTTCTTTAAGTCTAAACCCTAGATAACATTTAAAATTAAAAAGGCGTCGTTTATAAAATGCTTCAACTGCTGTCAAAGATTTGGTGTCCTCGGTAGTATAGTGGATGTATCCATGCATGTCACGCGGGCCACAGGGATTCAATTCCTCGCCGGGGAGATAGGTGTCGTTTTAAGGAGGGTAGTCTTAGAAAGGGAATCCTACCATCCTGCTAACCTATTATTTTTACAATGGTTGGCGAATTGTTAAATATTAAATAGACAAATAAATAAATAAATAAATAAATAAATAAATAACAAAAGCTCCGGTGATTTCAAATTTCCTCCCTTTTGGTGATTTGCCAAGCTCAGGGATACGTCTTCGAAGCAGCAGTTACGCACATTGGTTGACGCTGCAAACATCAGCTGCAAGATCTCTCTCAACGAATCGGACGCGAGACGGAGAAAGAACTGCGACATTATCACATGCGTTTTTCAGCGCTTGACAGTGCCCTGCATATATGTCAAAACCTTGCACCACATTTGGTCATTTCATCCTCTGGTTTGCAATATTTGCATGCCAAAGCCAGTGATTATAGCATTTTCTAAACTTACGATGCACTATGAGTCACTTTTGATTGAGGCCTTCGTTTCATGTATTCATCCTCGTCGACGATCCAAACTGCCCCTTTGACGTTCTCCTTTCTGACAAAACACTTGTGAAGAGACAGATTATGACGAACAGCGTTCTGGGGATATAAAAAATTGAAAAATGAGAGCGAATAGCAAAGGAAGTGAATTGAACCAGACGCATTAAACATCGCTATTTTGAGAATATTCTTCAAACTTAGTGACTGCTTTGTCTTTGCATCGTGATTGGATGAAAAAAAAAATCACGCCATACTATCAGCCAATCGGAGGTAAAAGCCAAACAAATCGTGATTGGTCTGTACGCGTTTTCCCGCGCTTTGCGACGCAGGGTTCGAAATCAACGGGCGTCCAGTCGTCAGAGACGACCAGAACTTAACACTGACGACCTATTCACAGAACATCGTTGCCCTTTGGACCAATAAAATTTAAGCTGAATATATGAGAGTTCTGCTTGATAAATGATACAGTGTAAGAATTATTAAGCCATTATTATTTTTTATTTTTTATTTTGTACACACATGAACATTCGTATTCGATTCTCCGCCATCTTGTTTTGCGTTTTACTGCTGTACAGTAACACCCAAGGTCCAATAAAATTCCCGGATGTGAATGCCATATACTTCTAGTCAACATCATAGCGGATTTAGCCAAGGGAAACAGTTTGTTCCGCTGTTTTAGCACAACTGACAAAACCGAAGAGATTCAAAGGAAATGAAAAGGAGAATCAAGCATTTCTGAAAAAGAAACTGGAGATGAAGTCTCAGCCATCCCACTGGCAAACAAGAAAACTCGAACCAAGGCAGAACACTCTGAACTTCAACAAAACAAACGGATTCGAAGATTTTAGACGCAGTGAAAAAGTGGTCGACCGTGGATCAATGGAGAGTAGTAGGGAGTTTAAGATCTGCGACGCGACGGTAACGAAAACGTCATTTAAAATTCCAACTTCAGGTTAATTCATCTTTTTCGTCATTATGTTGGCTTATCTACCTTCTAAAAACTAGTGTAACTTTCCAGGAACCCTGAATTAGGAGGTGCGGTGTTGAAGCTACGACAGAAAATTCAAATTCGCTGCCTTGTGTTCACGTTCTCTGAAAAACTCTGAAATGTACAAAAATGAAAAATGCACGCGCAGAGCGTGCAAAGCTATTGTTTTTGCTAATTAAATATGCATAATTTGTGACGTTTTCGCTGCCGTCGCGTCGTAGATCTTAAACTCCCTAGTGAGTTCCCAGTGACACGATCATTTGCAAATCTCATCTTATTCAGCTCTTGAATTGAAAGATACACTAACATATGTTCGTAAGCTTAGTTATGGCTTTTAGTCCACCTTAGTTTTATTTGGCACCTTTATATTTCACCTTGGACGCCTAGAAGTGAAAATATGGTTGTCCAATGGGGGACGTACTTCAAACGTTCATTTCGAACCCTGCGTCGGGAACCCGTATTTCATTCTGCGATATGATTGGCTCATTTGTGAATGTACGAGTCTCTTATGATTGGTTAACGTAATAAACAATGCGTCCGCACCCAATAGAAACCTTGGTTGAATGCGTCACCTGTATTTTTCTTTTTGAATCTGAAAACCAAAGGGAAAGAAAAAAGAAAAATCGGTTTCCAACCAACCTTCCAAGTAGCTGCGTTCCTCCTGAAATAAGCAAATTTGTGAACGAACCACGAATAAATTTCGTTCAAAGTCAGTTGCTGGTCGGGGGCATCTAAAATCGCCTGTGGATGTCAAAAGCAAGGTATTTTTATAAACTACCACTGTATTTTTGAAAACGCAAACTACAGAAAATGTTCACGAACGAATGGAAACTAACGCCCAAAAAAATAAATAACATTTTTTCAATAGTATACATAATTACAGTCAAGACTGTAGTCTCCCCTATGGCTCTAGAAATGAAATAAAAGTAAACATTGGTTTTTGTGGAGAGGGGAAAAAAAACCTCTCGCTGCAGAGTAGAGAACCAACAAACTCAACCCACATATGACGCCGAGTCTGGAAATCGAACTGGGCCCACCTTGGTGTGAGTATGACCGAGAAGGGCCAGTATAAAGATAATTTTTATTAGTATCACCCAACTAATGGACTAATGCAAATCCTGCATTTTGGTTGGCTACGCTACTAGAGGACTATTATTAAAGGGACTAGGTCACGCTATTTTAGGTAATTTTGTTTGATTTTGTTAATTATGAGCTCTAAACGTCAAATTGGCAGAGCGAGAGTCTTTCATTTGCAAAATCACGGCCACATAACAACTGAGAATGATTTTCCAGCTGTATAAATGACATTTTGATATAGACTGATTCAAATTTGAAAAAAGGTGGGCCGACGTTTTTCAAATTTACCCAAATTCAATCCATTTCAATCCTCTCCAGTTTTGTTCATCCATGTCCATTCTTGGCTTCCCTGTGTTTTGTTAGAGTTCTTCTATAGTTTTGAACAGTTATTTTGATATTTTAGTTAATTCTATGACCAATCGATCAGTGCTGAAATTGCCTAAAATTGCGTGACCTAGCCCCTTTAATAGTCCTCGAGAAGCGAAAAGCGTGACGCCTTCTTTCGTTTTATTCCCAAATAAATATTTCTTTAAAGGGGCTAGGTCACGCTATTTTTGGTAATTTTGTTTAATTTTGTTAATTATGAGCTCTATACGTCAAATTGGCAGAGCAAGAGTCTTTCATTTGCAAAATGACGGCCACATAACAACTGAGAATGATTTTCCTGCTGTGTAAATGACTTTTTGATAGAGACTGATATAAATTTGAAAAAAGTTTTGTCCACCATATCCCTTTTTGGCTTCCCTGTGTTTTGTTAGAGTTCTTCTATAATTTTGAACATATATTTTGATATTTTAGTTAATTCTATGACCATTCGATCAGTGCTGAGTTTGCCTAAAATTGCGTGACCTAGCCCCTTTAACTTGCATTTGCTATTGCCGTTTCTGTCCGACTCGTTGGGGTGATACTAAAACAATTAGACCCTTCGCCCTCAAGGGCCACGGCTTCGCGTCATGGGCTATTGACCCGTAGCCTTGCGGGCGAAGGGTCTAATTGTCAAATACACTGTAACTCACTCACCTGTCTTATTAAGGATGCGTAAGTAAATGGAGGTCTGACATCAGCTTTTTGATAGAAGTCCGCTGATCGCTGGATGTCTGCCATAAATAAAACGAGAAATGAGTATTATCACACATAACTATACAAGAAAGACAATTTTGGTGAAATATTGGGCAAAATCAACACAATGAAAGCTACCGAGCAGGACTTTCCTGCGATACTGTTCACTTTGTTGTAAAAGGTGGTTGTAACCTTTGAATCTGTGGATGAAATCCTTAAGTGCGCCCATTTAAATGAAAGCTACTGAGCAGTACTTTCCTGTGGTGTTGTTCATTATGCTGCATAAGATGGCTCTAACTTTTGAATCTGTAGGTGAAATCGTTCGGTGTTGCCATTCAAATGAATTCAAAGCTACTGAGAAGAACCTTCCCGCGGTGCTGTTCATTTTGTTGTACAAGATGGTTCTAACTTTTGAGTCTGTGGGTAAAATCCTGAAATGTGACCATTCAAATAAAAGACACTGGGCAGAAATCTACCAAACACTACTTTGTTTTGTTTTTACTATGCTGTACAAGGTGACTCTAAGGGCCTCGCCAAACGGGAAATGTTTGGCGTTTAAACAACATCAAACATTCTTTGGTGACCAACCATTTTACCGTTTGGCTACCTTATTTGGTGCTCTTTGATCGTGTTTGGCCGTGTTTGATAAAATTTGAAAGCCATCAGAGATTCAATCAAACAGCTTAAAACATTTCCTTTGTTCTCGTGTTTGAAGGGCGAAGTTTTGTTCGTTTGGCCAATCTCGACCCCAGAGCTCTTCTCTTGACTGAGCGAGAGAAGAGCTCTGGGGAACCCTGAAACAAAGTGTCTTCTCATTGGTTTTCGTGAAGAACAAACAAAAGCGTCTCTAATTGGTGCATTCATGCTAGCACGAGGAGTGAGCAGGCGCCGTAAGGTTCCAATAGCCGGTTTTTGGCTATAAGAACCCTACGGCGCACGTTCTCCTGCATAGAGTTTCCCAGAGCCTTGGGTCGATCCAAGGCTCTGATGACGAGAATGTTCGTTTGGCCAGCCGTATCAAAAATGTTTGGCGCGCGCATGCCTGCGTACCACGCATGCTCAATCGCTTGTATCCACGAGTTTTTTCCGTATTTGTAACCCACAGTTCTGTGCTTGTGAAGTTTGATCTGAGTTAGATCAAACATCTTTTAACCGTTTGGCCACTCACTTCAACATCAGCATGTTTGGTCACCAAACAAAGTTTGATGTTGTTTAAACGCCAAACATTCCCTGTTTGTCCAGGCCCTAAAAGTGCATGAAATTTACGAAAACTACTGAGCAGTACTTCCCTGTGCCCGCGTTCAGGATTTGGGCCTACTTGTTCAAGGTGCCATTAAGCTAGTGATGAATTTATCTGGAAACTTAAATTGCAGTTTATTTACTCATCAAAAAAGGTTCCGCAAGGCTTAGAACGTTTGTTTTCCTCCAATATTAAATCAAATTGTTAACGTTCTTTTGTCAGGCAAAATTCAAACCTCTCCTGGAATTCAATAGCAGAGTAGATTCCCTCACCTAAAGCTATTCCATCTGGGTCTCCTTTTCTTCTTTTCACGTGGACAGGTTTTTCATCCATGATGTGGCAGCCTGCCGCGCCAACGATCGTAATAGAGTCAGCCGCTGAATTTGCGATATCACGGACAGTGATATTCGGGGGTGGTGTGAGGGGATGATTCCGCAGGGGAGAACCCATGGTCGGAAGAGGGCTAGCGGGTGTCATGGGCACCTCTTGTCTAGTGGTGAGAGGAGTTGAATGCTGCGGCGATGGCGCACCGTCAAGTGTGGGTAAGTGACTGTGGGTGGAGGGGTGGGGGTCATGAAGATGAGGCTGAGCTTGAGAAGGAGGCTCATGCTTCGAAGCCTCGTCTTCGAGTTCAGAATTTGTGGTTGGAGAGTGAGGCGCGACCTGTTATAAAACAAACAAAATACACAGAGACATAAAGGAAACTGGAAGCCAAACTTCATGGTTAAAATGTTTTGTTTCAACTTCTTAATGAACTCCAATTTTGAGGGTTCATGTTTCGTCCATATGAACCTAAATAATGATTTTTTTCAATACTGATATCGAGTTTCAATGGTCATTAGCTTTCAAGGTAGTACGCACAAACTGTGAAAAAAAAAAACATTGAAAAGTGTTACCCTTCAAATGAACGGGAGTGAGCAGCCGTGGTACTGTGTTGGTGATCCTGTTGTGCTACGCATTTTGCTGTTTAACATGGTCGCTCCTATTACAACATCCTGACATATGACAACAGCCTCACAAAAACTAACCTTTGGGGTGTGAAGATGATTCATCATGGCCGACAGCCTCTCACGTTCTTTGTTCATCTATAACCAAGAAAATTCTCACGTAAGCCTTGGGTTGAATTGAGACATGGCATGCCTCCATCATCTGCATGCCTTGCTTATGTGTTACGGGAAAAGCGGCTTTGTTTCAACAAAAAGAATAGAGAAAGACGACTACAAAAGGTGGTAAAGGGTCTGGAAGACATGAACAGCAAAGGAGTAGGCGGTTTGTACGTTTTTCTAACGTCTTTCTACTTAACTCCCGTCTCTTTCTAGCTTGCTCACAGGCTCTCTCCCTCCCACCGCAAAGAGAGAGCTTCCACACCGGTTGCCTTAAAGTTGTAGGCTGACCTGGGCTATGTCGTTCGAAACAAAGTTAGAGCTGTCACTGGCTTACATGTACAACCGATTTAAACCTATTGGCTGCTAGACTGGCATTCTGTTACCAAGAGTTTAACGCTTCTCCTGTTTGGAAAGACTCAGCCTGGAATTAACAGGCTTCGTTTATACATAGTGAACTCTAGCTGAATGCAACTTGCATTATGCCACAACAAGCAATTACCTGAAGTTCTAGGTGCATTACAACTTGCATTTGGACTCTTGCTTGAGCTGTGCTTCTTTCATTCAGGGCGTGGTCAGCATTGAGATGACTATGGACAAAAGGAGAAAACAAATGAGTATTAAACAACTGTCTGTATGACCCTGAACTCATTAACATGTCCAAGCCACCCATGCTCAGTGGTGAAGGCACTAGATTTGCATTCAGTTGCTGAAGGGTTCATTAATTGCGCTCTCACCACCAACCAACTTGACTTGCTTTTGCTGCTCCTGACTTGTATTTTCTCAGTTGTGCTTTTAATTTATGGCTCGGCGCTTTCTGCTTTTTCCACTTTTAGGTTCTCTCTACTGCTAAAACTTTTCATTATTGGTTTTCACATATTGTCAGGTTCGCCACGTTGGTGTCCCCAAAGAAAGAAATGGCGGCCATGTTGGTGTCCCGACCCAATACTCCGGGAATTGAACTCGATGATCATGCAAACGCTTTCATTTGTTTTCACTGAAAAACATGGCTGTTGATCACGTGAGTGTAAACCAAGAATAGGAACTTTGGAGTTCACAACAGGAAGGATTGTATCACAAAATAATGCATGCAATGAATTGTCATTTTTTGTTTGCAAAAGTTGAGCTCTCCAGAAAGGACAAACAGAAAGGAAAAGTATCACAACAGAAAGGAAAGTATCGATGAAATGAAAGTAATAGTAATGTTGTTGAAATTTAAAAAACGATCTCTGGCTAAGACGATTAAACACCGAACTGCAGTCTTCATTTTACCCGTCAAAGACTGCAGTTCGGGCAGTCGAAAGCTCATAGTTTTTAATCGTTTTAGCCAGAGATTGTTTTTTAAATTTCAACTATGTTTCACCCTGGCTGTGGCAGGTAATATTACTTTCAATGTTTAATAATTCGAATCATCATTGTCGTCCACATCATCATCATCATCATCATCACCATCGTTAAAGTCATCATCATCATTGTTTTACTTACTGCATAAACTGTTGATAATTCTCACAAAATGCCTCACAGCCTGGCCATTGACAAATGTTGTGGTGAAACAATGGATGATGCTGAGCTGTTGACACATCAAACACATTGAAAAATTACATTATTCAATAGGCTAGTTTCCAACAGACCTTTTTGCAGATACGACAGCCATTTTGATTTCTATTGTTTCAAATGGCTATTATGGGATGCCCAGGGGGCAAATTAATATGAGCATCCCATAATGTCTTTCGAAACAATATAAATCAAAATGGCCGCCATATCTGCAAAAAGGTCTATTGGGCAGCAACAAAAGAACAGAATCAAGGTTCGGGGAATAATTAGAATTTAGTTTTGTTATGCAAATTATTTCCCTACAAACCTTGACTCTGTTCTTTTGTTGCTGCACAATAGCACCCTTTTCAATTGACGTCACAATCTAGCACCCAAACCATCGTGGGACTAATATGCGGACAAAAATAAAGACCTTATTTTTGTCCACATTTCAATCCCATAATGCTTTGCAATAATCCATTTTTATCAACCGTAGAAAATGCTATTCGAACTAGCCCATTGCAAAACAAAAGGAATACAGTTGGTGAATGAATTACATCCTGTGTCCAATGTATCATCAATAATTATTACCTGCTTGGGCTTCACTGATGAATGCATTTGTTGCCCTAATAATAGCAAACAAATACAGGCCCTGTTAATGACGCTTAAGTGGTCACATTATGCGACACTGCATTAAAAGACAGTGTCATTTTTTGGTCAGTCAGCCAATCGCAAACAGAATATAAAATCAGGTTAATTTATACTCACACAGATTCCTCTGATGGTTGTGCTCTTCCACCTAGAATGATAAAAAATTAATTACCGTATGTAGATTTAGGTTAATTATGTTGAATAAATTGTTGATTTTGGTGTTAAATTATTCAACACCCAAATCAACAATAAAATTAGGAGCAAGGATGGCACAGTCGGTTAGTGCGCGGCCTTGGTGCAAGAGGTCCTGAGCATGCATGGCCAGAAATTTCGGACATTTGAGCCCGCGCATAAAGCAGCGGGCCACTCAACAAATTATGCTAATGAAGCAACATGCCGTTTCCAAGAAAATCCCTTACAGTTGATTATAAACAACTACATTCATTCTCCTCTGTCATTTTATATGACATAGCAACTCGCTCGAGACATAGAGGGAGATTTTACGATGTGGAAAGAATTATTACTCGGCGAAAATGTGGTTCGGTAAGTCTTGTGTTGTTTCTTATTCGTCATGTATTATCTCTCGAGTCAGCTTATTCTTCCTGTATTAAAGCTCATGTCTTCTGTGTATTGAGTGATGCATACAAGTATTGCGATTCCAGAGTTATGAATACTTGCTGAAGTGGAAAGGATGGTCACTAGAAGCTTGCAGCTGGGAGCCAGCTCAAAATATTACTACAGGATTTGCTAAGGTAGATTGAGACTCAGCTTTCAAGAACAATCGCGGGCATAACGTTACACTGCTGTCCTAGAAAACTGCAGGCTTGAAAAGCCTGGCTTTTGCTGAAAAATTTGATACCAAATATGCAGGGTGTTCGTGCGAGAAGACAGCGTAAAGACCGAGAAATCGTTGCCCTCTTTAGCATGGAACGGAACTGGAACTGCGTGACATGTCGACCCTTTTTTCTGGACTTATTTCATTGGGTACGGCTTTTAACAACCCAAAGGAAAGGTAAATTTATAAGCCGAAGATCAGACTTTTATTTTCAAGATAGGGTTTTATCTGTATTTTAAGACTCGATTTTGGCAAATTATGTGGCATCTTTATATATGTTTTGCTATTTCCTATCAAATATGTCATCTTCAATTCTTTTGTCAGTGATTTGTAAGGCCTCGACTGGATCTTAAGTTGCACATTGATATATTTCCAAAGGAAAGGTATGGAATTAATTTCCGCATAAAATTTTTAACCTAATGTGGTGCTAAATTTTGTTGAATAATGCTCGATTTTGGCAAACTGGAAGTCTACAGTAATTGTTCTTGTATTTCCCGTAATTCCATCGCTTCTCATACAAAGTTTGTAATTTCGTACGCCATTTTTGAAAACGATTGGGAAAAGCCACTGTTGCAATGCAGGCTCAAATGTCAAAAATTTCTGGCCATGTTTGATTCCCGGATTTCGCATCCTTGTTTCGACTTCTTTCCTTTCTGTGTAGCTATTAGTAGCTTTAAATACCCGTAAAACTGAGCACTGATGGAGAGGGGGGAGTAAAGTGAGTGCACCGTCGACCTCAGGTTTGTCAGTTGAATTAATGTTATGAGTTACAGACCTTAAATATGGTTACTTTACTAAATACTTTTACTTTATTGACAATGACTGCTTCTGCCTTACCAAAAAAATTGTATGCAAATTTACTAAAAAGCGACAAGTTTAAAAAATAAACAATTATAATAAGTAAGATAATGATTTACAATCATAAAATAAAAATAGCAATCTCAATGTCAGTAGTGCAGGAAATTACCAAAATGAGGATCTCCCAGTCCTTTCCACTTGCCATCAAAATAGGGACGAAGTTCTTGCTCCAGTATAGCCTGCAAAACAGAATATTACATATACTTAAATTTACAAAATGAGATGTAACTTGCACCATTTTTTTTCATCCTCCAAACTCTATTCATAAGTACACATACTTTGGATTAGAGACCATATGTGAACATAATTATGCATGGAGGAAATCAATAAAGTACAGCAAGACTTATCTTACAAAAAAACGAAAGCCTGAGTGTACATTTTGAGCCTTACTGGGAATTAATCCCAAATTATTCAGTTCAGGCAGCATTTCACAGGACTTACTCACAACCTGGCAATTTTTGTCACCAATTACCGGTAATTTTGTTATATGATGCCTCTTGATAAAGAATTTTTAGGTCACAATAATAATAATTATAATAATAATAATAATAATAATAATTAATAATAATAATAATAATAATAATAATAACAACAAAATTATTATTATTATTATTATTATTATTATTATTTTTATTTTTATTAGACTTGTGTGACAATAATTAACAATTGTCCCGTATTAACATGAAGAAATAAACAACATTTAAAAATTTAATTTAAGACTTGTTTCGACATACTTATGCCATCTTCAGTTGTGACAAGTTTTAAATTTGAATTTAAACCTATTATATTTTATAAGAAAAAAGTACAATGGATGAAAAAGTTTGTTGTACACTGTAATGTAGAACTGAATAACCAACAAGACTTAACTGAAAGAGATAGCCAAGGGCAAAATGTTGTAGTTGTTGGTTAAGAGTAGGTTTGTTGCATTTGATATGCAAACCTTCTTTTATTTTAATGTTAAAATGCAAGATATTACACCCCTTTAAGCATTCAGATACCCTCATAAAATTAATGTCTAATAATTCTTGTGTCTCCAGAAAGTTACCAAGACCTGCTTTGTCACTGCATGCAAGGATTTAGTACAATTTCAGCAAATTTGGAAAATATGTTCATTATCAATGGATTCCTTAATTTTGCTTTGTCAGGAGTTCCCAATCACCTAAGTATGCCAATTACCTGATGTTGCTGCATGTGCTGGGGTGGGACTGGTCTCACTAGCAATGGAGGTGGGTGGGTAGCCATCACTGTTACTGGTCGCCCAGGTGTCTGCTGATGAGGAAAGTGAAAATGCCCATCGACATATCCTGGCGGGCAGCCACAGTGAGCATGCTCCATGAATGCTGCCGTCTGCTGTGGGTGACAACCAGCTGGAGAGTATACATGATGAGTATGCGGCCCAGGAGGACATGTTGAACAGTAGTGAACGCCACCATGTTTTGACAGCAGTTTAGAGTCCGGAGATGGAGACTTTGATGCATCCATCATCACACTGCTGATTGCTGGTGCGATATGCTGATAGACCATACCAGGAACATGTACCTCACGACTGCAACAGCAATTTTGTGAAGTGCTGTGCTTGCTTTGCTGTGTGACTTTGTGGGAAGCTTGAGCTGCATATGTACAGTTCGCAGAGCCACAGGTTTCTTGAGTTCCCTCCCCAGAAGATGAGGAAACCTTGACCTAAAGAAAATTTTGAAAATGTAGTTACAGCAATTTAGCAAAGTTACTGACCACATTTAATGCTCACAAAATTGAAAAAAAATAAAAATTAAAATGATAATAAATAAAATTAATAATGATAATGATGAAAAAATCCTTTAAATCCTTTAAAATAGACATTTTCCTGGAGGATTTCTGTCCTCACTTCTCTTTGTCATCTCAATGGTTCCCATGACTCTCATCCATAGAAAGAGTGAGGAAGGGTAACAATGCTCTTAGCCAGAAGTAAGAGCCAGCTGGACTCACTGATACTGTTTGAGCAGATATTCAGCGATGAAATGGATATAGAATTAGGTATGGAGAAGTGTGTTGTCTTAGTGATGTACCTTACAAAGCATGTTAAGTGGCTGGCCATGGAGAAACACATAGCTGTAATCAGAGCACCAACCCAAATAGCAGAACTTGTTCACAGGGTAAACAGATGGTGGTAACTAGGAAGTGTTAGACTGCTGGTAAAAAGCTTTCATCGAAACCCCTGTTGAAATTATGTGTTATTGAGTTGACACAGTCAGAGGGGAGACTGCACCTGATCAATACAATAGGACCAATGGAAGAAACCAAAGAATACCAATATTTAAGTGGAGTGCTTTATGCTGACAACATGCTACATGACAAAAAGAAAGGATAACATTGGAAAAGAATACTTACGGTACATAAAAGACAAAGTGGCTCCCTCAAAATTGAAAGGTGGAAACTTGACGCATGCTACAAACACCTGAGCAGTGTCACATGTCACATGCCCGAAAAAGGTGATTGCATGAATGGAGGAAACAAGAACTTTGAGATTTAAATTGTAGAACAAGGAAATTGCTAGCCATAACTGGAGTGGTGGTGGTGTGGTACGACTTTATGTACCAAGGAAAGATGGAGGAAGAGACCTGATATCCACAGAGTATCAATATCAGTATCAATCTAGAAAAGATGTCCCTAGTCTAAGAACATAGAGCTATGACCAATCCAGGGAAAAAGAACTGTTAAAAATAGTGAAGAGGAAAGGATTAACATGCAGCCAAGAAATGGCTGCCAGCTTAAAGTGCACCTAAACCCAAATATTTTTAGTCTACAATATTGATCTCTCCACGGAAAGCAAACATGTTTGGCGATTCTTACCTCAAAGTTACGCTTTTACAATGTATCTGCCTGGCAAGAAGTGCAAAGTTATCAAACCTAGCAGTAATTTGGACCCACGGCCGTCATGTGGAAGGCATGGGTTTATTCTCGATTTTACGTCACAAACTGCTTTGCGATGCAAAATTTCTTTGAAAACAAGAATGCAAAGCGGTTTGTGACCTAAAATCAAGAATAGACCTATACTCTCACACCACAGCCGTGGGTCCAAATTACTGCTAGTTCTGCCAAGTTAAGTGGCTCGCACGGCACAGAAAAAGTGAAATTCTGGGTAACAATGCTGAAATATGGTTGCTTTGGATGGGAAGATTTCATTAGGAACAAAAAATATTTGATATATTCCTTTAACTCCAAAAGTTTTGAAGTACGAAATACGAGCGAAAAAAACGAGAAAATCCGGGCAAAATCGAAAAAACTTGACGAAGATGCGATGTTGTGTTAAGACCTTGTGGTCAACAGATGCAGACTCATCACAAAGACAATTCTTACCTGTTCACATACTTCTAAAATGTCTGAATTGATCCAAAGTTTCCACAAAAACCTATTTTTTTTGCTTTTTTCACAGAAAATTTTCACTTTCTGGCGAAAAAACGTTAAGCTTGGCAACGCTTACCTCAATCACTTACCATATAAGGTCAAACTAAGGTATATGAGCTGATAACCGAGATTGAGTGCACCAATCAGAGCACAAGAAATGCACGATGCGAGGTTGAACATTTAATAAATATATATATGAATCATATGGCAAATTTAAGCAGGAACAATTCAAAATGTTCTCACTAAGCATTCTAAAACCGGATTTGTTCTTTCATGCACGCTTCTTCTGAATAGACCTTTTTACAGTTGTGCTTAGTTACCTGGCCTTTAAATGAAAGTGAGGCTGGATTTGATCTTGTTATGATACAGATCTTCCTGCTTTTCTTATGTTCAATCTTGTTTTCATGCTTATTAGTTGGAATTTACATAAGAAAAGCAATGAGGTTTCTGTCAAAACAAGGTCATCTCTAGCCTCACTTTCATTCATAGGCCAGGTAACTAAGCACAACTATAAAATGGTCTATTGTATCTGTACTTGTCAGCTTGAGGTTAATTCCTTGATACAAAAAAAAAACCCAAATTGACAAGAACTTAAATGTAGACAAACCAAAATTTGCCATGAGATACTTTGATAATCATAATGAATAACTCATAGACACAGAGACTGTTGCATGTTGCTAGTCATCTACACAACTGGAGATCTTGCTAGATAGACTGTGGTTTGTTTTTTAAAATTTTACTTTTAATTCAGGCAATACATTATAACTGGAAATCAGAAATTCTTTACCAGCCCTAATTAATGCCAGACCAAAAGCGTTTCATATTTATAGTTAAATTAAAATAAGAATTCACGTGGTGACATGTTGAGTTGTACACCCACTAGTCCACCCTAAGACGGGAGTAACTTTCTCTCGAGGGAAGGGTGGCAGCGTACAGTGTAATTAACTGCTGTGTTGGAGATTTTAACTGAGTGATGAAAAAAAAGAGGTCTCCGATTTTACAAATAAGCTCACATAACAATTATTTTGACTGAAGACTTTATTGTGAAACTGATTGCTTTTCCTTTTCAAGTGACATTCACTAAGGGCATTCAATTTAGGCACAAGATAACTTACGGTTAAGATTTTAGGCTTTTAGCTCGGCGGAACTTCACGAACAAATCCTACTGTACACGCAAGACGTTTCTGTTTGTTGGCCGTTGGCAAACAAAGCAAGTTTTGTGGCATTAAATGTAGGTAAGGTCATCACTGAGCTGAAGTTACTGACCGTGGTTCCTCGAAGACTCGTTGTGCTTGACGTGACAGCTACTTCAGCTTCGCTTGATTTGATATTCGCCATGAAATTTTTTCGGGATATTGAAGCACAGAATTTGTAAATCGTTAAGCCCGTTACTTTTCTAATGAGCGGACAGGTTTTACGGCTACAAAGAAGCGAAACAGAAAAAAACCAAGATTAGAATATTTCTTAAGTAAATTGAACTCATGAAAGCAACGCATTAAATTCAAATTTTTCGTTTTCTTTGTGGCATGCGGAAGAAGGCAACGCGACGGAGGCAGGAAATTCACTCGCTTGACAATTTCATGTTTGCTCACTGAAAACTGTACACGCTTAAGTATTTTGGGTATGATATATGTTTGATCAAGAAGAAAACCTCTTGTTACGAAAGAAAGGGGCCATAAAAAGGACTTAAATCGAAGTCTGGGGGAAAAACCGCGTTAATTGATTCAGACGCCATATGGCCTCGATTTGAATAAATTTGTTCAAGTCTCTGTCTTCCTTGTTCGTGAAATCGGGATATTTTTGGTAAAAACTGACAAAAACCCGACAAAGAGGTCAATAAAAATTATCCTCATGTCCTTAAAAGGTTTTTTCCCATCGATAACTACATTGATTTCCTCCAAACTCTCGCTTTAGCTTGCTTCCTAGCCCACCGCACTATAAACAACAACAAAAGGCCGCCCGAGTAAACAACAATAATAATGGGTATTTCAGTTTCGATTGAGACATAAAATACACCAGGAAACCTCTAATAAGATTTTTAAACTTGTCAAGGACATGAAATTTTCTTCCACTGAAGTTTAAAGGAAACCATGACCCCACACAATCATGAAATTTATACAAGATAAACATTCAGATATTCAAGCCATTGTTGGCAAGAAGGCACGTTTACCAACCTTGGCCGCGACAAATTTCAGTGGATGAACCCGAAAACTTGTCTCTCCCGTCATTAAACTTGCAGTGGTGTTGCGTTTATTCGTCTGCCAAAACCTGGAACACTTTTCAAGCAGATTTTTAGCGACTGCGAACAGAAATATGGAGCAATTTATCTTGCTAAACAATTGCAGCGCGTTGTTGTTGATGAATTTACTTTGAGCCCCAAACAAAGCCTCGATTTGCATCGTGACGTCACGTTATTGGCACCCGTAAATAACAACAAAAATAAACATAGGAAGGCCAAACAATAGGTCTCCCACGCCAGCAATCTGTTTTAACGCCAACTAAACAAAATATCTGTTTGAGAGAATCTGTTCCCAGAGACAAATTCTTTCCTCTTTTCATCTTCATTCAAGAACGATTCACATCCAACTTTATTTCGACCGACGAATTTGAGTAATCCACGCGCTCTATTTTACAATTGTCATCCTAACTACGCGCCAGGCGAAATAATATTTTCTAGCGGAGTAATTTTTGATAAAGCTGGTCTAGATCCGTAGTCATTTTCTCCTTAAGTTAAACGTAGACAACACACGACCTTGGGTAAAGAAATAACTTTTCTGAAGGACAATCTATCACATTTTGCCCGCATTTGATTGGCTCTCGCAACCGCACAAAATGACAAGATCTAGTTTTTGTAAACATAAGGATTATTGTTTTTCCAGATTATGAAAACCCGCCCAGCTGAATTTGCTATCTGTACGTGTGAATTGAACATAACCACGTGCTAGCTACTTCACTAGTTTTATTTCTCCTTTAGAAAAAAAACTTGCAAAATATAGTCGGGATTCACAAGGGCGTTCAAAAAGTAATACCATTTGAAAATCGAGGAGGTCATATCGCATTCTGTTTATCTAGGAATTACAGGCTAGTAAATTCAAACATGCTTTGTTTTGTGTAGTCTCCTCGATGAAACTTGTTTGTTATTCAAGCGTCTGTTCTCCAAAAAGAAAAACAGAGAATTTAAATTTGAGTTTCGACCATTTTAATCTATAGAAAGTCGCTAACTTATGATGTTTTCACGTGCACTTTCAAATTCGAAAATCATTTTAAAAGCCAGAGAGTTTTAAATTCTTATCAAAGAAAACTCGCCGTGACCTTCGAGAAAAATTATAATATCGCAATTGTACTTTTCCGTTCGCAAAAAACAAAGAAAAACAAAATAACCCAGCGTGAAATCTTTGGCATTCTATAGACAATTTTCATTTAGCCGAGGTATTAAATCTACGTCCTGTGGCTTTCGCTTTTGTTTTCAATCTTTTCTCTTTTTTAACAAGGCGTTAAGTCTGAGCTCGCTTCCCCGTCGACCTCTTCAAGTAATGCAATATTCTAGAACATTACTGATTTTTTTTTAGCTTCGCTTGATGTTTTGAGGCTTCATAAATTATTTGTGAATTCGGTACAACATTTTGTTTTGTTTATCTTATCGCCAGCCATTGCCTCCCAAATCACGCCATATTTAGATGGAACAAAATTGAAAATTAGACTATAACGCCTTTGAATCAGTCTATCAACATAGAATGGGCCAATCTGGGATTGGATATTTTTTGGACGAATATGAATAATCTTGCGCACCAACGGAGTAAAAAATACAAATGAATATTTAACGTAAATAAAAACACACAAGTTCCTTTAGGTACATCAACACCGAGATATTATCAATGAATCTTTTTTGCGTTGTGGCTGATGAGGATCATTTGGTCTATGTGAAGAGGACAGATTCAATGAATCGAAGAGTGTTGCGTGCGTTTTAGAGGAAATACTCCGTGTTCATAAGTGTTGTTATTTGTCAACTTCTCGTTAATGGCGCTCAAGGCTTTGTTATTTCACAAACCACGTGCCAAAAACGAAAATAATTGGGAGGGAATGCTCTCGTCCAATCATATTGAGTTTACACGAGCGCTTTTGAATAGAATCGCACATGCCCTTAAAACTGTTTCTAAAGAAAATGAGTGATGCCAAAAATAACCTTTATTAAAAAAATAATAATGATTATAAATTTTGGTTTCTGCGTCAAAAGTCTTGTAATTAACTTGGAAAGAAAACCCGTACGACAGTTTTATCTAAAACCCTAAGGCGACACTTGTAGTTTGAAAGATACATGCTAACCCTTAGATCACCGAATTTGGTTACACGAAGTGAACCATTACGAAAAATAAGGACAAATTTGGAGGAAATTCGGTGACCACACCTCTACGTGTTTAATTTTCGTGTGAAGTCTTGACCCATTTAAAAATTCAATTGATGTTGTATTCCTCGTCTAACATCAACAGAAGGAAATTATCTCTGTGCCTTTACGAACCGTCACGGAACACGAAAGTAATCGAAAAAGTTAGCTCCCAACAGAGGAATCCATTCAAATTTTCAGTAGTACTTGGATAAAACCAGGAATCGTTTGTTAAACTCGTACTAAAAGTTAAACGAATTCTTAAAAGTCGAAGCAACAGCTGGTCTCGCAAATAAAAACAACATGACAAAAATTTATAAGGAAGAGCAAAATGTGACCACACGACTTTACTTTCATCTCTTTCGCTCGTTATATTATTTATATCACAAAACACATTCATGTGTTGCCGGCAAACAACGCAGCCGAACAAAGACTCAAGATGGCGGAATCTTACACACCGAGAAGGCCACGGGAACGAACCAGTAAAGATATGTAGTTCCCAGAGTCTTCTCGTTTTTTAACATGGCGGCTTTTCGTGGAGACGCGAGATAGTTGCCAAGTTTGCAAAGGTACGGAAACAACTGCTATCATTGATATACTGTATTGAATCCTTATCTTTTATTTTAAAAAAAGAGAAAAAAAAACATGACACGTCACAAATTAATCATTGCAGAACGGACGGATTGTATTACAGTCCAACAGCTACGGAGGAAGCATATCGCAAAATTTGGCAAAATAAACAAATCAGTGATCTACAAAGAAAAAAATGACAATTAGCGGGCAGTTCTTTAGCGGAGCTATTACTCCGGTATATAATATTATTTATTTATTATTTATTTATTACAATTTATGGCAACTAATTAACGGTTATAATAATAATAATAATAATAATAATAATAATAATAATAATAATAATAATAATAATAATAATATTTTTAAAAAAAGAGCCATTGGAGTTTCGCAAAAGAGCCAAAGCCCCCATACAAGGCGGAACACCGTAGAACACAAAATAAATTGACCACCGTACAGGGATTCTAAAAGCTGACGTTTCGAGCGTTAGCCCTTCGTCAGAGCGAATACACCGTAGATACTATTTACATAAAAATATTATCTTAAGATAGGTACTATGTCCTAGATACAATTAAAAATGCAAAACAGTCAGGCGCAGTTTGACAAATCATCTAGACCCGGCAATTCCATCAACTGACTAAAGATCACCAAGAGGGCCCAGATACCCCGCAACACCGCGCCGTGAAATGAGTGCACGTCATCATGACTAAAGCGAACTTCACGTGGTACACAGTTCCAGCTATCCACAATTCTATTGAAATATGAAGTTTTAAAACTGGTGGTCCCAGCAAAGTTAAAAAAAAAACTACGACATTCTGGGGAATGAGGAGTCAAAAACCAGTTGACTCACGCACAAGCTTGAGGCGGATTTCTCCTTAGCAAATCGACATTGGATAGAGTATATCATAACAAACAGGTTCCCATCGTGCAAATTCTAGTCCGAAGCCGCCTGCAAGTTGATTCCGTTGGTATCATCCATGGTGGCTTCAAACTCTTTCCATTGATCGTCTGACAATTCTGTAAGAGCAAAGCAAGTCCCACGTCAACTACCATCTACTATTCTTACCTATCTGTTTCTTTAAACCGACCTGAATGTCGAGTAGAATTCTTGTTGTCAAAAGACATGTCTGTAATTCGATTGTTTTCTTTACAAAAAGTTCTTCACCGTGACGTGGTGTGTTTGAAACTTTATGGTTTTTCCCAACACAACGGCAACACAGAAAAAAAAAGCCTTAAAAACCTGGCCCCAGTTGTTCAAAGGTCACCATCTGTTAAAAATAAGGACAATTCTCGATCGTAAAGAGAAAATATGCAAAAACTTAAAATAATGACTCCACCATCTTCCGGGCATAGGGATGGCGCAGTGGAGAGAGCACTCGCCTCCCACCAATGTGGCCCGGGTTCGATTCCCAGACTCGGCGTCATATGTGGGTTGAGTTTGCAGGTTCTCTGCTCTGAACCGAGAGGTTTTTTTCTGGGTACTCCAGTTTCCCACTCTCCTCAAAAACCAACAATTGACTTGATTTGCGTTAATTGTTAATTTCAGCTTACAGTGTGCCCAATTAGTACTCCAGCGCTAGAAAGACTAGACATGCACTCAAATAAAGTTCCCTTCCTTTCCTTCGCGCTCAATTCGAAACTTCTCAAATAGAAGGAGTGTTTGAAAACTATCAAAACATCACTTTTAGCTATTATATTAATTCAGAATTTGTACGAAAGAACTGTGCAATTGTGCTACTTCTTTCAATGCTGGACAAGTATCAGACAAAACACACTCGCAGTCTATTTACGCCAACGTTTTGAAAGATGATGATTAACGAAAAAAGAAAACAAAAAAACACTGGGAAAAGTTTTCTTCTTTCATCTCAATAGATCCCCATTCGGTCCTTTTACAGGAACAGATTGATTTGCTCTCCATAAAAGTGGCTTCATAGATCGGCTTGTTCGGTATAGCATGAATATCAATAAGATCATGGGTTCAAATCCCACGGAAGCGTTACTTAAAGCGGGGGAGGGGGTCGGGAGGTTTGGAGAAAATGTATGGTGCTGAGCGACTGTGCCGGGGATAGAGCGTTTTCACATGACGTCATGGCAGCCATGTTGGTGTTCCAAGACAAAGGAATGGCGGCCATGATGGTGTACCAAACTAATCCTCCGGGAATTGAACTCTATTTTTATGCAAATACTTTCCTTTGTTTCGATAATACAATATGGAAGCTAGTCACGTGAGTGAAAACGCTCTATTAGAAAGACGACGTTTTGAACGCTAGCTAATCCGTACGAGAGAATAAACAAGGAGCAGGAATGGCTTATTGTGATGTCACTCGCCTCCCACTAATGTGGCCTGGGTTAGATTCCGGACTCGTTCGTTACGTTTGTTGTTGGTTCTTTACTCTGCTACGAGAGGTTTTTCTCCGGGTTCTAAGGTTTTCTCCTCTCCTCAAAAACCAACATTTCTAAGTTCAAGTTCGATCGGATGCAGGAAGGACCTCCCTGAAAACCACTTTCGAGTGAGTGGAGCTTCCTGTGTAAACATCTTCAATTTCAATTTTTAATTTAATAAATGGAATGGGAGCTTTTATGTTACATGGTTAAGCCACGAGATGGGTGGGAGTATAGCATCAAGAAAAACAACTAACTAATTTGGCTTAGAATGATGTTCATGTAGTAGACTCACATAAGAAAAAAACCTAATTCTCGGTTTTCACATGACGTCACGACCGCCATGTTGGTGCCCCTAAACAAAGAAAAGGCGGCCATGTTGGTGCCCCGACCAAATCCTCCGGGAATTTAACTCTATTATTATGCAAACGCTTCCTTTTGTTTTCGTTGAAAAACATGGCTGTTGATCACGTGAGTGAAAACCAGCAATAGCTGATGACAATAAGTGCCTTCGAAAACAATCTAGTCAAATTAATGCAAGGATTATTCCTTTTCTGTCAAATTACTTACCACTCAAGAGTTTCAAGGGAATCCCGTACTCGTGAATGGCTGTCTTCGACGCAGAATCCACTCTAAGAAACCTCTGCCGCGGCCGTGCTCGAATTTCAAGTTTAAGAAGAAAATCAGTCACTCCTTGTCAGCGGTCTGTCGTTCTCGAGAGACAACTGGGTTCGCTCCTCAGTCAAAATCTTTTCAAACTAAATACAACAAAAAGACGTCGGAAGGTTTATTATGCAGGGACGTGTTGCATCCTCAAATGTTACAATTACTAACAATGTATCTCTTTTTAATCGATGGTGACTCGGGGATGCTCGGAAAAAAATCCGAGTGCTGCTCTTGCAGGAGTCGGACCAACGAGCTTCCAATTATTAGTAATCGGACTAAGTTCGTAGGTTCAACTCGTGCAAAAGGAGCATTCGGATTTTCTTCCGAACATCCGCGAGGTACCATCGGAAAAAAAGACTTTCAGTACCGGGGTCACCATGTCCTTCACTATAATAGTAATACAACCCAAAAAGGTAACACGGCTTTACCTACAATTGTTGTCTAACCACTCTGCAGTGAAACGACAACAAAATAATTTCTAACTAAAGGCCCGGGCAAACATCTTCAACATCCGTTCGAGTTTGAAGAACGATGTTCACTGCTGGGGTGGGGAAACGGTTTCGACAAACCATCAACATTTGATTCAACAAGGCTTCACGAGAGGCCCGGTATTTTGTCCCAGGCTGCAGGTTCATTAAAACGGCAGTCGGCTCTGCTTCGCCACAGCTGTCATAGTGAATAACAAAAGTCTGACGAACTCAGTATAGCTTACCCTCTGTAGATAAGTTAGAACAAGGCTTTTTCTCTGCAAGCTTGCCTGTACCGTCCTCAATAGCTCTTTAATGTTATCCAGGCGTTCACAATCATCGTCCATAAGGATTATGGGGTCTTAAATGGAAAAAGTAACGCTTTAGAGATGAAGGATAAACGGATGGCCTAATTTCTAAATAGTGCACCTTAGCTCAGATATCGGGGGTGCAATTCGAGCCACCGCAATCACCTGTAAAATCCGCCTACTAAAGATAGCAAGCTTATTTGTGCTTTGACAAATTACTCACCATGACTTAAACTTTCCACTATTTCCAAATTTAACACAGCTTCATCGTAATCCGGTTGTGTCGGTGGTGCCAGGCTGCGAAGTGATTTGCCCACAAACTCGCCATCTTTGATATCCAACCTCTTCTTGTCCTTATCATAAACGACTCGACAAAACTTGAATAGGAATGGAGCTCGAGAATTTCGGATCACCATCGGTGGAAGGACTTTAGTGCTAGTAACGTGTCCCGTAATCCAAGCGTTCTTGCCGAGCCAAGAGGACATTTCCGATGGAGCGTGGAGATTTCCTGAAACAGTTGTCTGCAGGAAAGAGAAAACATAATATGAACAATTAAAAAAAAAACTTATCATTTTTTTTTATGTAATTTTATTTCTCGCAATGATGACGCTTCATCTCTCCGAGCGAGTATCATTCCCTTTCTCGCATGCAGTTAGCTACCTCAGACCTCCCAACAAGGGACCGTCGACAAGCCCCAACGATCTTAGGTTCATTCAACAACATTTGGTTGAGAGTGTCTAACAGGCGAGGGTGAGTGGGTCGTGGGTGGGTGGGTGGGTCGTGGGTTGTGAGTCGTGGGTCGTGGGTCCCTAACCCTAACCCTTTTTTTATCAACGACTGGAAATTCTCGAAACAGACACAAACAAACAAACAAACACGACCCACGATCCATCACCCACGACCCACGACCCAACCACCCACGCGATTTAGCCTCACCCCATTTGGTTCCTTCTGCAGGTACTGGAGCAGAGATTTCGTAAAACAAACGAAACAAAAGACATAAAACCAAAGAACTCCAAATAAAGACTAATTCCAGGTGACCAAAAATACAATTTCCAGTACATGCAGCATTTCACAATACAGCGTTTTCACGTGACGTCACGGAGGCCATGTTTGAGTTCCAAAACAAAGAAACGGCGGAAATGATGGTGTACCAAAGCAATCCTCCGGGCATTGAACCCTATTTTTATGCAAATACTTCTTGTTGTTTCAGTAATGCAGTATGGCTGCTGGTCACGTGAGTGAAAACGCTCCATACATCAATGGTGCCGCAATTGAGTGGTTTCACTCATGTGATCAGTGACCTTGTTTTTCCACCAAAACAACAGAAATCGTTTGCATGATAATAGAGCTCAATACCCGGAGGATTAGTTGGGTACACCAAGATGGCTGCCGTTCCATTGTTTAGCAACAACAATACGGCCGCCGTGACGTCACGTGAAAACACTCTATACCGACTTTCACATTTAGCTACAACTGAGTATGATATTGTGTATGAGAACGACTGCTGAAATTAACTTCGTATGCAAGCTCTAAAAAAACCACTTGTTAACTAATTGTTGTTCTTAACGCCTTATGACGTTCCGTAAAGCAAGGAACGAGGGGTAGGTAAGGGTTTTTCGCAGGTTTAAGGCGATTCCCTAGAAATAGAACTTGTCATAGATTTCCGATAACACTTTGCACACTGTTACAGCATGTACAAGAGATGATAAATATGTGATAAAAAGGGAGGAGGGGGGGGGGGGGGGGGCGGTCAAAGTGCTCGTTTCCATGGTACGATGCTGACGAATACGACTGTTTAAGCCACTTTGACAAATTGGACAAATTTCGCTCGATTTTATAAATGTAATCTCTGATATAACGCATCAGAGCCTGAGGTTATTCTGTGGTTAATTCCCGTAAGTACCTGAAAAATGTATTTGAATGCCTTTGTGAGTACTTAACACGCTATAATAGATTTAACTTGAGTGTGTGCTGTTGTATTGGTAATGGCTCCTTCCATACAATTTTATGAAATTGCCAAAAAACTGGCCATAGATTTTTTTGCTACTCCATGAAGACATCGTTCTCAGCAAAAATATGATATAAAAAATGGGGGTCAACCGTACTCGTTCAGGAGAAATTAGCCATTCCTTGACGGATTAAGCTTGGCGTCAATGAAAGTCCGCCATTTTATCAATGTGCGCGAGCTAATGCGCGCGCCAATGACGCAAGAAATTTTGCGCAGTAGGATTGCATAATGCAAAACTAGGGAATCACCTTAAATTCGGTTACGAGATATAACAGGATAAGTTGTGCGCATTCATGTTTTTAACATTCCATACGTTGTCTGCATACGTCGCGCGGGAAGCCTGGAAGACTGCTCAATCTCCAATTTCTCCTTGAAATAAAACCCCGTTTACCTGCTTCCCAATATTAGCCCAATATTTTATTTCGTTCCCAACCCCGTTCCCAATATTAGCCCTCCAAAATGTTCTTAAAGCAAGAGGCTACGGGCAGCCTACAATTTGTTCGAAGGACTTTTAGCCGACTTCCTTTAAGTTCAGAGTATTTCAGTGGGTTTTTTTTTCCTGTTACAATATCTTGGTAAATATCCAGTATCAATTTCGTAGTCCGAAGTCCACAGTCCACAGTCCGTGACCCACTGATAGGGTTACGTGCGATCGTGGATATTTGTTTACATTTAAAACTGTTGTTAACGGCACTGGGTCCAATCAAAACCAGAAAACAGATGCTTTACAAGTCTCTACGATGATATTTAAAAATATTTAACACTTTTTCTTAACTATACTTGAAGAACTATAAAGTCACGATATCTGTTACAGAGTCATATGGATATTTATGGATTATTTATTTCCCCATTCAATGGGGAAATAAATTCCTCCGAAAGGAAGAGATACCGAATTCGAATCCCACTTAAACTGCCTTCTACGAGATCGCGCGGGACAGAGAAATCTTACGTATGCGCAGCCAGAGCGCGACCCGAAAAACAAAAGCTCAAGTCAAAAAACGGAGTTGAAAGCTCCAAAGTAAAAAGTACAAGCAGTTGAGTTGAAGAAACTAACAGTATCCCATACCTGATGCATCCTGTTTCCGGCCAAAACGAACTTTGAACTATAGACCACGTCCGTTACAAGAAGCAGGTGTTGACCTTCAAGTGGCTTCATTTCGTCAGGATTCAACGGCGCAGCTGAAAGAAGGGCACGGAGGTCTGGGTCCAAGAAATATTCTTCGGTCAGCTCGCCAAGTTCGAGGTCCCCGGGTGTATCGTTCGTTTTCAGTTCCACTTCTCCGCTGTCAAATCCCCCAATAGACACATCCAAGCCACTGTCCAATTGGAAATACAAAAGAATAGAAGTAATGTCTGCTACGAGATGAGATATCATAATTGATGAGCTCCTGGAGCGATTAATTTTCTCATCCCAACAGCGCTTTTCTCACGTACAAAAAAAGCCATTTCCGAGTCCATGTCTGCCTCCTCTTCAAAGCGAGTCTAAGTGCGAAGTTTTTGTGATGGTAATTAATTCTACTTTACATATGAATGAGAATTAATTTTCATCAGAAAAAATTTCGCACTTAAACTCGCTTTGAAGAGAAAGCAGACATGAACTCGGAAATGGCCTACTGAATCCATTTTAAGACGCAATTGTTTGGTAATATGTAACAACGTGTTAAAAGCGGCTAGTCTGTTTCTGAAGTTCTAATCCTTCTGTCTTCGGTGACTGACAAAAATAAAGACATGCACAATTCGTTTCAAACAATTAATAGGATAAACTCTCAACAACGACACGAATTTAAAAGTCCGATAGCCATAACTCTTTAGCCTCGTGCGATCAAGCCTCTCTAAAATTCTGAACGTGACAACAGCTTGTCATTAGAGACATCTCAGATTGCTTAGTCTATTTGATAACGGCTGCACCCTCAAATATAGCAATTACGTACAAATATAACAGGTCTGTAGCCACTATTAACAAAAATGTTAATAATAAGAGCGAGTTTAAAGTGCCCCTATAATAAAAAAAAATCAGTTCCTTTTTTTTCTTCAGATTTCGAAAGTGTGTTTGCTTAACACCTGACTGGCAAAATTGTGAGCTTAAAGTTTTGTTCAAAGGCCTTTTACTTTGAGTGTAAGTCTTATGTTTCACGGTCCGCCATTACTGACCGATTGGATCTCAGAGGGTTGGATCCAAGGAAAAGTGACGTTAAAGGCTCACTAGCCTAAAATTTCAGCGTGCGAATGCAGCGTATTATATATGTACCCAAAAACTCCCGTGCTGCACATTAATTCTGCGGCGTACACGTACACACATCGCATTCTTAAACTAGTGAGCCTTTGACGACATTTTGTCCTCGATCCAGCTCTCTAAAGATCTTAAAGTTAGTAATGGCGAACCATCAAATGGGAAAATTCCAGTTAAAATAAACAGGTGTCTTTTTGAAATCAGGGCTTAAAACTTTGGTGGCTTCGTGTTTAGTTAACACAGTTTTAAAATCCAAAGAAAAATAAGAATTGATATTTTGGTCACAGGGGCACCTTAAGTAAGTGCTCAAAACGGAGTGCCGGAAATAAAGCTGTAGCCAATCCTCGTCACATTTTAGGGCGCTTTCCATTTGACAGAACTGACCTGCCAGACAGGGAATTTGGCAGGACTAATTCTACAACGCTTTCAAATTAACACGCTTCGAAGATGATATATGCTTCTCCGTCGATTCTCCAGAAGAATACGAGGGATTGTCATGCAAGTTTCCCTTCAAATTGTTGCATTTTCTTTGACGGATCTGGCCGGCCAGTTCTGAAAAAAGGAAAGCGCCCTTAGTCCAGTGGAATCGCACGCACTCAGTTGGTCACTGACTCGGAGATATTTCAGTAGCGTAATCAAAAGTGACGAACCCAAGATCTGATTACATTTGCGAATAATTGCCTCAAATGAAAGTGTAAACGTAGAGTAATCTTCCAGACATCAGCAACGTACTTTTCTTAGAAACTCTCTCCTTTTTTTCATTCAAGGAAGGTCAACTGAAAACCCAAACTGAGGTACCCTGGGTTTGACAAAATTATGTTGGATTTAAATTTACTGGTTTTCTTGAACAAGAATGACAGATGGCAAACCCCGTCCAATGAGAGCGTCGATGTCTTAACTCCGCGGGCAGTTAAAGAATCCACACACTCTTCGCGAAGAGTTGGGGAAGACTCAACTCGTTCCCGGGACCTCTCCCTTGGATTGACCAGAAGCCAAGGGAGAAGTCCTGGGATCTAGGTTGGGCAAGACTGAGGATTTTCATGTGATATATCGAAAGGTAAATCCCCTGAGATATGACCTAACTCAACCTTATCTACAATCTGAAGAACAATATAGGAGAAAATGAACACAACACTTGCCGTCAAAACTACAAGTCACCACCGGTCCACCACGTACCTGCTAACTTCTACTACTTTCATTTTCTCCAGTCTCTTATTTTCTTTCTGAAGTTTTGACGAGCAAACGTTTTGAAGAAGTTTCCTTTGGTTTTTCTCGACGTAATTCTCCAAACTGGCGAGAAGAATCATTTCCGCTTTGCCAAATGGTCGCTTCCACCACTTCCGCTTCCGTCTTACGATCAGCGCCAACGGAGATAAAATGTTTGATTGGCCGTGGTAAGCTGGGTAGTAGTCTCTTCCGAAATTCTCCGTAATAAATGCCCGGATGGAGTCTTGCGTCATCTGCAGAGAGAGAAAATGGTTCCGGGTTTTGCGGTAGTTTCATTTGCTTTTAAATTTGCTCAAAATTAATTTCTTATCATTCGAAGTCCAATTCTCAGCTAACGAGTTGGAATCTTAATTCAGTGGATTTTAGAAATCAACGAAGTCAGGTCAGGTCAAGTTTATTTAGGCAGTAGTCAAAGAAATACAGTTAAGAGAACTTACAAAGATGAGGAAAATACAAATTCATAGACAAAGAAGACTAACTAACATATACAAATATTGATGATTAGTGCACAGCGACCAAAGTAGCACAGATTAAATATGAAAAA
>OX421456.1:3687500-3690000 GCA_949126865.1 Montipora capitata | reverse complement strand
TTAAGCACTGGCAGCTTCTGCAGGTACTGTACCGGAGCATAAGCGCTCTCGTAAAATTTTAGCTTTCATTTTGTGGTTCGATTTACTACACTATTCACGAGATCGTGTGAAGAAGAAAGCACTGCATTATACTTAACTACACTTTTTACGAGATCATGTGAGGAAGAAAGCACTCGTTTACTGATTAAGCCTAAGCGCTGGTTTTCGTGGTTAGTCCTAAGCACTCTCGTAAAATCCTAGCTTACATTTTGTAGTTCGGTTAAGAACACTATTATTAGGCCTAAGCACTCTCGTAAAATTTTAGCTTTCATTTTGCGGTTCGGTTAACTACACTTTTCACGAGATCGTCTTGCCCTTGGACAATTTTCATTCATCGACTACGGGATTGCGGACCGCGGTGGCAGTTCATTATAGCAATATTTCAAAAGTGTAAGCGCTTGTTTCAGTGATTAGGCCTAAGCACTATTGTAAAATTTTAGCTTTTACTTTACGGTTTGAAGAAAGCACACGTTGACTGATTACGCGTAAGCGCTCTTTTCAGTGATTAGGCTTTAGCACTCTCGTAAAATTGTAACTTTCATTTTGCGGTTCGGTTAACTACACTTTTCAAGAGATCGTCTTGCCCTTGAACAATTTTCAGTCATCGACTACGGGATTGTGGACCGCGTTGGCAGTTCATTATACTGCTTGCGGCAACACATCGGATTGTTGTTTGTTAGTTTGCGTTTTTGTTTTCTTTCAGTGTCATAAAAGTGGACAAGAAATGTGCGAATTCAACACAAAGGTTGACCCATTGTTTCTGCAAAGTCAAAAATTCACTCTCGTAGACGAGGTTACCTTTTTTAGTCTTTAATATCACCACGTAATTCTAGCTTTCATTTTGTGGTTCGCATAACTTACAACACTTTTCACTAGGTAGTGTGAAGAAGAAAGCACTCGTTTACTGTTTAAGCCTAAGCGCTCGTTTCAGTGATTAGGCCTAAGCACTCTCGTAAAATTTTAGCTTTCAGGTTCGGTTAACTACACTTTCCACGAGATCGTCTTGCCCTTGATTGCGGGGGGTAGTTTCTAAAGAAACCATGGTGCTGCGTCGGTGGGGAGGTAACATACAAAAATTTTGTTTTATCAACGGAGTTGATAATGTAAACTGACCACCGTACAGAGAATCTCTATACGGCGTCCAATTTACATTATCAACTCTGTTGATAAAACCAAATTTTTGTATGCGGGATTGAGGCCGCGGTGGCAGTTCATTATAGCGAGATTACCAAATTAAATGAAGACTTAAGCAGAATTAGTAACTGGACTTTTAGAAATCAACTCCTTATAAACCGTAGTAAAACTCTTTTAATTATCTTTGGCACCAGAGCGATGGTCAGCAAAGTAGAGGATTTTCGTCTAAATTTGTTGGGAAAAAAAATTACACCGGGTACCGTTGCTAAGGATCTGGGAGTTGTCCTGGATCCCTGCTTGACATGTAACGATCACATAGCTTCAACAGTGTCCGTTTGCATGGTGCGCCTAGGCCAGATTAATCGAGTTAAACATGCTTTCGACCCAACCACCTTAACTATTATAGTTAATGCCTTAGTTTTTAGCAAGCTATATTATTGTTGTAATGTTTAGAGCAACACCTAGAGCTGAGTACAACTTAAGTAGGATCCAGGCTGTACAGAATTTCGCGGCTCGTATCGTTAGCAGCTCAAGGAAATACGACCATATTTCCCCTATCCTTAAAGATCTAAAGTGGCTACCTGTAAGACAGCAGTTGTATTATCGCCACGCAATAATGGCCTTCAAATGTATGTCAGGGTGCGCTCCAGCCTCTTTATTTTCTAAATATATTCAAAGAGCCATGATCACAAGGCGTACAACGAGGAACTCCCAGATGTTAAATATGCCTTTGAACTTTCCACTTCAGGACAGTCAAACTCTGGAACTCACTAGATTCGACTCTTAAGTTGAAACCAACACTACAGGACTTCAAAGGTTGCCTGAGGAGAAGCCTTCTCTCGAATTTTTTAGTGAATTAATTGCTCCACTTTTGTTTTTATTACATTAATTAATCAATAATTAATCGGTTCGATTAATCTAGTTAATTAGTTAATTAATTGACTTGTATATAGCATTAGTTGTCCCTTGACTTTACTCTGAAAAGCCCATTTGGGACGAATAAAGTATTTATGTATGTATGTATGTATGTACTCAGACGACGAACGAGGAGACTTGGGGCTCAGTTAGCAGTTACACTACAGTGACTTAACACGACGTATATGTCAATTTCATAAGATGGCGTCTAAAAGAACGCTTCGGTATTTCCGGCGGATCACAATTCAGGAAATGTTTATCGTCTTGTGGAGAATTTTAATTTTGGAACTTCTGTTCTACTGGGTGTCGACATTCTTCTACAGTTGTGGTAAAAGGATTTCAATTTCGACTGATGGCAAGATTCGTGAAAAGCTACTATAAAATTCACAGGCACGACATGCATCTTCACGCA
>OX421456.1:3600000-3675000 GCA_949126865.1 Montipora capitata | reverse complement strand
CAAAGCAGGACACTAACGCCTGGTTCACACGTACGACACAAAAACAATACATACTTAATTGACCGCTCCCCATAGGGGCTTTTCAGGGCCAATGAAACACTACGAAACAACAGAACAGAACAACAACAACAACAACTGTTGAGAATCCCAACTGGCAAGAGGCAAACCAGTTGGCTATTCACAAGGGCAGCTGAGAAGTTGAACCAGGGACTATCAGGAACAAATTCAGCAAGTGGTCAGAGCGGGTCTTGAACCCCGGATCTCCGGATCTCAAGGCAAGTGCCCGAATCACTGGGCCACACTGCCTCCTTAAAACGCAAACGAAGTTCACACGTCCACTACAAACGCAAGGGAAGTAAGACACGCAGGCGCAGTTCAAGTCCTCTTTCCAAGATATCGATGGTGGACGAGAATGAACCTGTGTGTGTGTATGTGGGTTTTTTTTTACCTTGCGTTTGCGCTTGCGTTTCCCGGGTTCACACGTGTGAAATGCAAACGCAAGAAAATGGAAAAAACATTCCATGTCCTGCGTCTGCGCTTGCATTTTCGTCGCAGTGTGAACAAGGCTTAACAGCAGACGAGAAGGGTAAACGGCGCACCATCAGTTTGCGTCTCCAGAGCTCATAAAAAAACCAACGGTAAATAAAGACACTTTCTCGTTCTCTGAAAGATCTTGTAACTCTTATATATTTAACAAAGAAGGTCAAAATTTCGCAAGACGCTAAAGAACAATCTCACGATGAAATATTACTTAAAATCGAGTGACCGTCATGAAATCACCAAGAATACCAATAAATTATAGAACCTCCCTAAGCAACTTTAAGCACTATTTAGATTTCTTGTTATTGTTTCGTAACGTGGTACTGCCGATAAAAGTATTACTGTAACTTCATTTTTAGTTTGGTGCAGGTTTTTCGTTACCCCTCCGGCTTTGTGTCGAGGAACTAATATATTATGTCTGTGGTAACAATTTCTCAGGAAAACGAGTACGAATAAATTCCGATGAATGTCACTGGGATTATTTTATTTTATTTTATTTTAGTTCATTTTATTGGCTATTATACTGTAAATATTCTATTCTATTCCATTCTATTCCATTATATTATATTCAAAGCACACAGAGTGCAGAAAGAACAAAGTTGAGGGAGTTGCATGAAGCATTCAAGCTTTTCACCATCCTTAGAAATTCTGTAATAGAGCACCACTAAATTTTGGCCCTTAACCGCTACAATATTCATCACGTCAAGAGACTGTACAAGTCATGGCAATAAATAGCACTTCATTTGACTCTGCGATTGTGTACAGAGTGTTTTCCCGTGACGTCACGGCGGCCATATTGTTGTTGCTAAACAATGGAACGGCGGCCATGTTGGTGAACCCAACTAATCCTCCGGGATCGTATAAAATCTTGTTCTTAGGCCATCGTAGCTTAATTAAGAAAATCACACAAACTGCGGTGATAAACACATACATACGAATACAATGTTTATCACCGCTGTTTGTGTTATTTTCTTAATCCTCCGGGAATTGAGCTCTATTGTCATGCAAACGTTTTCTTTTGTTTCGGTGGAAAAACAAGGTTACTGATCACGTGAGTAAAACACTCTATAGCAACATGTCACGTGACAACAAGAACAAGTAACACGTGGGAGAAGCGTGCTTCCCGAGAAACATAGCAGGCTATGATAAAAAACTTGATAGTTCTGCATCTCCTTTGAATTTCAGCAGTATAGGCAAACTGTTGTACAATTGTAGAAAAAACATGTTTACCATAATAAGCCGAAAACCTTCGCTTGTCCGCCTCACACTTCTTTTTTAATGTTTAATATTTAAGCCTTGCAAAATAAGCGACTTTTGTGACATAGTTAAACTCGGAAGGTTCTTTCTCTTAATAGTATCATTTCGCTATTGTCAACGATCTTTCGTAACATCGAACCATTCTTTGCAATTCATATCGAAACTCGGTTAAAACTTGACCAACACGTTTTAAACTCCAAAGCCAGTTTTCTAGTCGCCATTCAAAACCAGAAACTCCTGTTTCGTTGAAAATACAAGCCATTTATGTCTGCGTTGTCACTGATGCCATACCATCTTTTAGTTCCAACCTACTTTTGGAAAGACTTAAACTTGTTTCTCAGGATATATTCCTCTCAAAACTGACGTTCGATGTTTTCGTAGTCTGTTTGGATGGATTATTTTGGGAGCAAATTCCGAGAACCGTAACATGTCAGTATTAGTCTTTGTTATAACTCAAAGTGTTCTTTTTTTTCGGCTTAACTTTCCATTTTGATACAAATGACAGATATTCAACATACAGACGAATTATCGATGGAAACAAGGATTAAAACTCAATTCTGAAAACATCAGTAAAAAAACGTCAACCGATTTCCGTTTTGTCTGCAATGCAGCCGCGGAACCATGGGCTGCGGAGGGGAAGATCAAAGCGAGACTAAAATTACGCAACGTCAAGGGAGCTATCGACCGGAAATAAACATGTGAGATGTCAACAAACGCGCGACTCGAGTCACTGTTGATGCAAGAAAGCGAACGTCTATCAACGGATATCGCAGGGTGGTCTGCAACATATTGATTGTCACAATAACTGCGTTTGGAAAGAAAATACGGTTTTTATTGCACGGCACGCGGTCATTTACAATATTAACATCTTGCTTAGGTTATTTAACGGCATAAAGGAGCTGAAACAATATATGCTTACTTTGTCTTCTCAAAAGTAAAGGCACTGAGGCCGAGAAAACTTTGTCATTTTCGCCTCGAATGAAACGAACTTGCATTGATATTGGGAAATATTCCTAGAAACAAAAACTTAAAAATATATACTGTATACCTATGAAAGTTGAGCTGCGGAGTGCAAGTTATGTAAAAATATACGCATGTATTTTTTCTAGGAAATTTAGGAAGCAAGTGTGGATTACAATGCTTGCATGAGGCAGCCCTGAGAAGCTTCCGTAGTGTTTGTTTACAACTACAAGTTCCTGTTTCATCGTTTTTCCGGTCTTTTTCTCCAAGTGCAAGACGGTGCTGTTCCAATTTTTATCCCCGTTGCGGAGAACACTTGAAAGATTGGAAATATAGGATTTGTTCTGGTTTAAGATTGTGGAAACTGCCTTGAAAAGGGTTATTAACATACTAAAAATGTAGATGATAAGCACGTCTATACTTTCATTACAAAAGTAGAGTTTTTCCTCACACGATAATGAGTTTTCCTGTGCTTGGCTAAATGATCCGAACGAGAAAATTTCTTATCGCAGAGGTCGCATATAAACGGCTTGATCCCACTATGCGATCGCTTGTGCCGGGCCAACTCATCGGATCTTGAAAATCGCCAATTGCATCCTTTCCACGTACAAGCGAAGGGCTTTTCTCCAGTGTGTCGTCTAATGTGGGCTTTCAAATGGGAACTCTTGGTGTACATCTTGGTGCAACCAGGAAAGCTGCACTTGTATTCGCGCGAGGAGACGCGGCGTCGCGCGCGCTCCCTACGGGGGCCGGCTTGTGTTTTGCTGTTTGAACCTGGTTGGTCCTTTTTGGTAACAACTTGACCTTCTGCCCCGGAACAATCATAATGAGCAGCAAGCCCTTCCAGTTTAACAGACATATCACTGCTAGAATCACTTAAACACGGCGAATCACTACAGCGTTGGTTGTCGGGCAACAGAAGACTCGCTGATAGCACGAGGTTATCTTTCACGTTGGCGTTCCTCTCGTTTAATTCAAACGCTTGCTTGTAATAGGAATTAAAAACCGAGGAAATAAGATGGTCTTTAAGTTCCCCTGCCTCGTCGCACTCGGGTTGCAGGACAATCTGTTCATTCATTGAATCGACAATACCTTTGGAAAATAAATAATCAAGGTAGAAGTCAAACGGACAGGTCAGGTCCATAGAATCAACATGTTGTTCCTCTGTTGCATCCAAGCTTTCTAAATATCCACACAGCGGAAATTGTTCGTCCAGTTCTGTAAAATCCAAAGCACTCGAATCCATAAATTCTTCAAAGAGTAATTCGGGTTCCATGTCTACCAGAGGCTGGCTAAAGCAAAGCAGTTTCTGGACTGTTGAAATTTTCCGCCTTGCTCTGTACCAGCGCTGGGAGGCATGTGGTTACTAGCAATCGCTCAACGAATTAAATACCCTGTGGTCGGTGGCTAGCCTTTTTTAAAGCTTTTCTATTGGCTTATCAAATCATCAACGAGTATTCTAGCTGATAATAATCTTAGAGAAACAATCCACTTCCGATGATTTGATTGGATGCAGGCTTCATTGCCGACACTGGAGTAAATTTGTTGCAAAATTTTTAAAGTACACAAATTTTGTTACCGAAGAATTATCCGTTGTGACCTCTTGACTCCAGATTCCTTTGTTTCATGTTTCGTGTTCCAGCCCGTTCCGATGGAATGTGTTAAACCTAAACTTTTCATAGTTTCCTCAAAAAATATAAACACGATCTGGATGTCATCATCCACGAACCAGCTAAAGCTTGCATTGTTTAGGAAAGAAAATTAATTAACCTTGAAGGCTTAACTGCAACTCAGTGGGCGCTAAAGCCAAGAGGATACCATTTTAGGACAAATTTTTATTTGCCTTCAAAATCGAAGAATTCTTTATAAGGCTTTTTCTTCTCCAGGTTCGTCACACTCTTAATAGGTGAAGAAAAGGTCACGATTAACATAGCACGTGCGTGCACGATATGGATAATTACTTCCCTTGCACAATACTCGCATTTTGCCCTTAGCGCCATACACGGTATTCGACATTTACTGGTTTAAATGAAACGCCAGGAGATGCCAGACTTTTCTTTCACTTCTGGCCGATATCATTGGATTTACATGACGTTTGTCAAGTTGACGTGGATTTTTCGTACATTATATAAAGCTGGTTGGCAAACTAAGTAGCTGTTATTCTATTGCTCGTCCATTTTTCATTATGAGTGCTTACGAGGCTAAACAAACAAAACGGAAATCTGAGTTGGGATGACAGCTTAACGATGAAGCAACCCTTAATGCACGTATTTTAAACAAAATAGACGAAAATCAAACCTAATGGGTTGTTTACAAGGTGATAATCCACAGGGAGATAACTTTCTCCAATGGGCAAGACAATTCCGCCTCGACGTTTCTTGTTCCACACGAATCTGGAATCAGGCTTTTCAGCACTCGAGGTATAAAAGAATTGCTGACAATGACGTCAAGGAGAAATTAAAAAAGAAAACAAATCGCTTAGCACTCGGGCAATTTTTCAACTATTCTTTCAGTGCTTGGCTTATCGGCACGCGAGTGAAGACAACAATCTTCGGCAAATGTCCAATTTTCTTCTTCCCACGGATTTTCCAAAAATACGACTCACGCGCTTATGAAATTGTGACAGCACTTTGGGAAAAAATGAATGGATATTAAAGTGCGGGCTATAGACGAATGAGAGCAGTGATCATTTAGCTGGACAACTCACTGAAGCAACTGTCTCTTAATAGAGACCTGAAAAACTCAGGTGGATCTAATAGGAGTTGTCCAGCTGAGTGCAATGATCATTTTCTCTCACTCGGCTTTGGAAAATAGTGACGCACTTAAGACATTGTAGCAAAGATGGAGAACACACCTTTTAAAACCATCTGAAACGTCAGCTTAAAAAGTGGCTAATTCCTCATCCCTATACAAGCCTACTATAATGGCAAAACAATATATTTCTGAAAGTTAAACAGTAATCTCTTAAACATTCGTCCAACAAAAACTAGGATATCTGCAAAAACTAGTGACATTGGTTGAAGCCTTCAAGTTTCTACAACAGCATGCAGTAACTCTTCCAGATTCTCGCACATGCTGCACGATGTAAGGAGAGTTTAGATTTAGATCAATTCGGTGTGCTTCAATCCTAATCAATCTAACATCGGCTAAAAGACTAGATAAAAGTTTCTTCAACAGCACTAGTAACTTTGTTTCTAATTTCCCAGATTCTCGCACACGTTTCGCGATGTAATGAGACATTAGATTTGGATAAAGCGAATTCGAGAAGCGGAGAAGGGTAAACCAGGTGGCGATACAATAAGGGAGAAAGCCAAGGGGTCAGTTTATTCCATAAGATCGGTGAACATCTTAGCTAAAATAGTGCAGTTCAATTTTGTTCCTACTTCTTGATATCTGTATCTGCATCAAGAGAATCCATCAGAAGTATGGTATATTTAGATTTGAAGCGCTCACAATTAAGAAATGCATGTATTATAAACATAGCTGGACAGATTGCTTAGTGTATGGATGATTTACTTTACTTAATTTTATTTAACGCTTAGTATCATGATGATTGTCATTGTTTAATACTGTATCTTTCGTTTTCATCTTTCTTCTTAGGTATACTCTACTTTAACTAGGGAGTGCCAATAAAGTCACTAAGCAGCGCAATCGCTGAAATCTACCATGGGTTCGAATCCTGTAAGTTTCTGCATGGCTTCCTGTACACCTCTATGAACTACGACGACCATTCTCGTTTAGAGTTGTTGCAGATGTTGCTGTTGTTCTTGTTACAAAACAAACTGTTCAAGAGATAGGAAAACATAGACGTGACGTAAAGAAGGGATGGGAGGGAGAGGGGGCAGTAGTGTGCGGTAGGCAGAGAAGTATAGCTGCAGATCTGGCAACCATGTTCAGAGAATGTAACATAAGCATATAAAATCCCGATCAGCGATCGAAATGTTATAATTTGGAGTAAGGTCCAATTCTGAAATCAATCGCACCAGAGTTAGAAAAAGAAGTTATAATTAAAAAAAGGCAGTTTAATTTTAATTAAATCTCGACCCTAACCAGTCTTACGGCTACTGCAGTAACCGATTATATGTATAACAATCTTTATTTTTTGTGAACATAGTTTTCAGTGTTGTTTGCTCTTAGTTAAAACACGACTCTACAAGTATACTTTTCCTTTCACCCAACATATTATAAATAAAGGATGTTGCGTTCAGTGCCATGGATAGCCATAAAAACTTACTCTTTGTACATAAATTACTTGGGAGTTAAAGAGAAATTTTGTGTATTACACTTTCAACAAAATCATCACCGACAAACAGCCAGCTGTCCATAACAACGCCCTTTCCCCACTGGCCAAACCCAATCCAACTTCCTATGATCAAATCAAAGCTTTTTACAAATATTCACAAAATAACCAAAATAGGCGATCGTGCCCGAGCTTGTTCGATTTGCATCTTGCGATATCTTTCATCAATCCACACTAGAAAAATATTTTACTTCTCGGAAATTTAAGATTTGGCTTAAGAAAGAGAACCCGTTGTTGTTAATCTGTTTTATTTTTCTCACTTCGGCTTGCGAGTTGTCAGTATTTACAAATACTTGGAGAAGCCTAAGAAATACAAAAATAAGGTGGAAACTGAAAACACGAGCCGATGCATAAAGACAACAAAATCCGAGAGCCGGGAATTAAGGCAAGCTATGACAGTAATCATTTAAACAACTACCAAACGATATCCATGATGCTTTGGAGTCATGTTTGGATTAAAAGCAGCCTCTCTCTTTACATATTGAGAAAATTGTTAACCAAAACGATGAAAATTGTAATACACGAGTCACTCGTGAAATGTTATTATGGCAAACTGAAATGGTATGTCATCTCTCTTACTTCAAAATTATGCAGTCAAAAAAAATAATAAATCAACGAAAAAATTAGTGCTATCTGTGGGTTTGCAAGAGACGCATTAAAAAAATTCCACACAAGATAATCTTTGCAATAGGAAAGTCCGTTCAATCTCACCTAGATTAAAGACCACGTAGATCGGGAAAGAATGGAAAAATAGGGCGACATTTCGTTTATTTGCTGAATAACAAAATTGAGAACGCACCGGAATACAAGTTGTTAAGACAAGATTAAACGTTAACTGCAAATTTCACGAAACGTGAAAATCACGAGCTCATTAAGTCGTTCCATATGATATGGGTGGAAACCTGTACGACTTTAAGAAAAATAAGTTCTAATCATGCACGCGTGGAGGACTTGGCAGAACGACTGCGGACATTTGGAGCAATGGAAAAGTTGCAATAGTGTTTGAAAGGCATGCAAACGAAGCAAAGGGCCCTTGAGGATTCCGATTTCCCCGTTTCTGACGTGACCCCAGCTTGACCTGTTATCGTGTCTTGTTATCTGGACTCTCACAAAAAGCCTCATATTGCGCCCACTCGTATCCTCATTTCAATAATAGCTATTCAATTTTGGTACCCTCAAATGGAAATGAATAGCAACATTTATCAAGATTGCATGATTGATAAGCAATCTAAAATTCAAGTGTTTCTTAAATGCACACAAGCATTCTTTGCAAATTTTCACGAAAGTTAAAAATAACTTCGCAGGAAAGAGCATCTCTTTTCTACAGTCAATCAAGCTCGCTTCCTATCACTAACTAATTTGTTTTCCTTTCTACTTTTAAAAACATAAGGCGCCAAAAATACACGAAGTGTCCGTCAGGACTTTAATATTTAAAACTATTCACTTCAGAGCAGTACCTGATTGACGTTCAAAATTTGAGCTCTTTAAATCTATATCCGTACACCACGGTGTGTGGGTTTAAACTGAAGTCTGCTTCAAGGCTACCGTTGATTTTAATAAAACCATGCAAGAGACAACAAGTTCAATATCATGGCGACTTGAACCCACATGCAATCTCGCATTGCTTTCGAATTTCTTAAATCTGAGAGCACTTTTGTTTTGTGCCAGACGAAATCGATTAATGCTCACGAAAAAGTGTAGAAAAACTCATTTGAAACTTCGCCATTGGCGATAATTTCAGTACTTCAAATTTATCAGTACTCATCTACTCTGAAGTTCACTTAGTTATCACAGATGCCCGTCACTGTTTCAATTGTGCCTTGCAGCTTCGATATGGTTTTCAATGGCGACTTACGTCTAAGAATTTCCGACCTATTTCTAGCAATTAGGTTGGGTTTTTTGGGTTAAGGGTAAATGCAAGTACTTCACTCGAGGACCGGAATTCAGAGGACAGTTTGTGACGTGAACTGTCTGTATTCCCAGATGCGAGTGATGTTGAAGTTGGCAAGAAAAGCGAGGGGGCGCTTCGTGAAGCTTGTTGAGACTGTCAGTGAGGTGAATTTAATTAACTGTACTTGCACCTCTGGACACTCAGACGAAAACACAAGCAGCCAACCACAAATCAACGCATCCGTTACGTTAACTTGCCTTCATATCGATCGCTCGTGAAAAAAGCATGTCGTTTTACGTCAAAACATCATCGTGATTTTCATACTTTCCAAGGCTCCAAGACATTTTGAGCACTTAGTTGCATTATAACTAGGATAGCTTGCGTAGCATGGCGGTTTTGGTTGCTAAGTAATAAAGGCGGGCGAGGGCAGAAAAACCGCGAGGAGATTGGGGCGGGAGCAACTTATTTTTCTCGCGGCTTCGACACTCGTTCTCGCGCGCTTCGCGCGCGAATTTCGCGGCTTCGCCGCTCGTGCGCCCGGCTCGACAAAACCGCCATGCTACGCAGGCTATAACTAGGAGTAATGTGAGTTTCGTGGGGACGAAATGTGGGTTCTGGAATATGCGAGGGAGTATATGATATTTCCGTCCTAGTTCACATTCTCATTCGAACGTGAGCATGATGCCTTACTTAAATACCGATACATACGTAAATCCTGTGGAATTAGGCGTTTAGAATCCTATATGAAATCCTAGTAGAAGAAAGGACTACTACGCACGATGTAATTCGTTGGCTGTGTACGCAACACGTAAACAGCATATTTGCATGTTTGGTTAAGCAACAATACTTCCGATTCGTATAAACATATATTCTATAATATAACACTTATACAAGAACTCTTCTATTTTTAAAACAAAACAGCATGAACCTGTTAACAATGGGAGACACGTGGCGTAGTTGCTGGCACGCCGAACTCCCGGGGTCGCTAGTTCGAGGTCCTGCTCAGAAACGGTTTTGTTTCCTCGGAAACTTTGCTCGTCACTGTCTCTCTTCATGTGTAAAGGCGACATATTAATTGGGGTAACTCTGTGATAGAATAGCATCCCGTACTGGGTGGGGAAGGGGGGGTGTGGGGTTGCTATAGAAACCGGTCAGCCCTGAGGAGCTCACAAGCGACTTTTTAAACAGCGGATGTACTTTTGAACGACACCTAATTGCTCATCGATAGCGCCCACGTGGAACAACTAACCTCAATACACACACAGCGGACTCGGATTTTTCAGTAAAAAAAAAAGAAAAAAAAGGAAATGAAAACTGCAATAGAAACGTGATAAATGACTGAACAGCCGAGAATAAACGAACATTGGACCGAAAGTTCAAGTCTGGAGAGCACCAATCAATTTTCTTTTCACCCGGCAAAGACGACAGACATTTATCTCATTTACACGTACATAAGCTTTTGGGTGGTAAAACCACGCTGAATCCCATTTGAACAACGGAAAAGTTGTCAGCTTGGAAAATATAAAGATGTTCCTCTTATCAAGTTGTAAAGTTTAGAACTTGATATGATATTCAATGACCAGTTCTTGTGCCTGTACTTGTCCTTAATCAGCGCGCGGTTAAATGAACATCAGTAAAAAAAAACAGTGGGTAATAAGCAGTAAAGCAGTATAATCAGTAAAAAAAAGAGTGAGTATAGCCAGATAATAAATTCTACATAAATAATGTTGGCTAGCCGCTTCGACGCAAAAGCGAAAACAGCCAAATGAAAAAGATCCTTATCTGGCAATTAAGGCGTGCTTTCACAGCCCAACAAGAAACATACTCAGATTTTACAACCTTTGGAAGGACAAATGTAACTGTTTCACCAGTAAGTGCATGGCTGTGTCGCGAAATTTAGCCTAATTCAGCGACTGGGAACTGAAAACAAAATTAAGGGAAGCGTAAAATTAACTACTCAAAACAATGAGGGAAGGTTTGATCTAAAAGCCAATACAAAAGGCAGCCGGAATGGCCAAAATTGAATGAGATTAAAATGAATTGCAATTAGGGTTTTTGAACGAACTGCTCAGCCTAACAGTTTTTCAAAGTATATCTCTGTTGTTGATAACTTAAATTATGGATGCTCAACAAACATTTTTGTCGCGACACTTTGATTTGTGTTGTTTGAAAGTAATTTCTGGGTTAACGTTGAACTTCAGTTGCATAGCGAATACTGAGGAGTGAGTAATTAGTAAAACTACACTGTGACAAAATGAAATGTACTGCCGTGAAACAGCCTCTTATACGCGTTTGCGCATGTTGCTGCTTGAGTCACCAGTCAAAAGCAGCACTTACAACTTACAGAAAGCCCAAAAAGTGGTTCAATTTAGCAACCTGTTAAAAGCTTATTTTGAGATGGCTATTGCCTCGCTCTCCAAAGCTAGAAGCAACGGTGCCATTGTACCGTCGAAATAGGGATAAAACCAAAATCTATTGCGACTTCCCCGTTCATACAATTATTCGTTATGGCTAGCGCGATCTTTTTCTGGTAAACTGAAGTTATGATCTAAACATTACACGGGATGGTAGATCGCAATAACGTTATCCTTTATTGACGATAACTGTTTAAAAGGCAAAAGCTGAGGTTTCTTTTTTTACCAATCTTATGAAATTTTGAAAACCGACAAATGTGGGTGTTAAGGGAATTTTTTTACAAATTGGGGAGGGTCAAACCTGTTTTACTCTCAACCCGGGGAGGGTTATAGTTTTTTTTGGCAAGGAAAAAATTACTCCATGTCGCTTCTATTTTGTATATACAAGCAAAGCTACCAGTAGAGATTAATCTAAATTATTTTACAGGTGTCGAAAAATTTACTTATCAAAAAACTATCTGCTCCCAACTAACATAATTGTCTCTCTCGACCCGTGCCCGTTTTCGCCAATATTTTGATGTTTCCGCGCGGGGTTCTGGTATAAAATCAGTCTCCGGTGAGGATTCGTCACTTAAGCTAATCGAACTTGAACCGACAACTCGATCTACTACATCACTATATTCGCCCTTTGGGTTCGGGAACCACCCTAGGTGTTTATCTTTCCACTGCTCTGGACTTGTGCTTTCACTTGTTCCCGCAGCCGATGTGCCATCAACTGAGTCACAACACATTTCCCTCTTTCTATTCCTCGTACATCCTTGCCCATTTTCAAGTTTTCACCGTACAATCACACGCCACACAATTAACTACTTTGTGCCCAGATGAACGCGGTTATATGAGTAACACTTCCAGTTTGTTCAGTATTTCCACTTCCGGTTATTTTTGTCGTGGATAGGTTGAGGGGGGTGGGAGAGGGTCAGATGTTTTTGTTTGGGTATTTTTGAAGGGTCATGCATTAATCCATTACAGGAAGTGGGAGGGCTACGACTTTGTTCGCAAAAAAATTCTAAAATACCCCGGCCCACCCCCCCCCCCCCCCCCAATAAAAAACGTACCTTCCCTAAGTTTGTTTTGAAAATACATGGTGCGAGGTTAACTTGTACTTCGAATCAGTTAAACATTTGTTAACCGAGTGAACGTGACTACATTTGATTGCCTACGTCGAACTTAATTTAAAAAACCGGAAAACTTAAGATTCGACTTCATTGAAAATTAAATCGGAAGAATTTTGGATTAAAGCCTCGTTTACACTAGCAAGTTTTCCTTGACAAGTTTTCCTTGGCAGTGTAAATGGAAAAATATGACAAGTTGTTCCTTGTCAAGTGTCCATGCTAGATTTTGAACAAGGACACTTGTCAAGGAAAAACTTGTCAAGGACGATATTTGCTAGAGTAAATTACTTGTCAAGTGCACTTGTCAAGGAAAACTTGTCATATTTTTCATTTACACTACCAAGGAAAACTTGTCAAGGAAAAACTTTTCAAGGAGAACGTCTAGTGTGTACAGTTGGCAAGTTTCCTTGACAAGTGGACTTGTCAAGGAAAACTTGCTAGTGTAAACTCTTGTTCTTAGGCCACCGTAGCTTGATTAAGAAAATAACACAAACAGCGGTAATAAACATTGTATTCCAACGGTGTAAATGAGGCTTATTCAGGAAACAAAACGAAGGTAAGCAGCGTACGATGTAATTGTGCGTTCGTGTAACCCTTTTTCCTGCAAATCCGCAAGGAGAGTGGATTAAAAATAATTCAATTAGAAAACGAGTATAGCCCAAGGGTATGGCATGATTATTGATCAGGATATCGTTGTTTATTATTATAATTGTGTGCATAATCATGGTAATGTATTTATATACGCGTATCACATACAGTTTCATGGCGGTTTACGATAATTATTCTCAAACCTGCACCGGGGGTCTTCCGCCATATCTTCACAAACAGTGTGTGGGTTCTCAAATCTTCCACAGTGTTGATCAACAAGAAGGGTCCAGCGAGAAGGAGCCTACGGTTTCTAGACTTTATCCGAGACGACTTGAACGTCTAACCATTGATTTTGCAGGTTACGAACCGGAGATCTCTCGCATAAAAGTCCGATGCTTAACCAACTGAGCCACCGAAGAAGACAACGAAATTTTCAAGATAAAAAGTTCTAAAAGGCAATTTGAGATAAAGGGTGATTTCATTGGATTGCGTAACTTTTAAACACCTTCTGTTGGGTTCTCCAAAACAGGAACTAATCAAAATACAATCGAGATTGATCATTAAGAAAATGGCGTTCTGGGTTATGTCAAGTACTTGAAAAGATGTATCCGATCAAAACAGTGAAAATGCAGGGATAAATGCTTTAAAGATATTTTCAAGTACTGAGCATAATTAACTATGTACTGAGTTTACTTTTTTTTTTATGGGTGACTCGGGTATACTCGGAAAAAATACGAGTGCTCGTTTGCAGGAGTCGAACCTACGACGACCTTCCGATTGCTAGTTCGGATGTCCTACCACTGACCTCGAGGTATAGGAGACTCGAATGAATGTTAGTTCGATAGGACACGGCATGACCACATCACTAGTTCTGCTAAAGATGCGTGAGGATTGCCTGAACTCTCGACAATTATAATAATTTTGACTACGAATAAAGGATCTTTGAGTAAATTTAGATAGGTCACGTTTGCCAGGGATGGATCGGAACTGAAAGCGGAAGCATAAATACACTTGACAGGATGCCAGTTTTCAAATAATCACGATTTAGAGGGCGATAATCGTTCCTGACCGTGTTATGTGACTGCTGCTCAAAGCGAGGCTCCTCCGTAGACCAAAGCATTCTGGTAGCTGCACGGTGCATTCTGATCGAAAGTGTCACTGATGCGACAAAAAGCGCGACCTTTATTCAAGAATCCTATCTGGCATTAGGTAAACCAGTTTATAGCTACAAGTATTTACAAGGACATCCTCCGTTTTCGGACAGACCGGGTCTTGAACTGGGTTCGCTTCTCTGCTAAAAGATGTCTCATTTTTGCCTCGCCGTGAGAGACCTCTGCTAGCAGGAAAGGCTTCGCCAGATTTCAAGGAAAGCGCCCTTGCCAAATGGCTCACATGTGCATTATAATTATTTATTTTTCTTACCAATAGTTATCAGAAGTTGTCATTCTCGTCGTCTTCCTCAATCTCTTCATACTGTGAATCATCAACAGATTCAATCTCCTGCTGTGTGGTTGGAGAACTTGTTACAAACAGCTTTGTGCCCCATTCTTTAAGTTTGTCGTGATGCCGACGACCACAGAGGTGTTTGCCCTGTTTACCAAAGGCAGCGAAAAATCGTTAATGAGCTTTAATTGCCAAAACTACAAAATTTTGAAGTGCCACTATTTAAAAGAACCATTTTTCTCTTTTCACCAATTTAATTGTGAAAGCGTGTGTTACATCGTCTTATAGAAGATTCATGTTGTTCCGCTACCTCGACCGATATTTGGTCTTAGCCGAGATAGGGCAGTATGACCAGCAAAGCTTAAACGTCGATATACTTGACAGAAATGAACTTATTTATTGATCGAAATCCTAATCATAAACGTGGTAAAAACGGAAAGAACTTACGTGGCTGAAGTTGATTGAAAACTGGCGGGAAATAGTTACAATGATAGTTATATTTGCGAGGATGCTATTGTCTAACGATATTGTCCAATCATACGACACTTGTGGGCAGATAATATTAAAAAAAACTCCAAAAATGTAAGCGGTGTCTGAAGCGGAAATTGCAATACGTTTGTAACGAAAAATCATTCTTGTGCGATTATTGTTCATAAATCATAATGTTCCTTGGCGTGACGGCACACATGTTGTTAACACATTTACCACTTAGGGGTTCCACATTAAAGAATAGTTATTATTGTCGGTGTAAGACAGTAAAATTTATACAGTAAGTGGCTACTGAGCTCTCCATGACCCTAGCAGAGGTTTCAATAAAATCTGAAGGTGATTGCTGGATTGATTAGAGAATTAAAACGACTGTTGTATTAAAACATCGTCAATGAAATTTTATCTTTGGGTTTTTTTAACAAATCTGTCTAAGTTAATTAAATCAATCTTAATTTAGTAGCCTAAGTAACCGGCAGTTTGGTGAATTTTAGACTCTTCTTTCCACCGGTGATGACTTTTGAGTGATACTTTGAAGGTAATATTGCCACGCAAAAACCTGGACCAAAGTCAAAATAGAAAGTGAAGGGGAGAAGGGGTGAGGAGAAGAAGCAAGAAACCATGTGCAATCAACCCCACAAGATTCACCTTCAAAGGATCACTAACAAAAGTCTAAAAAGAGTCTGACATTCACCAAACTGCCCCTTATGTATGCTACCAATTTAGGGAAAAAGTAGCTGACTTCTCTGAGTGAAGTACAGTAGCTGACACTTTTTGTTGGCTGTTGGTACGGATTGAAAACACTGAGCTAGTTTAGGACATGGTATATCCTGACCCCAACAGGGCAGGGTCAGTATTCCTAAATGGCAAAAAAAATCGAACACATGTCCGCATGCATGTACGTGTACCTACCCATTCTATTTGTGAGCTAAGCGTCAGTTCACAGGCCTGACAAACCCACGCTCCTGCAGCTTCTTTCTTTACTTTCTTTTTCCTGTGCCTTTTGGAAGCTACGTGGTCATCATACATCTTCAGTGATGTAAATTTCTTATCTGGACATAAATTGCATATTAACTTTGAAGCAGCCTCAACCTTGAAGAAATGGTGAAAAAAAAATCAATCAATTCACTACCTCTAAAAGTTTGCAGGAGCTAAGAATAACAATTATTAATTAAAAGTGCGTATCTCCTCAACACACTTTTCCACTTTATTTATTCTCCAAAGTCATCTCAAAGACAGTGTACATCATGTTGTTTCTAAAACCTTTGGATTGAATTTCACTTTTTTATTGGCTTTGAAAAACGGGGAAAAGTGGTCATACTTTGATCCACAACTGAGCAATGAAGAAAGGGGAATGGGTTTGATAATTCTCAAATATCAAACGGGAAACAGCCACAAAAACAACCAAAAAAAGAAACTGGGCATCGTTTTTATTTTCATTTCCAAAACATCTGTGACAATTGGCTAGTTTCGAATCGTGCAGAAACACAAGAGCATACAGTGTAATCGACCTTAAGGGGAATAATTAGCATTTTGTTTTGAACAAAACAAAGGAAAATGCAAATTATTCCCTGAACCTTGCCTCTGTTTCTTTTGTTGCTCCACAATTCGAAACTACAATCTTGGACAAAACTGTTGAGACAGTGCACAAATTCACTTTCATTTTTGCACACCCCTACTTACACTCCCCTTCCCACTCCCCTCCCCCCTCCCCCCTCCCCCCTCAGTCAATGTTGCTATCTATTGTCATCTGTCCTACAGTATATTTCCGACCAAGATAAATCAACATTGAGTTTGGGAGAAGGAAAAGGGTGGCTTTTAAAAGGATAATTTTCTGGAGTACCCAAAATGTCTCTGTCTCAACAGGTTTTGTCCAAGATTGCAGCGTATTTAGGCATAAATTCTTAAAATTCTAAAAATGCCAAAAATAGTCACATTGAATGTTTTTCCAGAGCCTTCTTTAATTTTATTTAATATAATATTTATTATCATTAACCAATTGAACCCTGAGAGTAAAACTTAATAGATTTTACTCTGTCTAACGCCAGACGATTTTACTCATCAATGGAGGGTGTCCTAGGGCATTTGAGGTGTGAATAAAATTACTATTATGCAATACAATTATCAATAGCCCATTTCCGAGTTGCTGCATGCCTCAGTTTCAAAGCGAGTCCTGGTGCACAACCGTTCAAATGGAAATTAGTTGCATATTCTTATGCAAATCAAACTCATTTCCCTAACATGTACAATAGTTGAGCACCAAGACTCTTATCGAAACCGAGACAAACAGCAACTCGGAAATGGGCCATTGTGACGTGATCGTGGACACTACATTTAACCATTTAAAGTGGTACCATGATCAAAAAATCATTTCCTTTTTTTCTTCAGATTTTGAAAGCGTGTTCGCTTAACACCTAACTGGCAAAATTTTGAGCTTTGAGTTTTATCCAAAGGCTGTTTATTTTGAGTGTAAGTTTTGGATTTCATGGTCCGGCATTACTCACGTTCAAAACAGGCCGATTGGACCTCAGAGGGTTGGATCTAGAGAAAATGACGTCATTTACTCACTAGCTTAAAATTTCAGCGTGTAAACGCAATTTATTAAATATGCAAAACACGGGTTGAAAAGTCTGAATGCCCGAAACTCCCCTGCTGCATATTAATTAGGCCGCGTACACACGCATTGCATTCTTAAACTAGTGAGTGTTTGATGTCATTTTCTCCTCCACCCAGCTCTCTCAAGATTTTAAAGTTAGTAATGGCGGACCAATAAATAAGAAAATTCCAGCTAAAATAAACAGGTGTCTTTTTAAAATCAGAACTTAAAACTTGGGTGAGTTAGTGTTTAGTTAACATAGTTTTGAAATCCAAAGGAAAAACAAAATTTTTTTTTGGTCGTAGTACCACTTTAACGATTCTGCATAAATTATGATACATGGGGTTATGCTTGGGTCTCTAACAAACCCATTCCTTGATGGAAAGTAGTAAAGTAGTAAGAACAATTTGGTTCCTCCTTCTGCAGGTTGTGGAAAAGAAAGAGGGAGGGGAAGAAAGGGGGGGGGGGGGGGGAAGGTTGACTCATTTTCCACTGACACAGCACTACACTTTAGAAACAAAATCCTCCATCCTTTTTCCCCTTTATCAACTCATTTGATAAGCCAAACTTGGTGGAAAAGACTGCTACAGTATTCCAGGGAACATCTAAGCGCTGTGACCAGCTTCAAATGCAATGGGCGAATCTTTGCTGACGTCATTGTTTACTTTTTGTCTCGTTAACATACGAGTTTGCTGACAGAAGGCATCACGCTTTTCACAAATTGACTTCAATAGGAATAAAAATAACGTGCTAAGCTTAGTTAAATTTCCAATTTGAAGCCTTTGGGCTGTGTTAACTAGCGAGTTATTTGCCATCGAAAACTGATAAAATCTCGGTTGACAAAAGTGCCTAATGAGCCCACACATTTATTGTAAAATTTAGAATTTTCAACGCGTAGCTACTCAAAGATTATCTGGTAAATCGCGCTCAAAGTTTCAGAGATAGCTCATTATGCAATGCACTACTGTTAGCTGATAGAATACAAAACGATGTGCTTGTGCTAACGAGGCAAAAAGATGTAAAAAGGAGATTCCTATATATCTTCGGGGAAAACGTTCGACGACGGACTCTCATAACTTAAAAACTATCTCACGGCTTTGTTAGTAATGACTCAAAATTATGTCACCTGTAATTCTTTTAGTTTTCGTTTGGACGTCTTCTTGTGTGTTACCTGTTCCTCGAGCGATGACATTTCTTCTCCTTCGTCCGCCATATTTTAGATATTTTATCGTTACCAGACTCCATCGGTGAAAATGATAACCGCTGGTCTTAGCTTTCATATTTTTTAACATCCAACAACTCAATTAGATTTTTGTTATTTAATATTAAAGATGTATTATGAGTATTAAGAATTAGAAGTATTTCTTATGGTACATGAATCATAAAATTATTCATTACTGTAGCAGTTAAAAGCAGTAAGCGGTTAACATCAAGCTGAGTAAACTGTAGCAGCGAGTAGTAGCTTCAGGAGTAAGCTGTAGGAGCTCGAGTAAGCTGTAAACTGTAGCAGTTAACATCAAATTTTAATGCAAACAAATAATTCTCGCGGCAAACTGCTTTTCTTTGTTTCAGGGGTCAAACTTAGATCCGCCAATTCGCATGTTTGCTTTGGCTCTTTCTATCATTCTCTTAGTTTTAACCCTGACCCTAAAATCAACCCGAGCAATGTTCCGGTTGTGCAGGGATGGCGCAGTGGTGAGAGCACTCGCCTCCCACCAATGTGGCCCGGGTTCGATTCCCAGACTTGGCGTCATATGTGGGTTGAGTTTGTTGGTTCTCTACTCTGCACCGAGAGGTTTTCTCCCGGTACTCAGGTTTCCCCTCTCCTAAAAAAAAAAACAACATTTGACTTGTTGTGTTAATTGGTATTCACTTTACAGTGTCCCCAATCAATTAATGCTCCGGCGCTAAATCTACTAGACACTTAAATAAAGTTCCCTTACTTTCCTTTTCCTTTCGAACACCAAGGTCAAAGACTAAGGGCGCGTTCGATTGACCCTCCTCCGGAATAAGAATACGTGGAGTGATGATTAAAACGATATGTTTGGCGCATTTCGAAGCAGCAAGGATAATAAAAATATGTTTAAAATAGCATTTAGCAGATATTTGACAAATTTAATGTGAATCTCTGTAACAACGAAGGATTTCTAACTTACATTCTATGTATTCCTATTCCGGAATACGGTCAATCGAACGCACCCTAAGTTTCGTTGGCCTGTTTATAAGATTGTCGAGCGTGCGCAACTTTTAGTTCACAGACAGTAATTATCCTCTGATTGGTTAATACCTGGTTCGCGCGCGCAAACTTGAAGATTCTGAGGCCACGCATAGGTACGTCATAAGAGCCTTTAAACTTCTCGATAAAGAAAACAGAAAAGCAAGGATCTTTTATCCAACACTTTTGAATTTAATGCTCCGCAAGCGGTTAATACTTTGCCATGTTAACATTTCCCCGCCTACGAGTTTCCAAAGATACTGCGTCAGGGACTCTGCCTCGACTTGTTTCGGTCAGGAGAAAAAAGGTAAATCAGTCTGTTGAGAAAACCAAAAAAAATTAAAAGCGCCAGAATCCTGAAAAAGTGCGTAATCCTACAGGCGCCATAATGGCCTTCTCACAGTTTGAATAGAGATCGAAAAAATCCCCAAACACTTTACTAACATGATCGTGTTTGTCACTCATTATGTCAATCTGACTGAAGAGGTTAGCACCCAGGGCCCGGTTGTTCGAAAGCCGATTAACTTAATCCAGGATTAGCGTAAACTTTTGTTTCATGTTTTCAACTTTTTGGTGAAAGTTTCTTTCGCTTATTTTTGTTTTTCAAGATTGACTTCTCCTAATGTAACGTTTTGCCGAATATCAGTGTTGAACAGCATTTGGAAGTAGAGAAATAAACTCCTTGGCTAATTTTTAATCTTGGATTAGCGTCAATCGGCTTTTGAACAACTGGGCCCAGTTCAGCTATGGTGATCTTTTGAGTAAGGCACAAAATTGTTTTAGAACATGATTCAATGAATGTTCTTACTTAAATCTATAGTAACTGATTACTTCTACTTAAATATCTCAAATGTTTATCTGCGAGTGGATCAATGAAATAGTTTTTAGTTTTTTGCTCATATCAATCTAACAACTTACTGGATGTCAAGTCTCCGAAGACAAGAAGCGTCACTTATCCCTGGCACCCAATAATTCTGCCTTCAAAAGTTGCTTTTACGCTTTCCCCTCCCCTTTTAACCACCCCTTCCTCTGTCTCCAAAAGAATTTCATTTCTCTCACATGTACAGCTGTAATTCTATTTTTGTGTCGTCTCAGATTTCGCGTGTGGGAAAAGTGTTTCCCAAAAACTCTCTTCAAGGGAAAGTCGACGGAAAACTCGATTTTCATTGCGTTGGCTTAGAGAAGGATAAAAATGTTTCCCTTCCATCTGTGGACAACGAGAAAGCATCGAGCAGTCTTGGGACTGAAGAGCGGAGACGTTCAATTGCGCAGGAGCCTGATGAAGGAGATGAGGTAACAGCAAGGAACGATAGGGACTTTTAGCAACTACGACGAGAACGGCAACGAGAACGTCTTGTAAGAACATAAACTCTCGTTATTGCGATCACTTCACAACTTTTCCAAGCTTTTTAATATGACAAAGGTGTGGCAGTCCCTCAGGAATGAAACCGGTATTAGCGGCACTTAATTTAGGGGAGAAAAATGAAAATTTATCTCTAAGTGTTAACGTTCTCCATAACACCTCAAACTTGATTATTTCACGTTTTTGCTTTGCTGACGACGGCAAAGAAATGGACAAAAATGAAAAACGCACGTGCAGAGCGTGCAAAGCTATTGTTTTTGCCCACTGAATATGCAAATTTTTGACGTTCTCGTTACCGTCGCTCCCTATCGATAGGGAGTTTTAGCAAAGACGACGGCTACGGCTACGGCAACGCCACAAAGCAAGAATATTATTGGTTGAAAAAGGAAAAATGCTCGTGCTGCACGTGCAACACGAATTTCCGTGCATTTCTTTGCCCTACTCCACAAAACAACAACGTGAAATCACCAAATTTTAGGTTTTGACGACAACGTAAGCATATAACAATGAAAAAGTCATTTTCAGTTTTGACTTTAAAACCGTTCGTACCCATCCATTTACAGGATAGTTCGCCTGTACTGTACAATGTGAACAAGACGGATTAATCGTGAAATACTTGCGATAGCGCTAAGTTATATTTTGGACTAACGTTTTCGTTGCTGTAGCCGTCGTCTTTGCTAAAACTCCCTGATCCCCTGATGACGGCTACGGCTACGGCTACGGCAACGACAACACCACATAGCCATAATATTTAACAACTATTCACAGCACCGGAGGTGGCTCGTGGTGGATATTTACCTCGCCGATTTGTGGCTCGGTAAATATTCACTACTAGTCACGGACACTGAGGTGGAAAGTTATTTTAGTGAGATAACATAAGACGAATAGATGATTTTAACTCATATGTGTTCCTGCATGCGATGATTTCAATACTTCGGGCGCCAATCCCGCTCGAGAATTTTGTGGCTGAAACTGAAGGCAAAGGACATTTAGAGTTTGAGTAGCCAATCAGAACGCGCCTAATATTCGTTAACTTGAAATACTCGTGGTGCACGCTGAACACGAATTTCCGTGCATTTCGTTTCCGTATTCCACAAAACAACAGAGTGAATTCACCAAATTTGACGTTTTGACGACTATGACAACGTGATCATACAACAATGAATCATTCATTTTTGCGGCTTTAAAAACCATTCGCACCCATCCAGTTATACTGGATAGTTCGCCCGAGTTGTAGAACGTAAACAAGATGGAATAATCCCGAAATACATTCGATAGCGCTAAGTTGTAATTTGCCAGGTGATCTGGTGACGTAATTTGGAGAACTGGGAAGAAAAATTTTAACGCCGTATCCCATAACCACGCGCGGCCTTAGGTATTGTTTCCAAACTCCCTGCAGTATTGCTATCGCCAAAACTCAACAGATCATTGCGTGTCTACCACATTTCCTGTTACTGAATGAACATTCAAGTAGACCCGACAAGATCTAACCTCGCCTCTGCCATGTTGAATTCGAAAATAAAGCGGCGCGCGGTTGTGGGATACGGCGTTAAAATTTTTCTCCCCAGTCCTCCGAATTACGTCACCAGATCGCCTGGTGCAGTAACGTTTTCATTGACATTGCCTTTGTCGTGGATTAAACTCCCTAGTAAGTCACTGAACAATTGTTGTTAATAAAGTTATAGAGCGGTTTTTCAATTGAGTTTCGTAAAACAAATACCAAAGTAATTACTTCGACCAATCACAGCAGGTGCAAAGAGCACAATGAACCAATCCAAATTCGTAGTAATTCCACGTAACTTGCTCAAAGCGCGGGAAAAATCGCACGTGCAAATGGCGATTGGTTTTGTTTTTCCTTCTCATTGGTTGATAAACTGGCGCGAGCAATCACTAAGCGTGGCAATTGCAATCGCTTAATTACTCTGGAAAGTCATTTGAAAACTACTCTAACGGTCTTCATCAATAGCATAAAGACGGAAAGACAACCTTTCTAGGCTTTTTAAGTAAATTAATAGCTTGAGACTTGACACCCTGCTAGCAGAGCCTTTCTTTTGCTTGCTCGATTTTGGCGTTCTCGAGAAAGGCTCTGCATGAATCGAGTAAGATCTTTATTGAATATGCGCTGCATATTGCCAGGATACAGTCTCGAACCCAAGCCTAATATGCCAGATCTCGCCGCCATCTTGGTTTTTCATGGTACAGCGGGCTCAATTATAACCATCGGTTTTGTCACTAAACGGAAGCTCGCACTGGAAAAACCGGTTTGACGAGAGAAAACAAGATTGACTAGTCCAGAAGTTCGGGCTGCGGCGGCTTCAAAGAGTTGACACGATTCGGGCAGAGCCTCATTTTCTCCTCCTCAGTAAAGAAAAAGACAAAAGGCGGCTCTGTTCGCAGGGTGGAGACTTGAACAAAATATATATTTATAAGAAAAAAAGAACACAAACAGAGGAGAACTGATATATATTATGCAATTTTCTATATTATTATTAGTATCTTTTCAATTCAAAAGTTTTTATAATCATTTAATACACTTAAATATATCAATAATTGTTCTAAAGGGTCTGGGTCAGACCGATTCAGATGAACAACTTCAGGTGTAAATTCATCAAAGGATTTGCATTAAGAGCTGTGGCTTATGTTCTTTGATAGACCTTGTTTCTTTAATTTTGCAATGATCATCGGTTTTTCCTGACGCTGGGATATCAAAATTACCCCACTTGTGCCCTATGTCATGTTCCAAACGTAGACCAAGAACAAGAACTTGTGGTATGTAGGAGATTTTCACGTGACGTCATTGCCGCCTTGTTAGTGGACGAAAACAAAAGATGTCTCGTCTCTTTTGTCTTCCACCAGAAGTCGTATTGGTGTCTCTAGAGGTTGGTTGAAAATCAACGTCCTATTTGTTATTTATAATGTCGTCTTTTTACTTTAAGGATAAACGAGAATTGTGCAACCTTCAGTTACCGGAGTTACCCAGCATTCTTGGCAGTCGTCGTGGCAGTGTCACTCTCTCTCCCAGTCCCGACGCTAATGACAGGCTGGACTTACTAGTCAAAGGCGAAGCTCGCAAGGATACTCAGGGTGCCCCGGAAGGTGTTGAAATGCCGGTTGACTTACCACTGGAGGAGGTATTCACCCAGGATTTTTAATTTAATTTTTTTAACACAATTAGAAAGAAGTGTCTAGAATGTTAAGGCTACGTTGACGAGATAATGGGGTCGACGAGCAGTGTACGTTTGAGTGCAATATAAGCTTTATTTAACTTATTTATCATGCTGTGTAAACTGCAATAGGTAGGTAACGGGTATATCATGACGTTTACAAGAACGTCTGTGACTGTTGGTTTACAGGGACACCATTGCAAATGCACACACAATGAACACTAGCTAGAGTAACATAGTAGCATATAAACACAGAGAGAAGGTTAGACAACTGGGTTAAGAGTAGACAGACATAAGAGGGAGGGGGGGGGGGGGAGGGAAAGAAGAACACGAAGATAGATCAAAGCATAATTGAGAATGACGATGATGAAGTTAGCTGTAGCATATGGTGGATTTTCCTCTGTCTGTAGTTGTTTATTAGTTGCTTTTGTGCTTAGCCCTTCATTTGGTAAACAAACCAACTTGTGAGCGGCAAATGGATAGACAGTCCTCCTAGATAAAGACAAAAATTTTACATCTTAACATTCCTGTGGTCTATTTTAATGTCTCACAGCCTGAAAGCACGGCCATTTTTCTTACGACAGGTTATGAGATCCAATCTCGAGCCACTCATCGACACACTGTTTGAGGAAGATGAACTGTTTCTGCAAGATTTCGAAGGAGAGGGACTCGATCGAATACTGTTCATTCGAAAGATGGGCATTTATGTTGAGGTCAGAACATTGTGTTACGTTATACATTTAGCACGCTCCAAAACTTTCCACTAGCGGACGAGAGGGTGTTGTTGAGGTCATAAAGGCGGAATTAACAGGAAGTGGGGGAAGGGGGTGGGGGGGGGGGGGGGGGGTAGCTTTTCTTGTGATAGAGGAACTTTAAATTTTGCAAGTGTCTTTTTTTTTGTAATCTTCCCTGTAAATAAGCCATCACACGAAAACACCGTCATAGGTGAGAACAAGGGTCCAGCTCCATAAAATCTGAAATCACCCGGGATAAGGAATCTTAAAGTTTTTCAGAAAAATAGACATAAATAAAGAGAGGAAGGCTAAGCAGTCTTCTTGGTTTGCTCAAAAGTAGTCATTTCCCTTTTGCAGATAAAAACGAAAGAGTACATTCCTGGGATTTTTTGCACTCCCTTATTCCACTGTCCTCGATGTAAAGAACATTGGATGGAATTCGGAACAGTACCTCAAAACTGCCAGTTTGCACGACAGCCAACCCGTGGGCCTGCGATACATTTGGCCAAAAACAAGAAACCTCGCTTTGGAGTCAGGGGACGAAAAAAAACCCGACGACTAGGGTTTGTAGATTTTAGTACTGTTATGTGGATTGTACACTTAATAACGGGATATGAAATTGAAAAGTTATGTTGAGGATAAGACGAAGGGGTGACTATTTTAATGACGATAGTGATCATATGATGTGCAAAGTAACGATGTCCAAACAATGACAGCAATGACCATCATAGGTGTAATATTAGTGGCAATGATAGTGGTAATGATATCAAGTGATGATGATGATAAGTGTTGTCGCTGATTACAGAGAAATTGAAAATAGATATTAATATCGTCAACAATAGGGATAACAAAAAGATTGACTGAAATGACGATGATGGTTACACGCCTCGTCCTCAGGTGTTTCGTTTCGAGCGCGAAACGCCAGTGACTGGTGACGAGGCGCGAGGTCCCACCGTCCTTTGCGTGCAGAGAGAGAGAGAGTGTGAACGAGACAGGCTTGTTATGACGTTAAAAAATACCGTCGATGATATTGATGAACATGACATGATGACGACGACGATAAGATCGGTTTCAATAGCCACAACAATAAGATGCTTTACGAACGACGACACCAAACGCTTGGGGTAAAAAAGTGTGCGTTGCCATTGTAAACGTTGAAGTTTCCAGGAGCTCATCAAGAGAAGCCTCTATATCCATTAATTCCTTGAGTCAACCCTTTCCCGAGTATATTTATTTTTAGGGACAGGATTTTCGCGCGGAGAAGTATCATATTTCCCCTGAGTTTGAGACAGCTCTGTTTTGATTGGCTTTTACAACAGTGGGTGTGCTGAATCTTGTTAGGGAGGGGTTCTATAAATAAACCTACTCTGGCAATGGTTGACTTCTAGGCCAAGTATGGGAGATAGCAGCAATCCTTGATGAGCTCTTAAGGTTCCTAATGAGATAAGACTACCATATATTTAAATATTGCCATATTTTTAGTTAGATATTTATCTATTATTTCTCGTATTTATAACTTAAGAATGCGCATCTGATCATAGTCACGTAAGATGCGCACTAGAAATGAACTTCTTCTTCTTCTTCTTCTTATTATTATTATTATTATTATTATTATTATTGTTATTATTATTATTATTATTATTATTATTATTATTATTATTGTTATTATTATAATACAGTATACAAGTATATTATTCAATTTCAAGTAGCCAGTTGTTAATTGCCTATACGTAGAGGGATTTACAACTGTATTCGAAGACAAATAAAGTTTCCATTATTATTATTATTATTATTATTATTATTATTATGATCGAGTACCTTATAAAAAACCTGGCAAATGAACACCCCCTCACCCTTAATCCTTAAGAATCTTTTGTAGTATTTATTCATTTGTTTCTCCCAGGGACATAAAAGAGGGTTATGTGGTGTCCGGAAGTGGAACTGTTCTTAACGAATTTGCCGAGGATAAATTCGAAGACCCTGCTGACAGCCCTATGGCTCACTCAAGCATGGAAAACTTAGCACTGCTAAGTGAGTATCTGATATCGGATGACGTAAATCTTGAAGACGTTGGTCTTTCGCGGATCGACGTTACCACGATTGTTGAAGCTTTTAAGGAAGGGGGCGACTCGCAGAACTTTGATAAAGAAACGTACGTCACAAATCTAGCAGAAGCATTGGGTCTCGATGAGGATAAATTGATGCAAACGTTTGAAGAAGTCTTGAGTGTGAAACAAGCGCGCTTGGAAACATATGTCCGAGATATGGCAGTGGCTTTAGGTGTTGACGTAGCAAGAATGGCAGAAGCATTTAAGAAAGTTGGTAAGGAAGAGGCTTTTAAGGAGAGAAACTTTGCGAAAGCTATGGAGGCAGAAGTAGGCATTGACTCAACGAAGATTATCCAAGCTTTTGAAGAAGTCGTCAGTGCGAAGAAGAAGGTACGTATTGAGGCATATTCCAAAGATATAGCAACAGCTCTTGGTGTCGACTTGACTACGGTGAAAGAGGCGTTTGAGAATATTGCTCATCTAAAAAATCTTGACGAAGAATCTCTTGCGAAAGCTATGGCAGCAGAAATGGGTATTGACTCGACCAAGATTATGCAAGCCTTTGAGGAAGTAGTCAGTGCCAAGAAGAAGGTACGCATTGAGGCATATTCCCAAGATATAGCAGCAGCTCTTGGTGTCGACTTGACTACGGTGAAAGAAGCGTTTGAGAATATTGCTCATCTAAAAAATCTCGACGAAGAATCTCTTGCGAAAGCTATGGCAGCAGAAATGGGCATTGACTCGACCAAGATTATGCAAGCCTTTGAGGAAGTAGTCAGTGCGAGGAAGGAGCGCAAAGAGACATATTCCCAAGATATAGCAGCAGCTCTTGGTGTTAACTTGACTACGGTGAAAGAAACGTTTGAGAAAGTTGCTCATCTACAAGATCTTGACGAGGAATCCCTTGCGAGAGCTATGGCAGCAGAAATGGGTATTGACTCAACTACAATAAGGGAAGTTTTAAAGAAAGTCGCCACAGAACAAAACTTAGATGAAGAAGCGTACGCTGATATTATAAAAACAACTGTGGGTTTTGAAGATATTCCTTATAATGATGTGAGTACGTATGTTACTGAGAACATCGATGACTTAAAAGCAGTATTGGCAAGTTGTACAACAAGTGCAAATGTCGAATCATTTGTGAAATTAACCTTGAACTCCAACATCTTGAAAAACATGACGGTGAAAGATTTACCCGAGCGGATAAAAGAAAAAATACTATCATTGTTGCGTTCACAAAGAGAGGCAACACAAAAACGAGCTTTGTTGAAGGAGAAAAGGCCAAAAGGTGCTGATAATTCAGATGGAAGTGACGCGAGGAAAGAACGGTGTGGCAAAGGCATCGAAACTGGTATGACTTCAAACTTTCATTAATTGTTATTCATTCTAAAGCTGTACGTGTTCACACTCAACGTTGATTATGATCAACTGAACTATAATTCAGGCTATCATACTGCATATGATTTTATTCAATTATGGTTCTGTTCACATCTGCGAAAATTCAAATAAAACAGGCAGGGTAACCTCGTAGTGTGAGATAAATTGGCGTCGTATCGCGCGGCTGCCATGATTATCATCACCATGCTTGAGGCGGAAAGAGAACCGAAGATGGCTTCCAAGAATACAAGAAGACAAATCCAAATTTTGGCTCCATAAAGCGATTAAAAGTTTCGTCTGCTCAAACCACCACGTGTTCGCCATTCTGTTCAATTACGCACTGTAATCTCTACTTCAAACAATTGCAACCCCCTTGAGGTTGTTTGAAAAATTATAATCCAATTATAATCATGCACTGTAACTAGTTGATGTGAACCCATTTCATACTTAATTCGATTGTAATTCGATCATAATCGACGCCTAATGTGAACACGGCTTAAGTCTTTATCCGCGTCTGATATGCCGAAAGCATCCCCCCTCCCCCACCCCATCCCTTCACCAACCACCACGCACGTAATTGCGGAATTGCGGATAAATTCAAAATTTGATGGCATTTACTGATATCGTTCTTGAAAATAAAAGGAAAACAGTCGACGTGTAGATCAAACCTTAAGCAGGAGTAGGAACCCATGACTAGAACGTCAAATTTCATTGTATTTGTGGAACGACGTTTTTAAAGGCCGATCACGGTTATTTTTTGAAGGAAATTTCCCGCGAAACCAGACCTTTCCAGCTAATCACAAGTCTTGCGTGAGAAATAATTACCCATGGGATTGAGAATGGTCACTTGCACAAAAATAGCTTGATCTGTGTAAATGCCGTTACATAGACCTAGTATTGAAGTATAGGCCTAGGATTGCCCTAGTATTGGCCTAGTATTGGCCTAGTATTAGTATTGGAGATGTAGGCTCCTGGCTGGGCTATTTGATGCTCTTGGCCCAGAAAAACTGAATCACCCTAAGCATTTAGGGATGAGATGGAGTACAAGTTAATCCCCCAAGAAAATGTAGCAGGAACAAAAATCCGGTTTCGCATGATGATATCATTTTTACCAAGGTTAAATTGGTGATCCTCATTTTACCTACAATACTCGTCAAATTTGTTGGAACACCCATCCCCGTTTGCCCCCTACTCCAACGTTGATTTTCACAACTACTAGTATAGCAGTCGCCCGAAAAATTCTCACACAACATTGAAATGGGGGGAGGGGGACGTGGTATAAGCTACGATTTTGTAACACGATGATTCTGGACCATTCACTAAGAGTTCCAACTAAATATGTCTAGTATTGTAGGTTAAATTGGTGATCACCTTTTTAACCAAGGTTAAAAAAAAGATTCAACCTGAGAAAGGATTTTACCGGCAGCACAAACGCTGCTGAAATATTCCCATTCTTCACATCAATAGATGGCGTTAAAAGGGTTAAAAAAGCCACCAGGTTGAAAAGTTCTCGATGTAGACATTACATCAGTAAACACAGACCAAAAACACAAAGGCACTAAAATCTCTTTTCACCAATGAAGGTGTCCCAGATATTGCGTGCATTGATGAAAACAACACTGTATTGGATATGGAGGGTTCTCACAAGTCAGGCTTATCTAGTGACGTCCTTGCTTCCAAAAAGGTAAGAACATTACATTTGTGAAAGTGTTCATTCATTTCTTTTGTTTGTGTCGTCTAAGCCCCACTATCAATCTAAATTTTAATATATCGAAAGTGGTCTGTTAAGGATGTATTGTATTGTAAGATCATAATGAAGTGAAATAAGATAGTCGGGGTGAGCGTAGTCCCGAGAACGACGTACCAGAAATTACGTTACTAAAAGAAACAGTGTCGCATAACTGAGGATAACACTACGACAACCAATATCTAGTTCCTTTTCACTTCAGACCCAAAGCAAACACCTCTCTAGGAAAAAGAACAAATCCTTGAAGAACAGATCAGAACAACATGATAAGCCGCTCATGGGGCTTAGCCAACCACCCATCTCTCTTCCAAGCAACAGCTCGGCATTTTCTTCCGCTTTCGACGGTGATGGAGCCGAAGAAACCTGGGGACTGATGCGGGCTCCCAGAGTTGGTTCCAGTCGCGCGCATTTGACAGCCTCGCGAACGTCACTGTTCATACCTGACACGGCACGTGCCCCACACGGGACTGACTCGCGAACCTCGATGCTTGGAAAATATAGCAGAGCAATGGGAAGTGCACGTGGTCGAAAGGATGCGTCGTTTTCCAGTAAGTGGTCGATGGATTTTCTTTTGCAATAAGCCGAGATCGATATATCAATATTCAGGCATGGCTACGAGGCTTTATGGCCAAATTTCACGGCTCAGTTCTGTTTTCTTTGTCGCACAAGTCTCAAGGGAGATTTCTAAACAAGATAATCTTCAAATTTAACTATAAAACCTCGTAGCCATGTGTGAATATTGATATATAGTACGTGGCCTATTAACCGACAGTGATAACAAATTAAAATTCCATAAGAAATCCGAAAAAAGTCAATCGAAGAGGAACCCTGATCATGAGCGAATTAATGGGGATATTAAGAATCAGTGAACTATTTCTCGGAAACCCACGAAAAGTAATTCGAGAAGATAACATTTCCTTACGTTTCGCATATTTTAAAAACAAGAAAGCACGAAACAATTGCATAGTTTCATGACATGAAATATATTCCTTTCCAAAATACCAAGCGTTTGTCATCAACTGCGGTACACCTAAAGGTTTTGGGACGGTCGAGAAACACCCCAAGGTCTCCTCACATAGCCTGAGATTGATAAACCCAGTGATACTGCATGGACCAGAAAAAGCAAAAAACGATAGATTAACCATAAAGATTGTATTAAACTTACTAATCCGAAGATGATGATGATGATGATGATGATGATGATAATAATAATAATTTAATTTTTCTATGGCGCAAAGTACATTACAATATATGACCTTATGCGCCTTACAAATACAATTAAATATAAATATAAAATATAACTATGTAAATCTAACCTAAATATTCTAAAATTCTATGGTAAAAATATGTATATATCTACATTATATAAAAATATATGTCAATTTTAAGAGAAATAGGCCTGTTTGAAAAGATAAGTTTTCCGGCAGTTCTCTCTTAATTAAAGATATTCTTATTGTCCTCTGCCCTAAGGGAAGGTAAAGCAACCATATTTAACGTCGATCGATAACTCGTAACAGCAATTCAACTGACAAACCTGAGGTCGACGGTGCGCTCATTTTACTCCCGCCTCGCCATCAGTGCTCCGTTTTACGGGTATTTAAAGCTACTTAAGCTACACAGAACGGAAAGAAGTCGAAACTAGGATGTGAGATCCAGGAATCGAACTCAGGACCTCTTGCACCAAGGCCGCGCACTAACCGACTGTACCAACCCGTTGGACTCTGAAGGTGGTAAAGTATTCCAAAGCGCTGGCGCGGCCAGAGAGAAAGCTCTATCACCAGTTGTTCTTGCAGATCTTATTGCCGGCCGAACTAACATGTTGCTATCATTACATGTTAGATTATATCTTAAATGAACTTTATAAGATAACATATCACTAAGATAAGGCCTAGGTGGCGGTAGGCCATGTAAAGCCTTGAAAGTTATTAAGATCATTTTAAACATAATCCTAAATCCTAAATTCAACGGGTAACCAATAAAAATCTATCATCACAGAAGTTACATGCGAATAGCGCGCCAACAGCCTGGCAGCACAGTTTTCTCAGGAAAAGCGAACAATATAGCCTTTAACCTTGTAATTGACTGAACATGAACCAAATATTAATGGCTAAAATGTTATCATTGCTTCTGGAGCCTTTATTGTACAATAGGTTTCTTAATTTTAAAACACGCTTCTCAATTTGCAGACTTAGATGATCAGATGTCCCATGGTTCCGTTGTCGGAGACGACGATAACGAATTGGATGATCACGACTTGGGTAGCAGATCCAAGCGTGCACGGCACGCATCAAGAAAAAAGGAAAAAGGCGATGGCGTCAAGAGGCCGGGGAACTACCACAGTAGATTGATTAAAGATATCCCATTTTCTCAAGAAAGCCCATCATCGAGTCCCTCCACAGCGACGCTTGTAGACACTAACATGACACATGGCTCGAAAGCTAGGCTAAGTCAGGCGCGTCTGTCACGTCTGTCACTGCCACTTAGCAACGCAAGTAATGCTGTATCGTGTGATTCAATAGCGCTGAGCAGGCGTTCGTCACGTCCTGCAAGCAGCGTGACGGTCACAGAACATGCGCAAAAACGGAGGCCAACTCCTGAGCCTTCTGAGCCTCTGAACGCAAGAGAAGATACCGATAAACTACCTCCGTTAACGTTGCCCGGGGCCGTGGAAGCCGCAGTTCCAGTGGACAGCGATGCAACAACACCTACACAGGCAGAACCGGGTAAATCAGAAAGCTATGAAGAACTTGAAAAGCTTTTTACGCCGCCTGAAAAAAGAGAACCTCTTGTTTCAATCGAGGATTTGATGGTTATACACCGACTTCCAGTTTCCAGCGCATTTACATATTCGTTTTATGAACTCCCAATCCAATACAGGCTCCACAATGAGTCGATTAAAAAAGCCGCCAATCAGATCGGCCGGAAAAAGAAGGAATCAAGTCACTTTCGGAGTAAAAGCGCTCCTTGAAAGACAAACTTATTGACAACGCCTTTTATCTCGACAGAAGAAATTTAGTACAATTCCAAAACTTTTAAGACAATCCGACGCATTGGTACATCGGAAGGAAAGACCTCCAACGAAAAAATCATGGCTCAGTTCAGCATGTTGACCAAAATAGGAATGGAGGTTGCAAGTTAAAAAAAAAAAACAACACCCACTCGAGCATTCTCGCGCGCACTCGCGCTCTCCGCGCGCGGCATCTCAAAAACAAATACAACTGTCAGACGTCAGATCAACGCTATGCAAATTGCATACAATTGAATTAAAGCTTCAACGAGTCGAATGAGCGGTTAGAATAAGCTAAAGTTTAAAACAACGTCATAACAATAAAATATTAATGATCTTCGAAAATAGATGTACTCATGTTTCATGTATAGTCAAATTATATTTAGACATTTTTATTAAAATATGACCAAGTTAAAATAAATTGTGATCGTCTTTAATTTTCTGAAGAGAGACTTAGGGGTGTTTGAATGATTCGCACGCGTAGTAAGCGTTTCCGTTGGGCCTCAGAGCAAAGAAAGACCGATGAAGTGGATCGTTGAGGCCACGCAAAAAAAAATGGGCGTCACCTCCCCTTCCCTGATCCCTCATTTTAACTTCTCGTAGGGCCGCGGTTACACGGTTCATTAACAAGACTACGAGTTCATCAAGATTCATTTCTTCGTTTAATTTAGTTTGATGAAATTTTCGAGCTGTTGGAACATCCGGGATGAACTCATAGAGACATTGTTTGCACTGGTATGAAATCTTGATCTGAAATGATGAAAACAAATACAGGGAAAAACGAGAGAACCAGGTTACAAATCACAGCGGTCACCACCCCATACCGCAAAGGAAGTCTTGTACGTACTTCGGTTAAAAGCCTCTCGTTAAACTAAGTTAAGCTCGCGTTAAAAGCTTCGAAAACTTGATGGGTCAGAAAAGCCATTCGTGAAACGTAGCTCTGCTCATGCAACATCTTTTCAAGACCAGAGCGGGAAATAAAATAGCTGAAAAGATTTACAACTTGAAGCGTTTTCCTTTTGACACCTTTGGAAATTGAAAAGGGTTTTAGATCACCCCACCGTGCGAACAGAGCCTCTCTAAAACTCACCAAAGGGCGAAGAAGAGAGGCCCTACAGAAATCGTCTCAAGTCTTTTAACTCGCCACAGCCCAGGTTTCTGGGCTAGTTACTCCGGGCAAACTGGTTTAGGCAGCGCGCGCATCATATTTTTGACAAGGCGAAGGTCAAAATCGAGCCTTCAGTACGAAAATCAATATGACGGCGTCAAGGAGTGCGATCGAGACTTGGCCTGGGTTTGAAACTGTCTCCAAGCAACGACTTGCGCATCCTCAATAAAGACTTGACACGATTTCTGCAGAGTCCTTTCTTTCTCGTCGAGTTAAGAAAGACTCTGCTGGAAGGGTGAGATCACCCGAGATACGCCCGAAAATCTTCGGTATGGTCGAGAAACACCCCACCCTCCTATGATCCCAAAAATACAACGTTCACTAAGATTTGCCAACAGTGTGTGATTCTAAAATATAAGCGGAATAGTCTAAATTGAATCCGAATTCTTCCTAAGCTGTACTGGACAGGACCATATTAAGAATACCACCAATATAGAGACTGTTAGTGAAATGCTTAATCCGACAACATAGCCATAGAATTCTGCTAAAACCCCTGCAAGGAACAAGGACAACTGCTTGCCAAGTATTTCCAGTGTACCCAAGAATGAATAACAAGTAGTGCGCACGGAAGGAGGCGCTTCCTGGGAACAACGTAGCATTAGTGTGTAAACCGGGGTCGCCTGGGATCCATGAACCACGTTTTGCAAAACGAACACTGAAACAAGAAAAGGGAGAACGTTGCAGCTTTTTTCTTCTGTTTTTCATTTAATCGACAAGGCACCTAGAGTCGACTTGAGGAACTGAAGGCACATGTAGTTAACAACATGAGAAAACGAGGCATGTTGCTCAAAGACTAATGGAGGGAAGCCAATGACCCCTCAAACACCTTATAGGATGCCCTCATTTGACTAGTCTTCCTCGCAGCCGTTTTTTGGATGTCACGCAACGTTCCCGGAACGTTGCGTGACATCCAAAAAACGGCTGCGAGGGAGACTATCATTTGACGAGTAAAATCGTCTGGCAATCTGTGAAGTCTCACTCCCAGGTGGCAACGGGTTGAAAATAACAAAAATGGGAGAAGACGGTTAGGTTTTGAGACTTAAATTACATTAGTATAAATAAACAGGTGATTATACAAAATCGCGCGCTCTCATTGGCTCACTATCTCGGATTATCAGCCGACAATCACCTCGACGGACAAAATGGCTGCCAGTAGTCGTTTTGCCTTTGTAAGTGAAGATGATTTCGCGACGAAGTGTTTTTTTTTCTCTTTCTTGAAATAATCACCTGTGTATTTATACTAAAACAATTATTATTCCACTACTATGCCATTTTACCATATTTAGTCAAGAGAACGCGCAAAATATGAGACTGGTAATACATTGTAGTGTCCCGGTTTGATCGGTTTAGAACAGAGCAAATACAGACGGAACGGCAGTTTTTTAATGAAACAAATTGTTTTCAACACGATGCAAAGCCTGAGAATTTAGCTTGTCATCGCTTGTCTCTCGTCATTTCGTTTATACAATCAAATAAAGGACATTTGGCTGGTTTTCTGTGCTGTTTACATCGTTCGCAAGCCCTGAAGGACGGATGCAACACTCTTACCAGATAAAATTGAATCAAAATAACACCTTTTTACAGTGGAATAATAAATCTCTTATTCGATGGTTTAACATATAATACAAGCGGACATTTTGCTCATTGTTCGTATTTTTCCTCGCCCCTGCGGGGCGCGTCGGAAAAATACTACGCAACTCGCAAAATATCCGCGCGTATTATATGTTAAACCATCGAATAAGATATATTTATTACGCTAACACTTCAACGTACATCTTCCGAAATCGTACTATCGTGAAAACGTCCACTCTCTCGCTCTTTCTCTCTCTCCCTATCTCAAAAAACAATAAGAACTCGATGCTATTAAGATGCATGGACATCGCCAATCGATTAATCGTTTCAGTAAGGGAAGAGAACATGGAAAAGAAAAAAATCACTTCATAGACCTTATTCATAAATGGCGGTCACATTTATAATTCTTTTGTCCACGTGCAAATTAGCCTACCAAGCCTCATTTTAGAGCAAGAATTCTTTTCAATTCTCTGTATGGTATCGAGGCTTGGTAGGCTAATTTTGCACTTCGACAAAATAATGATAAATTGGCCGCCATTTATGAATAAGGTCTATTTCAGATAACGAAACTGGCCCTTCGTGACTTAATAACAACCTTAACTCTTACAAAAAGATTTACACTGTTTATTTTTGTTAGGCTTTTTTCCACGTTGCCATATCCCCGCCAATAGCATAGCTCCATCTTTCCCCATATAAAACGTAAACAGCCCACATTTAGCTAATTCGCTTTGACGAAGGGCTAATGCTCGAGACGTCACCTTTCGAATTTCTTCACGGTGGTCAATTTACTATATCAACCCCGTTGACAAACCCATTTCTGTGTTTAGAAACTAAACCCCTTTATCCATTTTTATTTTTCTGTTTTATATCACTGTATTGTTTCATAAGCGATAAGTAGGCAATTAAAATGTTGTTAAAGGGATGCACGCGTGGTGATAGGCACAACCGTTTTTGTCGCCATCTTTTGCACTGAAGCAAAACTAATTCTAACTTACCAAAGACTATGAAGGTATTGTTACCATGGATACCGGAGGACACCGCGAAGAGCTGAAACATGACTGAGAAGACGGTCAAAATGGAAGTCAAAAGTAGAAGCTGTGTAGGGCTCATCCTTTGAGGCAAAAATAAATTAGGGAAGAAACATTTAATCTAGGTTTAGTTTTGAATAACGATGATTGGATCTTATGGAAGTTTTAAAGTATCTGTGGTAGGTTCTCTAGCGTCCTAAAATTTACCTTTAATCACAGTCCTTTTAGAGTAAATGGCGAATTACTTTGGTTTTGCATTACTTCACTCAGTGATTTGTTCAAGGTTCTCGCGCCATTTTTCGACCTATCAGAAGTGAAACCAAAACCAATCCTGGCTTGCGCGTGCACATTTTCCCGCGCTTTGTGTCGGCTACGTGTAATTACATCGAATTTCGATTGGTTTACCGGATTGTCTCCGTCCATTTTGATTGGCTGAAGTAATTACTTTGGTTTTGCTTTTAAGACACTCAACTGAAAATCGCTCTAATTTTAATCGTTTTGTTTTCACATTAAACGACATTAAATTCCAATCAAGAGAGGATGAGGTCAAAGAACGGATTCCCCCCCCCCCCCCATTATACAATGACAGTTTTTCACAATCTAATTTTAGCTACGCAGCTATTTTTAGAGAGGCACGTGATTGGCCAGTTGTAATGACGTAATGAAATTTTAAATATGCGTGGCATTGGGAACGAGAACTTAAAGTAGCTATGATAGGCCATGGGGATCCGTTCTCTTACCTCATCCTCTTTTGATTCCTTAGCGCTGTCAGTCCTTTCGATTCCAGCGGTTTCATTAAAATTAATTGTAAATAGAGCGAGTTTCAATCGAGTGTCGTAAACCCAAAACCAAAGTAATAATTTTGGCCAATCAAAATGGACGGAGACAATCCAGTAAACCAATAAAAACTAGAAGTAATAGACCAATTTCGATATATTAAAATTCAGTCCGAAACAAAAGGCATCGTTTCGAGGCTCTGGGGAATAAACTCATACAAATCCTTATATTTATTCCCCAGAGCCTCGAGTTGATGCCTTTTGTGTCGGACTGAATTTTAATATATCGAAATTGGTCTATTACACGTAGGCGACACAAAGCGCGGGAAATTGTGCACGCGCGAGCCACGATTGGTTTTGATCTCACTTCTGATTGGTTGAAAAAGTGGCGCGAAAACTTTGAACCAATCACTGAGTGAAGTAATGAAAAACCAAAGCAATTCGCTAATTACTTTCGACAATCAATTGAAAATCGCTCTAAATGATAAATTGTGACAATAATAAGTACTGGAAGTGACTTGATAGAAATTTCTTTGTCTAAACACAAGGATAGAGCAACTGGGCACTGCATTCCTTATCCTTAACCATTGCTATTATATTGCCCGCATTTCAAGGAAAGATACATGCGGCTCTTCATTAACAAATATTGATGGCTTACATCTGACGTCACGGAGGCCATGTTGGTGTACAGAGCAATGCAATATCAAATATGAATATTCAATCTTCGTTCACTGTCTAAAATCCGCACGAGTCATTGGTTAAAATTGAAACACTCTCAACAGTCTCTAACCCGTAAACAAAAGCCTGATTTAAAAGGGTTATCACGATAGGGAGGAACTCAATCCTCATGTAAAGATAAAAGTAAATTTGACGCTATTATTACGCAAAACTTGTGGGGCCATTTTCTATTGTTTCCTACATCAACATGGCCGTCTCATCACGTGGATGCAAACGAAGAACAAACCAGGGGACAGTTATTCGAAGGACGATTTAGCTAATCCTGGATTAGTGGAAACTCTTCTTTCAGTATATTTACCACGAAAAAATAATAAAATATCATCCACAAGATTCTTAGCCTTCAATTTTCAGTTAGAGTTTTTGGTGCCAGTATTGCATAAAATTAAATTGTTAAGGGCTTCTTCGACGGGCAATACTCATACCTTAATTTAATTGGTTGGTATTTAATCGCGGATTAGTGTAATCGGCTTTTGATCAACTGGACCCAGATGTCTTGCTTTTGAGGCTTTCCCAGGCATTCTGGGTAATAAGGAAACATGACGTAAATACTCTTTTTGTTTGGCCATCTCAGTTTTATCAGAAATAACACACAAACAGCGGTGACAAACATCAGATATAAACGCATCATTTGAAATTATCTTTTACTTGACGTTTCGTATGCTCCTGCATACATCTTCAGAAGTGACGGTTAATACAAAATTGAAGTTTACAAATTGGAGTAAATACAAAATTGAAGTTAATAAGTTAGTGATCCTGTATATTTAAACTCCAATTTTGTATTTAAACGTCACTTCTGAAGATGTACGCAGAAGCATACGAAGCGTCAAGTAAAAGATAATTTCAAAAGATGCTTTTATATCTGCTGTTTATCACCGCTGTTTGTGTGTTATTTCTGAAGGAAACGTGACCAATAGACCATACTCGTATTCTCAGTATTGGATTGGAACTACAATCCAGGTCAAAAGCCTTCGGGACATTTGTCAAATTTTGGGCGAAAAGTAGGGAATTTACTGTGCATGCTTCCATCGTTATATGAGCAACGCGTGTTCTTTCGCTACCTTTTTCACGCCTCTTCCCCCCAGACAATGTTGAAACATGTGAGCGATCGATGAACGGATCTTGATTTCGGCACCCTGAAAAATCAACATTGTATTGGGGGGGAGGGGGAAAAGTGGGAATTGTCGCAACAGTTTTGACCAGGCCCCAGTTGTTCAAACGATGGATAGCGCTATCCGCCAGATAAATCACTGTCCACTGGATGACTCAATCGATTTTGCCAGTGTTTATCCACTGGATAGCGATTTATCCCGTGGATAGCGCTATCCATCGTTTGAACAACTGGGGCCAGGATTTTAGCGTGCAATGGAGGCTAATCACGAGGGAAAATGTTTTCAAATGCAAATACTTTTCAATAAATCCCCGCGCATTAGCCTCCATTGCAAGCTAGTTCCAGTACAATACTGAGAATACGAATATGGTCTATTTGAATTTTGAACTGGGGGACAGGGGAACAAAGCCAAAATATCTCAGGGAACAAGGGAACATATAAAACCATTTTAGGGATGAAAAAGCTGAGAACAAGTTTGTAAGTAAGTTCAGGAACAAGGAAACAAGCAAATTTTTTTAAGGGAACACGGGAACAAAAGGACCCCCCATCCTCCCCCTGGGAGAGCCTCGCTTTTGTGCGCTTACCATTTTGAGGTCAGCAGTATTCCACAAACGGCGGCTACAACTATTGAGATGATTTGCCCAGCAATCCCTGACATGAAACCGAGGCGACTGAGACTATCACCTTGGTCAACTAAAAACATGGTGAATATGGACTGGGACGAATGCGAAGCAAACTTATACACGCACGTGCATATAATCATCCACGTTAAACCACTGATTCGCTTCAACCCAGAAATCCTCTCGCAGCTTGGAAAAGACCACCCGGCACTTTTCGTTGTGTGACGTACTTGCGGTTTTGATGACGCTTTTGTGACATAAAGCACAGTCGACAACACGAAATATATCATGGCTAAAGGAACTAGTATTTCTTTGCCCGAAAAATAAACGTCTGATAGCAATAGCGCTAGGCCTCCACCAAATAGGAAACCAGTTTTGTAGCCAATAATTTGAAGCGAGCTGGCCTTGGAAAGATTGTCTCCCCGGAAGTTGACGATGAGGACTTTCCCCAGAGTTAAATCAACCGTAGCTGAACATATATTAAGCAGCACAAGAGCAGAAGCGAACAGCGTCCCATTCTCTGTTTTGGCCAATGACAGAGCAATAGCTAGTCCAGCGTAGTTTATCGACAGCCAGAGGTTTTTCTCGCCGTACGAATCAATGATCGGAGCCCAGAGAGATTTGAGCAGCCAAGGAAAAGTCAGCAAGTTGAGCGATCCGACAAGAAACAAAGACGACCCTGTCCTTCGAAGAATGATCGGTAGGTATTTGAGTTGCATTCCATACAACGTCCCCTGAAAGGCATACTGCAAAGCCAAAAACATCTGACTCGCAAGGTGAGAATTTGTCATGCCCTGTCTCGACGCTTTACACTAACAGCCGGTTTTTTTTGAGGTCCTTTTAGTTGTTTCTTTGAATTGGACATTTGTGACCCACCAGTCCTCGTGACCGTAATAACTTCCGTCATTGCCGTGGTAACGACCGACGCGTTTTTGACCTTTTGATACGTGAAAAGCGGTTTAATTTTTAGTTTATATCCTCAATTTGGAAAAATACTTTCTGCAAATGCTTTTAAAACTTGTACTTCATCGTAGATCAGCTCTACAATCTTGGACGGATTAAAAATGTAACAGAAGTGCCCCCTTCCCCCCTAATCAAGGATGAAGCCCCGTGAAGGCCATAACGCGCCATTTTCCCATCATTGAATTTGGGAGAAGGGGTGGTCTCAATTTTCCATTTAATCTGTCCAAGATTATCGGTGGTTTAACCCCCACGTGTATCAGATGTTACGTAACCAAGAATTTGCTCCCAGAGTTCTCTCTCTTTTTATAAAAGAGGAAAAGATAGAGTCTGGGCCCGAGTTTGTGAAACCTTTAATACGACAGGCATAATGGAGGAAACAATAAAGGAAAGGAGAAAACACATTCTCCTCTGAGAAAGATTTCAGTCAAACTTGTAGAGGATGTGAAAACCCTAACCCTAACCATATACATGAAAGACGTATAGTTGAACGCCGGAAAGACAGATTGTTAAGATTTTAGATCACTGCAGGCTTTCCCGGCCACCAGCACACGACTCGCGGCATTAGTCTGCACAGTTTCGTAAACGTTTTTGTCTAAGAGGGTGGACCATAGCCGTTTTCTCATCAAGTTCGATATTAATCTGGTCACGTTGGGTATTTATTTTTTGTCCTGTTCTTATTGTCATTACCTCAAAATTAGCCAAATTTAATCTTAACGTACTGGCCGTGATTGGCCAGCAACTAAGGATACTGATTTTATGAATGATTTCAAGTTGATCAGTCAAAGTTCAGTTCGAAGATAAAGCTACACCAGTATCGCCGGGAAAACATCCTTGCATAGAGAAGTATCTCTTGACCTGGTACAGATGCTATTAATTTAATGTACGTAAAAAAAGGCACAGGAACGATTATCATGAAGCCTTAACTGAAGTACGCAACGATTAACTATTCGTCATTATTCTTCAGTTATTAATCATGAAAGATTGCGTAATTTCCATGACGAATCGAGAAAAATATTATTATGATATCTTACGCAACATCATCTCGCACTAAGCGATCGAATGGCGAACTTAGCGCTTAGTCTGCATGAAAAATACAGTGAGTTATTTCAATTTATACTTGAACAATTAGTTCAGTATTTTCAAAGAAATAGATTTTTCCAAGGTGGAGTTAGTGGACAAGTTAATTAAGCCCCAGCGCCCACTGTGCTCGCACAACGTAACTTCTCTGCTTGCCACGGCATCAAGCCGATTAAGCCGGAAAAATGAGCAGTCTCCGTTGGTCCAAATTGTTCGGAACGCTGCACTCCTCGTGTGTGTAAATTACTAAACAATAAGGCTTTCCGCTGGGCAACTTTGAAAAACAGAAGTTGCTTTCGCAATATTCTGAGAACTGCGAGAAACCAAGATCGCACGAGAAACACTTGAGGCAAAAAATCGCTGCTTGCTTCGTAGGTAATTGCTGCGTTGACATTTCAATAATTTATCTGTTTAGCGCATTCTTTTTAGCTCATTACCCCACTGTTGTTAAATGCCTAAATTTAGGATAAAGATGTGATAAGCAAAATACCCGCTGTTAACTATACACCGTTCAACAATCTGCCACACCGTTGAAAACGAAGGCGGGGTGAGCTTCCATCAGCACGAACTGAATATAGAAAGAGCTTTGTCTTCGCGCAGCAGGTTAATAACCCAACTTCACATGGCTGAGCAATCGGGCTCCTTGACATACAAATACCTTGTGTGTTGTTTGAATCTGAAACTTCTGTCAACAATAAATTTATATCATTTCAGCTGTATGTCAGAATGGTTGTTATATAAAGGAACGAATTACCCGGACTAATCAAATGTGCTATGATAAAAGTAAACGATCTTGACACATGTGGATACATAGGTTTCTTTATCACATTTCCTTTTTATTAGCGTGTGATTCGCTGTCATTCGCCAGGACGTTGCTACCCGGGTATTCTTGATTTCCATCCAGTGTCTTTTGTTTTCTTCGTTTGTGTCTTTGTGAATGATAACCGCAAAAGGTGCTTGGTTTCCATAATCCTTGTTCCGACCCCAACCTATCATCTTTCCGGCTTTCTCGTATTGATGTCCTCAAATAACTAATCGGAACTTGCGGCTTTGCATCATCCTCAATCAATAACTAAAATTATGCGAACGATTGTATAAAAATGACAGAAAATGCTCAATTTTGTTTTTAACATAAGCAGATATAAGAGGAGATAGAAATCAACAGCAAACTGCATTGTTTCTTTAATTTGCATAATTGGTGTTTTAATCCTTTTTTATCTAACACTGAGGCCCCGGAATGCTCGAAGCATGCTTAGCGCTAACCTGAGCGTTAAGTATCATAGAAAGCTATAGGCCTTGATACCTCTCAACCAACAGTTAGCGCTAACCAGGTTGCGAGTAACCGGCCCCTGTCTTTTAGTCGGGGCATTTGCTGATGAGCTCCTGCAGTCACGCTGTCTGGCCGGGTTGGCACTGTGTTGGCACTGTGTTGGCACTTTGTTGGAAACCAACTCTCAACATCATCGTCATCGCCATGGGCAACACCCTTATTGTCATTATCGTTTTACGTCATTATCGTTGTTGTCCTAGTCATCGTCTTTGTCACGTGATCATCATCATCGTCGTCGTCGTCCTCGTCAACATCCTTTCATTTAGAAAAATGCACCTTAAAAATTTTTTTCACAGGTGCCTGATGAGATCTTTGCCCGCTTTGCAATTGCTTGCATGCTAAACAGCTTTGATGAAGTACCAAGATTTAGGACTACCAAAATTCCACTCAGACCCAAACGATTGCTCAGTCCGGTAGTGTGTTATCAAATAACGATGCACTACGTTTTACCATAGGCCATATAATTGGCCTGGAATTTACAGATACGTTTGAGGAACTCTATGGGATCTTGAACAAAGGTTAAAATGAAGAAAAGATAACTAAAAAGACGAAAGAGAGTCCAGCAATTGATCTAAGGCTGCATTAAAAACTGAAGCCACTCGGCGTAATCTCTTTGGAATCGGAAAGCTCGACTTGTTCTAATCAAAATTTGTGATTAAAGGACCAATTTCATCATGTTGCGTGAGATAATTTGCTCTCTTTCCAATGAGGACTCAAGTAGCCTATGAAGAATTTTCTTGGTTATGCTTCTTCCGCGTGTCTCATGTACAAGGAGTTAAAATAGCAATAATCAAGAATTGAAATGAATCGTTACTAATTTCAAGTTGATCTGTCCTTATTAATCATTTAAGACTGATGCATCTTTTCTTGTTTTAAATCATTCGAGTGGTGACTTCGTCAGAAACGACAACTTCAAGGAACATATAGCAACAACAATGAACTTGCAACACAACTTAACTCGGTTCATTGTTAGTTAGCTATACACTAGAACCGTCTTCGACCACCGCATAGCTTTATCTCTAAATAAATGCCTAACAGTGTGCGAATCCCTTTGTCGCTTTTAAAGCCTATTTAGGTTATACAAACGTGGAGAGTTCTCAACAATGCCATGACATGCGGTCCAGAGGAGGTTTAAGACCAACGGAGATGTCCGAAGCACGAATCCCCGAGGAAGGATTAAACCGCAATAATTTGAGCTTGGAAACTTTTCTAAGCCAACCATATATATTGAGATTTTGCCTTGGAGCGTTTTTATTAAGTATTCAGCGACACTGAATTCAGTTCGCGATTTTTTGTGACTTTTTTGAACTCTGATATGAGACATTGTCTTGTGGTCGCCGCAGGAAATATAATGCTCTGTCACGATCGTTGAATTATAGCTATTCTTATACAAAAATGGAACAATGCCATAGACAAAGGAATACCTTGTTTGCAATAGCCTTTTAGAATTGCTCTGATCAAAGCCTTCATTCAATAAACTTCCTTAATAACAGCCAAAGGCAATGGGATAACACAAGTTATTAACCCACCTTTTAATTACAACTTATCGACTTTAAATTGATCCAATTTCCACCAGTTCAAGAGACACCTAAATTTATTGTGATACTAAAGCATAGAATAGAAATTATTCGAATCTTATGTTCGCCTGGTTTATAAATAAAACTAAAATAAACCGTGCATTTTTTGTGATCTTATCTGCGTGTCTATTATTCACCAAAGTTATGTGTATTCTTAAACTTTGCATTGAAATAAAACAACGACTTTTTCAGTACATGATCGTGAAGGAAAAAAAACAAAACTTTTCAAATAAACCCGGAGTCCTCTTCTTTCAACAACATAGCCATCTGTTCTAGAAATTAACTCATGAACACATTATTTTTAGTACAAAAGTTAAAGATCGTTGTTAGCAGTTTTGAACAAAGGGTTTTATGAGTCGCCCACGGGCTAACCTAAACTCGTCAAGTTTGTAACAACACAGTGTCCTCCGAAAACAAAACTGCCGAGAATCAATGAAATACATGTGACGGCAATTTTAGTCTGTTTTTCTTGAGAGAGTACCTGAATTACCAAACAATTATCGGTTTTTGCCATTAGTATCGACATCGATTGAGTGCCACTGAAATGCCAATAGGTGAAATCTCTAGCTGATAATTGTTAGTTCTATATAACATTGTTTTTGTTAAAGAGATATGAAAGCAATAAACTAATAATCGAGACTTAAATCCCGACGGTCCACTTGCTTAATTTTTTCTTTATTAAAAAAGAACAGGATGGCCTAGTTTGTCGGATCGGAAAATATCACGTTATAAAATGATTTTATAATCATATAACCGTTCAAGTAAGTTTCGGAGATATATGAAACGGCAATATTCGTTAAATTGGTATTTTGATGTAAAAGGGTTTTATAATTTAGCACTGAATGACAATCGAACTCTATCTTCTCAGTTTCCCACAATTTAATTAATTTCGTCATTTACGCTATACCTAAAGTTTGGTTGAACGGAAAACAACAGCTTCCTTCCGTTACACACGTTAAGCAAACATAACCGCTACTTTGCGGTCCATGGCGAGAAAAGTAACGGGTCAATTACCGAGCGGAAATTACAAAGCTGAAATTACTTCTCTCAAAGAAAGCAAGTCGTTTTTGCTCACGAAAAGCCATTGCTTTTGTTTTCCTGAAAAGATTTAAAAGGCAATTTCCCTGCAAATGATTTTAAACAAATTTATAAAAATAAAAATAAAAATAAAAATAAAAATAAAAATGCAAAGACAAACGGGTTTTCTAGAGGCCCGGAAGAAACGTCCGGAAACCTACCCTCTCGGCGAAACCGCTTTGAAAACCATTCCACCCAATTTTAATTTGTTATCTGCTTTGGTGTTTACAGAAAGCAGATAAAAGCATTGTTTCAGCAAGATTTTGCGGAGCTTAAGTAAACACGGAGCCGCTGTTTAACTAAGAGTTTAATGCGCAAAAATATGTCGTCAAAAGATGCAGACAGACGCAGCAGATCAAAGACAAATTGACGCAAAATATATTTATGTACTTTCGACGGTTAACGGAAACACTTTCGTCAATCCTCAAAACATTAAAAGCACAAAACGTTTCAGTTTCCCAATTCATATATCAGTAAACTTGCAAGGAAAAATGTCCAACTTTCTTTACCGCGTTGGCAAAATTAAAATTAAATGTAGTGCTTTTTATATTCCATAGAGTGAATTCCATTTGTTTAAAACAATCTTGTCATGAGAAGTTTCTACTTATGAAAAATGACATAGAATCTTAAACGTTAGATTAATTAATTGTGGTTACCAGTGATGTACGTGTTACATAGCATTTAGAATTTTTACCAAATGAATCAAATTTGAGCATATTTGGGAGAATTTTGCTTCTTTCCAAACACTTTTAAGGAAGTGTTCTTAGATGTGGGTTTTCACTATGTCCTTAGACTTTCTAGAGACTACGGACTACGCTTAAGTTAAAGTGTTTAAATGTTGAGTTTAGGTGCCCGGGGAATCTTCGGCAAAAACTGTGTTATTTTACATTGTCATCAGTTGATGTTTTCATCGATGACATGCACAAGGATAGTGGAAGGAACCGTGAAAATTTGTTAGTCCATTGGCTGTGGGCAAATTCCTTGAAGAAGTTCCATCATTCGTTAGTCTTAAAGCGGGAGTTGGGTATGTAAAAGCGTGAGATACAGAGCTCAGACTTCTGGTATCCTCAAAACCGGGTAGAAGACCAAGCCTCGGACGAAAGGCAGGCGAAATGGCGCTCTCTGGACTGCCATAAGGCAGAGGAACGGGTAACCCAGTGGGAATGTCACCAGCCGCTGATCTCAGATGCGCCGTGTACGGGAATGTCGAGAAGCCAGAAGAAAACGAATGGTACAAGAACGGGCTTTCCCTAAACATCAATGGATGACTGCATTTTGGCCGACGAGGTTTTCTTCGTCTTCGGAAGTTTCCCTTGATAAATTCTGGCAAATCTTTAGGATGTATCATCCAGTAGTGTCCTTTGCCATTCTCCGCTCTGCTGGCCTTTACAAAGCAGTCGTTGCTGGAGAGATTGTGTCGCACGCTATTTCTCCAACCTGGTCCCTTTTCCTTGTCGAAGTGAGGATAGTTTCGCGCAATGAAGCTATAAATCGAACTCAAAGTCATTCGCTTTGTCGGCACGCTAAGGATCGCTTGCGCAATCACTGCGACGAAAGTTTCCGAGTTGCGATCGTCTTGTTTGGAATTCTTCGCATTGTCTTCGTCAGTGACTTTCTTTTCATCGTCTTTGGCTTCTTCGCTATCACTTTCTTTCTTTGGGGATTCTGTTCCACAAACCTCATTCACGTTATCTTGCTCCCTCGCCAACACCTCTTCGATTCTGCCCTCTCCGAAACCAAAGTCATTCTCCTCTTTCTTCGTCTCTACCAGCAGTTTCTCGGAATACGCGTTTAAATCCCTTTCATGCACATCTCTAAAATCATGATAACTGATTCGTGGATGAAGAAGGTACTTGCTCAAGCCAGGAATGTTATCCATCTCGACTAACAATGACAGAGCCTGTTCAGCTTGAGGCGCGCAAGAAGCTGTGTGTTAACTCTTGGTGTTGCAAATGGATAGTGAGTCTGGCAGCTGTGAAAGTTAGTCTTTATATGCAATGACTACTCGAACTATTAAACTCTATGTGTACACCGCCGCGCCGCCCAGGGGGCGCTAAATTTCCCAAGGGCAGGTGCTTGGAAGCTCCGTGACGTGTCGAACATAACAATAAACGTAACGTAAACAATTCCAAAAAGTCCTATGATAAACTCTCAGTTCTCATTAACGAAACAATGAAAGAAAAACCGGACCCTAAATTGGCAAATTTAAAGCCAAGCGCGGCGTACTTTCGACTTGCGTTGAAAAGGCTGAAACCCAGTTTGTTTTGGAAACACATAGCAACTTAATCAATACTCAGCATTTTAATTTGTTTTGCTACAATTTTGATACTTGGTTCATTAAAGTCCACACTTGCTTCTGGCAGAATACTGGCCATCAAATCAAAGACGACTTCTATGTATTCTAAGAAGCATATGTATTTCCTTTATTTAATTACTTTTGTTGACATTACCACTACGCACTTAGCAGCATTACGAAATAAAAGCTAATATCTCCCGTTTTAGCGATAAAACACCGCTTAAGGAAGCGAAGGCCGTTTCTTGTGCAAACTGTACTAATACCTACCAATTCAAGTGTTACTATTTTCAAGGACGTGCCAATTAAAGAGGAGAAAGCGCCGGTTCTCAAGTTAAAGGCAGGTGATTTTACGTCGAAAAAAACGTAGTTTATACGTTTATCTGGTGTCACATAGTCCTCGTTTAGTTAATACAGCACGGTATATTTTTCACTAACAAATCTATAGCGAGATGAAAAGCAGTTAAACATGTAACGGAAAAGCAGATGAGAATTATAAAACAAAAAATGGAAGAGAAAACTGTCTCCCAATTGAATAACAGAATTGAGTTTTTCATAGTATCACTTCAGCTACAGGCGGGGTAATTCTCGTAATTGCCGATGTGGTTAATTAAAGCGTTCTGCATGCAGTCAATTTACAAGCCCGAAAAAGCCTAGCATTATGTTGACGTCAAGCAGTCAAACGTCGAAAAACCCTAGGAAATTCATCGTCCATGCAAGACAAACTGTTTATTTCTTAACTTGCGTATGCTTTTCAATATCCTCTATACCTTATTCATAATTCAAGCTTAGTTTATCAAATCCGTTTTACAATGGAATACGTCGTAAAAAGATGGTCGACGGATGCTTCGTGACTTATGACAGTTAACACGAAAATGTTTTCGAACACCGCCTCAAAACAAAGTTGCTTTATTCTTTCTCAGTCTTTTTCTGTTGTAGCAATATCTTTGTTGTTACTCTACACGTTTGTGTCTCATTATATATGAGACACACGAAAAGTTAGTGTTCGCAGCGCTAATTTTACCATTGTCCTTTAACTAGGCAACCTTATTAAATCGTTGCCTGCGCTAAATTCTCTATCTACCCTGCGTTAGCAACCCCGCAAGCTTGTCAATACTGCAAATTAAATCGTTATTGTTCAATAAAATTTGGTTGTTTCTTTTCTTTGTGAACAAATGTGCTCCATCTTATTCCTTTTGTCTAACGATGTGCATGCGAGATGTCTGTGGTTGCAATTTTCCACAAAAATAACAGCGATAATCGAGTGGAAAACTTTGTAGCAATAACTCTACGAGTTCCAGTTGTGAAAGGATTTCTCTCTAAAACTTCAATTTTATGCAGGAAGAAATGTTCTGGAGAATTAAAAATTTAAGGGCCCTAGTAGTGTACATCTGACATGTGTTAAGTAAATTGTACGAGATGAAGGACTGATGAACCTTAAGATCGAACCCGATGATTCACTTTTAAAGTTAGTTCTCTACGATGTCCATTAGTGAGAATGAATGGCACTAATGTGAGAGGGCTCTAATCTGAATCTAACTTCGAGGAAAGAATTTTGGTATTTTTATTTTAACATAACAGTGGACGGCACCTAGTGGCTTATTTTTGAACGAACAATATCTTGAAATAAGTCTTTGTGTTTCAAAAATGCTTAAGTCACAAAACACCACAGTTGATCTATGAACATATCATGAAAAATGAAGTGAAAAAATGCAAATTTAAAAATTAAGGATGGTCAAAAAAAGATATTTTAACTTGTGCAGGTCTGGTGCTCTTGGACGAACATGTGACAGTCGTCGAAGGAGCAAAGAGACCTTTTGTGAAGAAAGAGAAAGGAAAATAAAGATTCATTATTTTATGGCGATATATTGTGTAAAGGAAGAAGCGGAAAAGATTCGAAATTTGAATGACCGCCATTGCTGGAGACAACTTAATTGGACATTTGCCTTGTGAAGAAAACCGAACATGCGGGGAGCGTTTTTGCAGAAGGAACTTGAAAACAGCAAATATACACGATATGTTAAGATAATACCTTAACAGCAGCGTTTCTTTTTCCTGTATGTTGGATAAGATGAAATTGTCGAGACCTACCATGCCTATCTATGCTGAAAAGTTCTATGCGGAAATTTAGATCGTTTTAAACAAAACACGGATGTTTATAGCTTGTTTACAGCCAGAGAAAGTCTTGGATAAAACTTACAACGCAATAAACGGTGTCACAAAAACACAATCACTGCACATCTTTGAATTGTACTAAAAGCTGTCCAAAGAGGTATAAGTAAAATTAGGTACAAAACGAAGTTGAAAAACATTGAAAATGACAAATTTATTTATGGAAGATGAACTTATACGAATTCCGAACGTTTAAAACCAAGCAAGAGCTGAGTGTTCTCGATTTTCAGCCGAGGTTCAGGGGGTGTCTCAGCCTACTCAAATACTTCTCCAAAATATGTGCGGTCCTTCGCGTAGAAGAACTCAATCTTCTTCGATTCTCAGATACTGAATTCGTGGTTCATTTAGTTTTAAACGCTAACTCGTCAGTGAGTTTCAACGTTGGTTGTTTTTCACTTGCGGTATATTACGGCGTCAACATATTTTCAAACGGCAAACAACTCTTTAGACTTTTAGCGTCCGTGGATACAAGTGAATCAGTTACAAGTGGAGTGTAGTTCTCCAAGATTTCCAAAACAGGTGCTTGTAAATTTAACACGCGGTGATCTGGAGCCGGTTTTTTTTTCACAGTCGGGGGTGGATCGAGCCATTATCTTAATAACGGATTCAGTTGGAGCTTTTGTATCGAATAAAAACATATCACACAAAAATGCTTTCAATGACAAAACAAGAAGGAGTTTTATTTTGGATGAAAAGCTACTCCAAAAGTGCTACGTTAATGAGTGATATTCAATTTCTAACAATAACTTGAAACCGCAAGTGAGCCAGTTTGGGCCACGAGGCTCCATGAGTCTTTTAACCAATAATCACATAGAAGTGTGATCTCTACATATAATTCTTATGCTACCTGCAAAATGTCTCTCGATATAATAGGCAAATACCATGCAGTTTGGTTTTACAATGTATGGTGCACATGAAAGCCATGTTTTCAAAGGAATTTTCAGCTCCTCAAAGAGAGTTCGTAAAACAATATTATCTTGAAACCAATTATCAGTGAAAAGGAGTTGTAGCTCACGTTTCTTGTGTTGCAATACGATGGGGCCGGCTTTCGAACCAGGGAAGTGCCGATAATAGCGAATAGCAATGATGCATGGAATTCCGGCGCCTTTGCATCTTGCAAACGACGGGCTTTAAGGTACGAAATTCTCCGTTTTCCAACTTATTTGTGAATAATCCCGATAAATGTATCCAAGAGACGGGAAATGAGGTGAATTCGAACCAGTTTAAGAATAATTTTCTCAGTCCAGTTTAAGGAAAACGTCGTTCCTTATATAACTCTTATCGGGCAGTGACACGTAAACGTTTGTTGCGCTTTGGTTAGTAAACACATTTATTCAACTGGGCTGACATATTAAACACTAGAAAAAAAATATTAGAGAGCTTACTTTTTGTTCACCCCCATGCACCGCTAGACCGCTGCCATCTTGGTGGTAGGCTAGTGTGATCACGTTTTGCGCAACCATTTCGGGAAATTTCCACCATCTTAGCAATAATACTGCAGCACAAGTACTGTTCTTAGCCATAAATATAAAGGGAAAAAGAGAAAAAGAAGACAAAAAGAAAAGAAAAAGAAAAGAAAAAGAAAACGGGTCTCGCGGATTAAAATGACACCAAACAAACAAGCTTGCAAATTGCACTCTGGTTTTTCGAAGGTACTACCAGCAAACTTAGGGTGCGTTCGATTGACCCTATTCCGGAATAATACGTGGAGTGATGACTTAAAACTGTATGTTTGGCGTTTTGAAGCAAAAAGGATAACAAAGATATGTTTAATTTGAAATAGTATTTTGGCGGGTGTTTGGCAATTTCAATGTGAATCTCCGTAAAAGCGAAGAATTTCTAACTTCTATTTCATGTATTCCTAATCCAGAACACGGTCGATCGAACCCGCCCTTCTCCTTTCGGCAGATTTCCATGTGCCCATAGCATTTGCGTTGTTCAGTAGATATACTTCAGTTAAACGTGGAACAGAAAATGTCGTGGGGAAAACAAAACAAATATACCAAGTATATCGCTGCACTGAATATGAAACAATAGTAAAAATTCTGAGAGGGAAAGAGTACATACTAACCAGACTGTTTTTTTTTCTGCAGAACAAATATGTTACAACAACAACAACAACTTAATCGACTTCCTCATGTTTGGGGACCCGAAATTATTATACTTAAAATCAACAAAAACGTGGGAGACGAAGCGCTCCACTGAAACTTAAAAGGTCAGCCCCATGTACTCCTGGAGTTTAACAACAAGAACATTTACTTTATTGATACAAAAATTTAGAGAACATGACTGACCCGCAGGTTGCGTCAGATAATCTAGGCTGGCCAGACAGACCCTAAAAATGGCTGAACAGGCTAAGAACTTTTCGAAATTCTAGCCACCGAGGAGTGTGTAGCGAAGATCGAAGACAAGGACCCGAAAGTTCTCTGCAGGGTGTGCGTGACGATAGACCAAGACGGTTTCATGATCGACGGACGATTTCACTGTCGCGAGCTCGGATGGGCAAACCGCAGAAACGAGGCACATATAGAACATTGAAGATGAATTTTTCAGGGCTTCATTTGAGATCAGCGACGGTTGGAAAGATTTTTCTATATGTCGAATAAGCACAGCGCATTCGGGGTATAGATAAACTCATTCTGCTGCTCCAGCTATGAAAATGGGAGAAATGATATGTCAAACATCATGAGCAGAAAAACCCAACCTACAAGGGGCAATCACTTGACTATTTACAAAGAGTGGCTTCCTTGAATAGTTCAGCACGGGAGATGAACCGAACGCGATCGCTTGCAAATCCTACATGATGTCTTAACGACTAGACCACATCGTCTCAAGAACAGAAAGAAATATATAATAAATGTATCATGTTTATCGAAACCATTTCTACAAAGTCTTTCGTAGCTTGGTAGTACTGGCAGCCACAAAGCTAGAAATCGGAAAGTTGTGGGCTGAAACGTTATCTTTTATAAATCACTTTACTATATGAACTCAGCCTGCGCCCACTTTAAGTCAACTAAACAAGGTTGCTTTAGGTCGTAGCAGAAACCCATAAGGGTTTAAACGTGTAACGGCCCCTTGTGTGTTGGGAAACGAGCTTCTGAATATTCAATTTGCTAAGTACCATATTTGGAACAACAAGAGAGAAACATTCAACCAATCAGTTCGCAAGAACACCGTGACGCAGTACCACCAATGTTCTCGCGCGAAATTAACTGGAGCGAGGGGTTTCCAAATATGGTACTTAGCACTGAATATTCGGAAGCTGTGAACGCACGTTACACGTTTCAACTCTTATGGGTTTCTGGTCGTAGTTTGGGTAAATCATTCTTTAATGTATCAGAATATAATACTTTCGACAAGACCCTCTCCAAGTTTACTGAATTTTGGAAACTGCACGGTCCTGATCTTTATAATTGCAATGGATGGAATGCGCTCCAACTCCCTCCCCGGGAAATCTTTGACCGAGGCGGTCATAGAAACCACTCGCTAAATACCTGCTCGAAATCTGAAAAGCTACATTATGATAATTAATTGTAAGAAATATGCTGTTAACCGCCTTATAACTCAAAACTTAAATCGTCTCATCTTGACGTAGAGCTTTCGATCCCTTCTACAGCTATAGCGAGCGAGAAAAATAAAAAAGCGAAAATCGAAGAACTTTGTAACGTAAATCAGCGCTGATGGAGAATAAAACGTAAAACTCTCTTAAATTAAGGTGTCACTAATGTAAGACTATGTAATTAAACGGAAATTGAGGCGAACAGGAAGGAAGCCTCGGGAACTCTTTTTGCCTGGTGACCGGAACTCCTAAACGAGAATCGCAAATGACCCACTCAACCGGTCAATGCAATTTGCATTTCGATGATACTTTATCGAAAAAGTTAATGTATTTTAATCCCGTCTCAGGTCGATATGTATATTGCCTCTTATATAAGAATTCGTAGATTAACTTCATCTAGGTCGCATATTTTCAACTTATTTAGGCGAGTATCATTTTATTTTTTTTAACAAAAGCAGATTACCTTTAAGGTTGCCATAACATAATGTTGTACAAGGGTTATAACATCTTTCCTCTTCAATTTGGGTGAATTATAGCTGTTCCAGTTTTACTATACTCCTATAAAAGGTAAAAAGTTGACAAGGCCAAAACTGAATTCCTTGTACCTGCCACTCAATACAGCAGAAACACCACACTGAAGATCTAGAAAAGCAATGTACTGCTTATTTTGATAAATATGCCAGAGTGATTGAAAGTAAACAAGATGGATGGAAACAGGAAAATTGCATCTCACAACAGATGTTTGACGATTTTGGCTGAGGCTTGTATCAAGTGTGCACCTCCACAAGTTAAGTGCAATTCCAGCAGCCATGGGCCTCATGAAATGCAGAGGATGAGAGTGGATTGGACAACTTGATCCTTTTGGAAAGACAGCACAGATGATACTAGAAAAGCTCTCTCTTGGACACCACTGAGCAGACAGAGGCGAAGACCAAAGGGCAATTTTCGGAGGATGTTAGAGAAGAAGCGAAACCGGTTTGGTGTAAGGAGTTGGGGACAAATTGCATAGGCTGCAAAGAGCAGAATGGAGAACGTTTGTAGCTTCCCCATGCTGCACAACGAGCGATGAAGGAAGCCCATGGTGATAAGTCTTACACTGAATTTCCTTTTGTTGTCTTTAATAACTGCATGTTGCAGAGTCAAACTGCACCTTTCATCTACTCGAAGAACAGAACAGTCTAGAGTTACGTCGTAATTTTAAAAAATCTATATCAACAAAACTAAAAAATGGAATTGCAGTTTTCCGGCTTTAAAAACTGCAATTTCAACAATAAACTTAATTTAAACGAAGGTAGAACTCGAAACACTAGTAGCACAAAATAAATTGCTAAAAGTACAATCGTTTCGACTTAAAATGTTTCAATTACAATATTTGGCTTGATAGCAAAGCAAACATGAATTGGAAGCAATTCTCACATTATGAACGAAATGCTTCCTTTGTTAAAGAAAGCCGTCTGATAATGCCCAGAGTTCATCCTACTTGTGACAAATCTGAGATCACAACGTTTAATCTTCGAAGCCAAAACTCTTTTATTTGTGTTGAGGTATCTTTAAAAAAAAAAAAAAATCTTTTAAAGTTGTTAAAAAAACGAGAAAAGCGTTGTAACAAAACTGTAATATATCCTGTTACCTTTATCATTAGTCGCAGTTGAGGGACTGTCAGTTCATGTCCGGGCAATAAAAAGTTGCTCCGTTGCAATTAACCACATGTTTGCTGTACAAAATGACATGTAATAGAAATATCGATAAGTGGCGGCCTTTTCCTGAACTACCATATTTTCCTTCCGATTCTCTAAAAAGGCCATGTCACCTGAATCAAGACTATATCACCTGTTATCAGACTGCGATGACGTCCAAAGATGCAGGCAATACGATTGATCATTACAAAAGCGAACCCTCAAGAGCTCCAATAACACAATTTTGCCAGTAACTTTAAACGATCACAATAACATTGAATTTTTCCGTAATGCATACTAAACTTACGGCAAAAGCACACAATGAGCAACTTTCATGATAGCGTCATTTGACTACAACTACCAGAATTCAGTTTGCTTTTCTTTTCCTATTTAAATTTTGTATTCCCACTGGGGTAAAAATAACAATAGCTCTAATTAGTAGGAGAAAAGCAAAACCTATAGGATTCTGGTACTTGTAGTCAAATGGCGTCATCATGCAAATGTCCTATTCTTGAGCAAAACAATTTGTAATTCTCGACCCGGAGTTAAAGGGTCGTTTGCGGGAGGTCATGGGTTCAAATTCCAGGCTAGACCAACACACAGGGTCTTAAAGTAATTGAGGAGAAAGTGCCGTCGTTGTCATTTCATCCGCAAATGGTTAGACTCTCCAGTCTTCAGTCGGACAAGAACGATAAACCGTAGGATCGGACCCACCTCACAACCATTGTTTAGAGCGAGTTTCAATCGAGTGTTGTAAAACCAAAACCAAACTAACTACTTTGGCCAATCAAAAAGGACGGAGATGATCCAGTAAACTAATGACAACTCGAAGTAATTACACGTAGCCGACGCAAAGCGCGGGAAAACGTGCACGCGCGAGCCACGATTGGTTTTGGTTTCACTTCTGAGTGGTTGAAAAAATAGCGCGAGAACTTTGAACCAATCATTGGTTGAAGTAATGCAAAACCAAAGCATAGTTAATAGAGGGGAATGGTTATGAAACCTAACAAATTTCTTTGTTGTAGGTTTTTGTTCTCTTTTTTGGCCTTGACCGTGCACAAAACACAATAGTTGTTTACTCCGTACTGAGGAACTAACCAATAGAAACGTGTTGGTTACGTAATTCATGCATAGTGTATGAGCGCAAAACAAAAGATTGTGCACGGTCGTGGACTTTCCAACCTAAATCTTGGCATCTTTGTTTGCTCCTTTGATGTTTGCCGAGCTTCCAAACCAGTCCTCTTTATTGACTAGGACCAAAGCAATTGGCTAATTACTTTCCACACTCAATTGAAAACCTCTCTATAAACTCAATTGGACGTGAAAGAGCCCACACACTATTCTCGAAGAGTAGGCCACGGAGATCCTTGAGTTTTGGTCTGTCCTTGTAAAGGGTGCGCCATTGATTGGAGCTCTGTTGTTGTGTGTTTTCGCTCAATTTTGACACCTACCAAGAAGTATCCCTGCAACTCTAAGCATGAGCTATCTATTTCCAACAATAAGGTAAGTGTGAAAGTTGGCACTATTTTAGGTTGCCGTAAATGCAGCATTTTGTCTTTCCTCAAGGAGAAGAGCTTTGTGACGTTAATTGCCTCTGTATTTCCAGACACGACTGACGCTGAAGTTGGGGAGAATAGCAAGGGACACTTCGTGACGCTTATTGAAATCGGCGTGCATCTAATTACTTAGCCTGCAGTGCAGACGTATTTTAATGGTCACGGGCGAGGCCACCAAGGGGGTAGGTCCCATTCCCTCCAACATCAATCCAACATGGCAGCTCGATAGAGTTCGGACGGTTCGATAAGACGCCTGCACTGCAGGCTACTAATTACTTGCATTTCTGGAAATACCTGTCGCCAGACGGGTGGGGCAACTCAAATAAACAGAACTACAATATATTGGGAGGTTACTTGCCTGATAGCTTAGAAACTGCAATCCCTTCATTAATTTCGATTTCGACAGTCAACTTAAAACTGCTATGTACTTAAACAGATGACTAAATAACAAGGACCATTCTACTGCGCACGCGCAAACAAAATGGTTATGGACAACGAAAATTTATAGCGGAAAAATTAGGCTTGCTTTGAGCCTCAGACATGGAGATTTTCAATTGGTAGTCGCCGGTGCTGTTGATCTCTATGAAAATTGGCTACAAAAAGAACTAAAGTTCCGGCTAAACGGTGAAGGTTAGACGATCTAAAATGTCTCGAGACCAAACAATTTATCGCTTGGACACCTTGTTTGATGACCATTCATAATGTTGCATGGTGTTGGAGGATGTTAGATCATGTTTGATCCATCATCAAACATTCGATCCAACCTTTCCTTTGTTGTCATGTTTCGTGTGTAACATTTTGCTCGTCTGGCCAGTTGCAACCGACGTGTTGCATGTACGCACATGTATTGTGCATCTTCATTGAGTCGCTACCATACACACAAATAGTTTTCTGGACCCTAGTGCTAATGCCAGTCACGTTTTGAAAATGGCAGCGTTTAATCCTTCAGCTGCCCTTATAAAAGTATGCCCTCCTTTTCAGAGATACTTGACGAGGGACAATATCCCCCTCTATTTCTGGTAATATTTAAGGCACTAATATTTAGGAAATTAACCTCATCCTCATTACCCAGTAATAAGCTTGCGTCTCTTCGGCGACTAGTTTGCATACGATATTACTGAAATAACAGCACTTTAGTCACCTTCGAATTCAATCCATTCCTTTGCTTTCCTCGTTTACAGGATCGATTTTCAATTTCTTCCAGACCATCTACTAAAAATAACACTACCAAAGAGCGCTCAGATTAATACTCTGTTGTCGTCATCATGCTGTAAGGATTCACACAAGATGCAACCTGGTGTATACAGTCTTTCCTACAACCTTAAGTGTTTTCGTTTTTGATCAAATCAATGTTGGATATCGTTTGACTTCTCCAAACTTCTCATCGTGTTGGATCGTCCAACGCTGATCTTTTAGCTAGGGCCCAAAAAGCACGCTCTTATTATTATTTCGGAACAATGTAGATTTAGGAGCTTCAGTAAAATGAATTTCTTTGCTATGCTTTATCTCATGCTGCGCAAAAAGAGTTCATCATAGTTTAAAGTCTGTAGGTGAAATTCTCATGAAAGATCAATCCATTAAAAAGCTACTGAGGACTACTTTTCTGTGGTGCTGTTTTATATTCTGTTGTACAGTCACCGGTGTTAATTTTTGAGTAAGTGAGCGAGATCCGTAAGTGTGACTCCAAAGCTACTGAGCATGCAGTATTTATAATGCTATACAATGTTATTCTGACTTTTGAGTCTGTGGCTGAAATCTTCAAGTGTGACCAATCAAATGAAGGCTACTGAACAGGACAACCCTGTAGCACCGTGTTCAAAATGCTGTACAAGGTTGTTCCAACTTTTGAATCTGTGGGAGAAATATTCAAGTGTGACCAATCAAATGAAAGCTACTGAGCAGTACTTTCCTGTCGGGCTGTTTATAATGCTGTACAAGGTGGTTCTAACTTTTGAATCTGTGGCAGAAATATTCAAGTTTGACCAATCAAATGAAAGCTACTGAGCAGTACTTTCCTGTCGGGCTGTTTATAATGCTGTACAAGGTGGTTCTGACTTTTGATTCTGTGAGTGAGAACCTCAAGTGTGACCATTCAAATGAAAGCCACTGTGAATTACTTGCCTGTGGCGTTGTTTATTATGCTCATCATTAACTTAGTGTACCGGGTATGCAGGCAAAATCTTTGACATTGGACTCGTTACACATAATTACATCCAATTTGAGAGTCTCTTTAAATGTTAAATGTTTATTTGACAAAGAAGTATACTGGTTAAATATTAATTCTATTTCAACTGGATCTGACAAGATACAGTTTTATTTATTCTAAATTGAAAAGAGACACCCAGTAAATTACCTGTACTTAATAACGTGTGTTAATCGTGTTAATGGGTAATTAATTACGTAAGGTGTGAAGTATGATCAGTGCAAACGGTAGCCCAGAAATTTCATATTGTTGAGCTGCATCTATTACAGAGAGATTGGGATAATAGATGTCTTCTTCTAAAAAATACGAAAACTAGAAACTATCGGTTTCGCTTTCTCCATTCATGATATTGTTTTAATTTCTTTGTTGTCTAAGCCTTCCCGAGTAGGATTTATATGCGGACTTTGGAATGATTTAGATACTTGCATGACTCGGATAGAAAGACGAGGGAACAAGAAAACACAGATGGGGAAGGGAGGATGAGGCATTTGCTTGCAGACGAGAAGGGAAGGGTGGGGCATCCATTTGCTATGACTATTTCAGATATTCTACATCGCTGTACCATCAATAAATATAGTTACTGCTTAAACTGTTCACTACTTATAATTACCAAAGCAAAACATTGAAATTTTAAAACAGATCGCTAGATTCACTCGACTCCAGTCCCTGTTTATTTGACATGTGATCGTGGAACTGTTTTCAGGTTTTAATTTCCCTTTGTATTTTCTTTGAGACTTGAACATTTCTACCTTGCTGTCCCTTAATATCTACCTTAAGAAAGTAAAGGAAGCCAAGCAATATTATTTTACTCAAAAGACATGCAAGGACACAAAAAAACTTGCCCTATCGGACAACAACCGATCCATGCAATGGCTAAAACCTGCGTTGATAAAAAGCCACGGAATGATTCCAACGTTGTGAAAAGCATTTGCCAGATTAATTGAGGAACTAAGGACTAAAGGACTAAAATAATCTGATGTAAATTCCAAGCACTGTAACTCCTTTTAACCTATTTTAAAGTCTGAAAACACGTCGGCAGTCGCAAAGTGAGCATTCAACCATCATAAAGGTTCTAATCAACCTCCTAACCCACGCTTCAATAGTGCATCACCCCCCCCCCCCCCCTAACTTCTTAAACCGGATTTCTTAAACTGGATTAGAAACAGGCTTTTGAATCGAGTATTACACAATGAGAAGTTTCATTCAATATTTCCAATTGCTTCCACTGCGTTTAACCACATGATTCTTGTATAGGCAATCAACGTAAGGGCCGATTTACACGATACGATTTTGTCGCATGTGACAAGCTCACGACAGGCCTACGACATGACTTACGATTGTCGCGGCGTTTTAAAACATGTTTTAAAATGCTACGACATTTTTTCTGACGTACAAAACAATCGTAAATCATGTCGTGGGCCTGTCGTAAGCCGTTGTCGCATGCGACAAAGTCGTACCGTGTAAGTCGGCCCTAACAAGGACCTTTGCGCTGAAACCAACTGTTTACAACTTTATCAATTCCATGGTTTAGTTCACATTCTCGTGGGAAATTTTTCAAGCACTTTATTTATAGCTCAACATTGCATTGGTGTTCATTGAAACATAACAATCAATAAAATCTAGAAAATAAAGAAAACAATTCTTTAAACTGAGGTCCCTGTTAAATATTGTCCTCAACACAATAACGCAACGAAACCACTCCATATACTTTCAACTTTCGCTTGTCTCTTAAAATCGAAGCTTGACCAGCTTTAATACATTTCGAGTCTTTTGAAGCATAGCAATTTGCGAGAACTACTATATCCGAAGAGTTGAAGCAGCCAAGTCAACTTTACTATTTTGTATTTAGATTTAAAGAAATTCAAAACATCTTCGTCGATTTTGCGTTTTGTAATACAAGACGACGCAAAGATTGAACATGTTTAGGTCCAACATAGTTGCTTCTGAATTAAACGAGATAACCTGGAAACGAATACGAAGATTCACGTTTATCGCCAATGCCCGGCCCAGTTCCTGAACCAACACCCACTGTCCCACCCAAAAGGTGTCTCAGAGTTTTCATGGGGGAAATATCAACAGAGAAGCAGAGATCAGTCAACTTCAAACGCGATTTTTACAAAACGAGAACCTTCGTAAGGAAGTTATCACGATGACACCATCTTACTTCCTTTTCACTAGGCACCAGAAACTGTCATCACGCAAAAAGGGCACTCTCTTGCGACGAACAAACCCAATCTCTGACATTTCTAATTACTTAAAACTTATTGAAACACTTTACTTTGAGCTATTTTTCTCGTGTAATTTCCCATGCTCAGTTGCGCACTGAATGGCCCCGATGCATCAGCCGTGACGTAAGACCCAGCTGTCAAGGTATTATAAACACTCCTCAATAACCCTGCGCTTGGGTTCACTTATGGCTTGAATTAATTCAATTCAACGCAAAGGAGAGTACTTTTACCAGAGGAGACAAGAAGCTCAGTTGTCTCTGGATCGATCCGCTCGGGGTGCGGATCTTGTCCACTGACTTTAACTGGTGCAAGGTACAATCTTAAATTTTAAGTCGGATGATTCATCTGCAAGTTAAGGGAGCATCTGTCCATTTGGTGTTTGAAAGCCCCCTGCTAGGAAGGTCATTGCGATTCAGTCCGACAAAAAGGAACGTCGCTCCATATAGCCCTGGGCATACACATATAAAATAATCAGATGACAACAATCGCACGAATTAATAGTTCGATATATGTGAGGTTCACCACCATACGCGAGCGGGATTTTAACCATTTTCGCCATGTACGGTATGCGCTCAAGTTGCCTAGAGGACAACATACTCGAAAAGGGTGCATTCAGGTTTACACACGGTGATGATGATGACAGGGGCTTCAATGGCCAGTTATCGCGGTATCAACGGGAAACGCAGGCAAAGGTTTTGAAAAGGACTCTGCTGAAAGACAACGCGAAAGTGGAAACCTTCAAGGAGGAAACGGAAGACAATGGAGAGGTACGAAGCATTAGGAGAAGTGTGGAAGAAGATGAGGTGAACGATGAAGGAGGAAATAAGGATTCTCGGAATCTGACAGAGACCTTTGTGGCGGTTATAGCACAAGGAATCCTGAGTGTGCCATCCAAACGGATGACTCTGAGTTCCATCTATAAATATATTGCAAACACCTTTCCCCATTTCGACAAGGAGAAAGGTCCTGGCTGGAGGAACAGTGTGAGACACAATCTCTCCAGCAACGACTGCTTCGTGAAGGCGAGCAGGGCAGAGAATGGCAAAGGGCATTACTGGATGATACATCCCAAAGATTTGCCAGAATTTTCCAAAGGGAACTTTCGAAGACCGAGGAAACCACGTCGATCAAGATGCGGGCATCCCATAGCATGCTCAGCTGAAGGAAGTCTGCTTGGATTACCGTTATCAGCGAGCTTTTACCCATATCATCGCAAGCCTAGCACCAATTTAGACGTACCTAAGCCGCATCCTCCAAGCGAAGCATTCCCTCGCCCTTTTGGAGTCAGCCCTTCGAGATACGAATACCTGGCAGGTGCAGAAGATAACACTGGATATCCCCTCAGCCATTTTCATGGCTTCTCCACACCTCCACCGCCGTATGGACTCTTCTGGCAAGACAACCCGTCCTTCAGAAATTATGGCACACATTTCCAATCATGCACGTTTCATCCTTACTTGTATAGATCACCTGTCTCAAAGTTGGACAATGCTGTCGGAATTAGTTATACTTGAAACAAGTTCACATGCTAAATATTTACTACTCGCAGATATAATCTTGTAAATATTTCATATTAGCTGCGCAAACCGTAAACAACAGCTACACTAAGCTGAAACGACGAATGCTAAGACGCTTCATGAAGAACGGTCATTTCTTTAAGGATACATCGAAGTACTTAAGATGTGGCGAGTGTGGCAAACAACAATCAAACGAAACAAAATTTCAGGTTAACAACCGGAAATACAGAAGTAAGAGTAGAGAACTCTGCAACTATAGCGCATTGTACAATAAAAAAAACTCGTCCATTGTAGTGGAAGAAAATAGGTCTAATATTTCCTTATAAACCGTCGCGATTTCAAGCTAGAAATTCAAGTAGGACATTTGTGTGTACAAGGTCAAGCGATTATGAAATGCTTTAAACGAGTGGAAAACTAAATCAATTTATCGGTAAAGTGAATTGACATAGCTAAAGGTCAAGACGATTTCCTTTATAATTTTAATTCATAGAAAAGGTAATCTTCTCTTACAAGTTTTACTGTAGACAGCGAAACGTAAAGTCGGATTACGAGATCGAAACTCGGCGGGTTTCACCATCGCGTTTTGCATGACGCGGTTTATAGCCATTTTCTGTAATTCGCACATTCGCATTTTCACCCATGTGTTATTATTTCACGTCAAGCTGAGTCATTTGGCTCATGAAGTGAATAAAATTCGTTTTTTCATTACAGATGGCTCACTATTTTATAGGAGTTTATTGTTCCTCTGGCCTCGGTTTTTCAAAAGGTCGATAATGCTATCCACCGGCTAAATCACCATCCAGCCGATAAACACTAGCAAAACCAAGTGAGTTACCCAGTGGATAGCGCTATCCGCCTTTCGAACAACTAGGGACTGGAGTCTTAAGGTATATGATGTGTGGGATGATAAGAACTTTGTACTTTTCCATGTTAATGACTTGTATATCCGTTGCAGCACTTTACGAAAATAGCTTGCACTTAACTTGTATTAAACAAGACCCGATTATCGCATATGCCTCTATCTATTATCCCATTTTCCAAGTGTCAGGGGTGGCGCCTTTAAGTGTTTGTTGACCTACGAAGGGATTCGTGGCGGCGAGAACAGAGGGATCCATAGCCTCCAGTCAAACTGTTCAATGTGGTTTTTGAGGGGGCCAGTGTTTATAAATAAGCAATTCGCGCCAAACCATGGCTCTTAAGTCAATACTGGATGCGTTTTTATCGTGGTGCGATAAGTGTTCGTATGTTTACAAAATAAATGGTTTTGTTGATGTCGCTGTTTCAAATAATTACTCAACACTTGCTTCATTACACAATGACGGCACCGATAGATGTACAGCCACACAAAGCGTCTTTTATTATTCACTGAGAAAAAAAATGAGAATTGGCCAATGTAAACACTCGAGGCGGTCCATTCTTCCATACCGCCGTATTGTTATTCAAATTCTTCGCCTTATGGGTTCCTTAATGGCGCAAAGTCTAGTACGCAATGATAGCAATCAGCCCTTATTGACCAATTGCAACGTTTCAGTATTCGACTAAATAGCTACAAAGTTGTCTGTATCATACACAAATAGCTAGCTTAACGAGTTGCGGTTTGGTCAATAATCTTTAGAAATTGCTGCCTATAGTTACACGTGGTGGACCTGCAGAAAACACAATCTCTATTTTGTTTAATTGGCCAGGATAGAACGAACAAAGGAAAAGCAAATATAAATTAAATGTTCCAAACAACTGATTTCTCATGCGATGAATTAAGGTCTATCATGACCTTCAGACAGATTCCCGTACCATTTCCTTAAACGTTAACAAATCCCTGAAAAAACATCTTGATTCCTAATTTGTAAGTTGATTGGCTAAATGAGTTGTTTTCTAAACAGAAAGCGGATACGACAAGTTCATTTAATTACTGAGAGATACAAAATTACTGGACGAGTTTTTGAACTGAATTGTCTCTTAAGAATCCCACTGCAAATATTTTTTTCTCTAGATGAAGAGCTTCGTAAATAAACGAAAATGACTGAACGTGTGAAAATGATAATTTTCCACATTAGACACTAACTTGAGGTGGTTTATATGTTTATGAAATAGATAAGCCACCCCCTGTCAAGACATTGTGTGATCATGAAAACAGTCTTAATATTAAATGAACAGTAGGTCCGACAAACGAGTGTACAGCATGGTCAGAAAATAAAGTGCTTTTAAACGCGATCATTTTACTCACTCTTTGTGCTCATCAACAGTTTAAAGATTTTTTTAAATTGCGAATTAGACCAATGGCTTCTATCTGCCTAATAACTGGGCCTAATGTTGAGGCTCTTTGCATAGTAAAACCTCTATTATTAAATGTAAAGCAAAGGCGGTCGGGCGTAGACGGCTTAATTTTATTTGTTTAACTTAACTTTTCCCACGATCTCTTGTTGTTTGCGCATAGTTTGTAAAACACTTCCGAGTTGAAGCCTTCAAAAGGACGTTTGCTACCTTGCTAGGAGGCTTTCGCGTCTTAACGGTTAATGAACTTAAGGATAAGCTTCGCGATCGAATTTGAAAACTCCTGGCAGCAAAACAAAATAACAGACTTCTGTATCGTTTTACAAACGCCCACACATCACCTAACGTACAGAAATCAACCGATAATTCCTCGAAACAAACGAATTTACACCTTCAAAAACTTGTCAAGGTAAAAGAACAGTTTACTCTTTCGCCTGTTCTACCCCTAGATCTGTTTAATGAAAAACGAACTCATTTTAAACCTATTAAAACACACTGATGCTTCCTTAATTATTTAGTACGTAATGAAAACATTCAGAACTCGACATTTGAATCTCTCCCTCGCCAGATACAAAATTGCAATATGATTCCAATTTATTTTCCGTTTAAAATGACTATTTCCCCTATACTTCCCACTTAAATACAGGAAGGATCCACTTCGACTCCCTTTCTGTTCTTGCATCTCTGACAGTCAAACAGTTAAGTATACAACACAAAGTGTTCATAAAAACGCGACATTAGCCTTAAGTAAATTAACTGTTTAAGGTAACGTCAAGTTTTAGCTATAATTCGTAAAATCGACTAGCACGTTCATTCGTTCCTCTTTGTTCAAATTCTCGGCCATAACTTTTTTCCGATTTGTTTTAAGCAGATTGATTCAATATGCGCTTTCTTTAACACCTCTAGGCATCTCAAAGTCCCGATTCTCGATTCGCAGCAGTACAGCGCCTCTAACAAAAAAAACGCTTTGGTGTTTTGCCGTCCGTTTTTTAATAATCGTACAACAAAAGGGCAATTCTTGCCGAGACGGCTGGACGAATAAGTTCCTATGGTGCCCGATGCGCAGGCGAATGCTTCCCTGGAGGGGTATTTGTCCCGAATTAGCCCCAACTTGACACACGCAATTGGAGTTTTTGATGTTACTCTGTCTGAATTATATAAATATAAACTTGGAAATTAGAAATTTACTTGGATTATTTTTATTTTTCTCCTCAAAGTTATGCAATGTTGCAAAAAATAAGTGAGGGTGTTGTTTTTGTCAAGGAAAAGGCCTATTATATATAATTCCACGCATGTTCATACAAGTTTCCAACATGTGTAGTTTGCGTTTTAATAAGCCAACGCAGCTGTTAGTTCTAAAGTAATTAAGTAATGTTTACAAAAATGACTTGATAGAAATACATGAAAATAGAAATTTAGTAATTTATATATTAACTGCTAAAAGTGGGATTTTGTCATTAGTGGAAACTGTCCTCTAACTAAATGGCCAGTGAAATGAACAGGGGTCGACTTGCAAAAAGAGACTTGCCCAAAAGAGACCAAAAAGTGGCGCTACAAACTGACCGATTCAAGCTAGTTTTTAAGCCACAAAAGACTCTTGTGTCAGGTGGGGCTGTGCAGAGTAAACTTAGCGCAACCTTTCATGCGACATTGACGAAAGGTCACAAAATAATTGATATTTTCTTAGAACTGAGAATTGGAAAAAGCTCCAAAGAATGTATCCAAGGAAAGCAGATTTATTCCCCACGACCAGTCAGATAACCTCCAAGGACGCCCACTTTTGTTTCGTAGTATCGCAAGCGCTGTCCAACTCAAACCTTGGTAGCTATGCCAGCCGTTATACGACAGGTGACAGAATGGGCCCTCTAGCAGTGTTCTACGGAGTCAAAGAATCAAAGTAGAAAGCCCTAGAAAAAGAAACTTAATAAAACACCAGCTGGGATAATGCGATGAACGTTTTTAAGTATGAGTCATGTTTGCAAACAGAACAGCAGAACATTGGCTTAAAACCACATGGTCGAGTCCCTGTCGTAGGTAAATTAAAAGTGATTAAGGACGGCGACTACTACTGTTATTGCGCATACGTTCTGCGCATCTCCAGATACTCGGGTTTCCTATGTGTGGTGCTTAATAATAAAAGGATATTTTTGCGCATTTTAAAACTATGCGGAGAAAGCAGAACTTAGCAAGTGCTCTGGGTATCCACAAGGAAAACTGGAGGTAACCATGCATTTTTCAGAGATAATTAAGCATTCCATTTGGAAAAGAACGCCATACATTGCTTTGTATTTTAAAGCTCTTTGCATTATTGTTGATTAATTATCTTTGAAAAATACGTGGTTGCCCCCAATTTCCTTTTGGATTTCAATAACACTTGACGAGATCTGCTTTCCCGCATATTCAAAAACCGCACAAAATTACCTTTGAATTACTAGGCACCGTTCTTAAACCAAGGATAACAATTTTTACCAGAAAAAAAACAGCCCAACGACTGGTGAAGGGACAGCAAGCGTATCCGGCATTGATTCTCTACCGTATGTTCTATTTTGGGCAGCTCCTGCAGGTACAGGAGCAGAAATTACGTAAAACAAAAGAAACAAAAGACAGAAAACAAAACAACTCCAAATAAAGACAAATCCCAAGTGACAAAAGCACAATGCTTTCCGGTACCTGCAAAAAGACCTCTATTTTGTTGAAGATATATTTTTTAATGCTCGGGAGCTCTTTTTGAACAACAACGGTTTGATTCACGTTTCCTCTTTTCAAGGATGCAGCTGTTACGAGACAAAACATGGAAATGGGGAAGGGGGAACACGAGGGGGGAGGGGGTGAAGGGGGCTAGGGTGGAGGCGGAAAAGAGCGGGGGAGAGAAGCAAGGTAAGCCGTCAACCGTTCTCTTCATAGTAAAGCTGCCCAGAAAGGGAATTTCTGGCGTTTGAGGGTACGAATAAGTTCCATGGCACGGTAACGAAGAGCCTGGTCACGACTGTACGTAATGCGTGATGGGTATAATGCTGTCTATAGGTATCAAGCTCGTCACGTGGTGAGCCAATCTAGGCCTGCATCCGTCATCGCCCGTTGTTTTTGAAGATATAATATTTGTTTTATAGACAATATGCAGCGTATTTATAGTCACATGGTTATCTATTTTTCGATATTTTTGAAGCACTGGATTGGTTCTACATTGGTTGGGGAATACGTTTCCAGTGTTTTCCGGTAGGGTTTTTAGTTTTTCGTATCAGGCGTGTCACTGTTGTATACCGTTGGTCTTCTGTTTTTGCTGTTGCATCTTGAACGTAGGCGGTTTTCGCCTGCCACTGGTGCGAGGCCTGTGCATATCTAAAAGTGGTTTTCGCTTGCTACTGGTGCGAAGCCTGTGCATACGTAAATAAGCCTAATGGATTATATTTATCTGATTTATAGTGAAGTTGAAATCTGTTTCACCGTGCTCCGTAACCAGGTCTTTGAATAAAAGCGAGGCTGAAGTTGACCTTGCTTAGATACAAACCTCATTGCTTTTTTGTGTAAATATAAAAACTCGTTAGAATTACAAGAAGGTGATTTACATAAGAAAAGCAATGAGGTTTGTATCAAAGCAAGGTCAACTCCAGCCTCTCTTCTATTCAAAGGCCTGGTAACTTAGCACAGAACTGTAAAATGGTCTATTGCGGATAAAGAAGGACAAGGGGGAGAACCCTGCGATTATAGGACGTTTTCAACCAACCTCTAGAGATAATAACAATAGAGAAATGTACGACTTCTGGTGGACGAACAAAAGAAGCTAAATGACAGATCTTTTGTTTTCGACCACCAACATGACGGCGATGACGTCACATGAAAACCTCCTATACAAGCGCGATGAAAATTATTGAAGTGGGGACGGAGGATGTCAAGGCTTGTTAAATGTCCTGTATGCTGGACTGCAATGCTCTTCTGAGTCGAAACCTACGTAGCATCCCTAGGAAAATGAAACAGAGATCCCTAGCGTTTGAAATGCGGGTCTCGGGAAGGACGGTGAGAATTAGCACTGAACGATGCTAATCCAGTTGTTGGGACAATGAAGTCGATAAAGCACAAGCGGTTTCAAACCCCACTCCCTTAACTTGTTTTCAAAATATTTGAGTCGAAATACGAAGTCAGAGCATTTATTCAGTGTCCCGAATTATATGATCATTAGTTACCCAAAGCGGAACTGAGGAAGATACTGGTTTTCAAACTGCCGGCAGCTGTAATAACTGAAAGCAAGCTTCTTAAATAGACAGCAAATAGATGAGATATGAACTTTCTTAAAAGAATAAATAGCATGAGTGCCGGAAGACTGGTCACATTATATCGTGCTAATATTTACAAATAAGATTATTCCAGCAGCTACAAGGAAGTGGCTCCCTGTTAAACATTTCACCGAGGTGAAGTGAACTTGAGACCTTGATATTGGAAAAAGACATCATCAAATGCGTCTTCCAAATAATAAAAACCAATATAATCCAATTCAGCCCTTTGGGCTAGCCCTCAAATAATTGTTTAAACTCTGTTATCATTATCATTTCCTTTGCACGAACCTGACAAGAATTTTTCAGGAACTGTGCTGAGGTAATTATCAAAGGAACTGCATATTCTTGACTACTTCAAGGACATCAAGAAAGCGCGCAGCAAAAAAATAATTATTGCATTAATTCCGCGCAAGGCGGTTAGAAGTAAACTACTACGTAATTTATTCCCAATAAAAGCATGCGCGCATCTCTAATTGCGAGTAATATTGAAGAAATTCTTACTTGTCGCGGTATTAACATCTGTAATATTGCGACGTGAATGTGAAAACTTCTATTTAAAAAAAGCTGATTTCAAAACAGTGAGCCAACTATGGCTCAGTTGAGTCCAATAACCTGGTTACAGGCAGCTACTCAACTGAAATTAACGAAAAGAGTATTCTTCTATTCAAAGGTCTGAATTACTAAAGAGGCGTCTTCAGATTCAGTCTTTGATTGAAGGATACCTTAGATTATATTTCCTCCATTTCGAATTATAAGTTGGAAATTTTAAGATGTTTAAATACTTCACTTGTCGGATATTACTCGTAAAAAGACTGCAATTTTTGCAAGATTCCTCCGATGTTTCCACCCCTCGACAATCTTGACTTGTCTTGACGTCAAAACTCCAAGTAGAACATTGGGAAGTTAATTAAGGCGAAAGATGCAAAAAGGCCTCCGCTAAGAGGGCATTTAACACCCCTTGCATCTTGTCAAAGGTACCACTATGAAACGTGTTCACTCCTAGACAGATGGTTTGTACATCGACGTATGGCGCTAACGTGGGCAAGTGAGCAAGCCATTCTCCTCCTTTCGCCTCATAACACCGTTGTGGTCAATTCGCTGTAAATTCCTTCGGCTTTGAGTCGTGTGAGCATCGGTTTATAAATTTCACGATTCAGGGGTCGGACCACGCCAGTAGCTTTTAAGTCTCCTGAAACGCAAATTACAACATGATTTTAACCACGGTTCGGTTGGCTCGGTCGCCATCAGACTCTCTTGCGGGGGAAAAGAAAGTGCTGCTTTTGATATGATATTTACAAATGGCTAGACTGGGTATGCTCCTTCGCGCAACACTTATTCACAAGCTGTGGAGTCAAGTGTCTCATGTTACTGAGCTCAAAGCTGCTACCCATATTTTCCAGCTGTTGAGATGTAAAGTGTAGCGCCCGGTGCTTCGGCCGCCGGTTCGCGTGCGCATGCCCTGGGTTTAAATCCCGCTGACCGCACAGAGGCTCTGTCTTTGGTGGCCACGAGATTCACCTCCAACACGGTTTGTTAACAGCAAACTGGGTGCGTCGTTTCTGCAGTCTAACTCCTTTAATGTTCCTGGACTGTTTCTGTCTTTTAACAGGCCCACAAACTTAAGCCTTTCAATAACTCAGTGAATACTTTACTTGACTTTCAATTCTTGACGTCCTTGAATCCCTGTATTGTACTCTTTTCCGTTGTCCTTGGTGTCCAAGTGTGGCACAGTTATTAATGGTAGCTTGAAGATTTTTCTTCCGAACATTTCAGTATGGCGTCAATCTTACCTCAAACATCGCTTTCCCATCTTTATCTTTCTCTTACTAAGCTACGGAATCTGTATGTTTCTAAACGAGATAAGTTTAAGTATTTGGTAACTCTCTGGTGTCAATATCGCTCCTCGATAATATCCAAACGAATGCATGATCGTCAGTTATCTCCATGCAATACCAACAACATGAACAGTTCGCATAGTGGCGGTACAGGTGACCGGTATTTGAGCGGAGAGGAAATTCGAATCTTTCAATGATCCTGGTATTTTCAGCTTTCAAAAATCCACATTCGATGCAAAACGATTTTTGCTGTAGACGAAGGCCTAAAGTCATTATTTGCTTGAAATCCGCGCAGAAGAAAGGACGAAAATTTACCCGAGAAAAAGCTGGGTAATTCTCAGGCAGTCTCGTGCGTTCGCTATAAACCGCAGTATAAGCGAAAAAACAATTTTTACCACTCGTAACAATATCCAAATGCATTATATGCTGACTTAAGCGTCCTATCAATTCTTTTAGGACTTTTTCACAGGGAACTTTTTACTCACCGTCTAGCACCATCTTGGTCGCAATCGCCACAGGAAGCCCAACAGTGCGCGCCATGGCTGAATGACCATTCGGATCACCGTAACAAATTAAGTCAATTCGACGGTTAAGCTGTGAACAAAACAAAACAAAACAAAAAAAGATTGGTTGCCCCAGTCTCTTCCAATTCCTTCCAAAGGGGTCCGGAGAAAATGTTTGAAAAGTAGAGTAAAATACTAATAGTTGCCGTTTCCTGCAATCAGGGACTGGTGCCAAGTAAAATTTTCGTGTTTGGTCGGGTATGTGGTGGATGCAAATTGAATACAGAAAGCATAAAGGCAATATCCAGTTTACCTGTGATTTGTCAGGCATCTCCAATTCAATATCATGTTGAAGTAAAACCATGTCTCGCTCACCTTCTCCTATAGTTAAAATAATTGTAAAAACCTGTCAAATTCATTTCAAAAAAGAAGAAAGGGATTGGCCAACACAAGTGTAAGCCTACATTTCCAATACTAAAGCTAGGCCAATACTAGGGCAGTACTAGGCCAATACTAGGCAAATGCTAAGCCTATACTCAGATACTAAGTCTATGTAACGGCATTTACATAGATCAAGTTATTTTTTAACGAGTTCTTAAATAAGATTTGGCTTTCTCAACCCCGTGGTGTCTGGTTTCGCGGGCAAATCAATCTAAAAATAACTCGAAAGGGTTACGTTTTTGCAAACGTTCGCCATGAAGCACTTATATTTAAAGAGAATTAACTATTAAAGATTAAGGTGAAGTGCTAGTTTTCAACCCACGTAAACCATGTGAAAGTTATCCCTGCTAATCGGAATTGGGCCCACACAAGGACAGAGAAAAACTCTGACCAGGGTGAGAATTCGGGTTAGATCACCGCTGCTCTACCGACTGAACTACAAGCAGGTCGTGGGAATTCACATTACCCTCCAATAGTTAATTTTGTTGAAATAGAAGGGCTAAATGGCCAGTGTTTGCAAAAACGCAACCCTTCCTTGTACTTGTACGCATTCATTGTCGCGAAGTTGAAATTTTAAATTCCTACGATTTGCTCCCGCCTGACCGTGTAGCTCAGTCGGTAGAGCAGCGGTAATCTAACCCGAAGGTCGTGGGTTCAATTTCCACCCTGGTCAAAGTTTTTCTCTGTCCTTGTTTGTTATTTATTTGTTCGAGCAGGTTGAAGTATTGGCAGCTATTCAGTTGATGTGGACCTGCTGTACCCACCCACCCATACACTCACAAAGGACAGCCATAACACCGGGAACTTTATCCCCTATTCTTCTCGAATAGTGTGTGGGTTCTTTAACGTCCCACAAGGAACTTATGAACATGAAAGAGATTTGTGAGACGGGGCCTACGGGTTATAGTCCTTATCCGAGAAGACGTGAAAGTCTAACCATTAGCGGATGTTATTACAAAGACAGCACTTTCTCCTCGATTCTTTTAAGACCCTGAGTGTTGGTCCGGCCGGAGTCGAACTCACGAGCTCCTGCATGGCAGCCCGGTGCTCTACCAATTGGGCCCCATTCCATTAGTAGGGCTGACGGTCACATAGTTTACAAGGGTAGACAACTGGGACGTCTACGATGGGCCAAGATGGTAACAGTCCAGTTTTAATTTTCACAGACCAGTTTTAAGTTTTCACAGTCCATTTTTAATTTTATTCACAGTCTCTCACTGTGAGAGAACTGGTGACGACTCAAAATTAAATTGGACTGTGAAAAGATTTACACCGGATTGTGAGTGAGGCAGTGTGGTCGAGTGGTTAGTGCACGTGCCTTGAGATCCGGAGATCGCGGGTTCAAGATCGCGTTCTCACCACTCACTGAATTTATTTCAGGTAGTCCCTGGTTCAATTTCCTAGTGCACTTGTAAAATAGCTAACTTCTTTGCCTCCCGCCAGTTTGGATTCTTAACAATTGAAAATGTTCAATTCTCGGAGATATTAGCTATTGGATAGATAGATAGATAGATACTTTATTAGTATGTACATGGTAACCGTTGGCTAAATTACACGGTACAATAACTGTATATACTAAATGGAAAAAAAAACTTTAAAAATGCTATGAGATACTAAAAATACTCTATAAGATATACAACCTAAATTAAATTATTATTATTATTATTATTAATTCATTAATTACACTGAGAGTTAATAAAACTGTTCTTTGTGCGATTAGTTTTATAACTAAGATCAAACACTCGGCTTTGCCTAAAGTTGTACTTAGGGGTATGTCTTGGGGGAACCAAGTGATGTAGTTTATTCTCTTTGTCGTCTAAGATTGTCGTCTGAAATCCGAGGGTTAACAAAGTGATCATTATATTATTATGACCAATAGTCAAAGCTGTTAAAATAATTCGGTCTGGAAAAACGCCGTTCCACAAATAACATGAAACGCTTCTAGCCATAGGCTTGTCATATAAGGATGAAAATTATATCCGAACTCAACATCAGAGAGTACCCTATAACAAATCTACGCTTTATTGTTCGAATAGTTTTTTTTTTTTTATGTTGAAAAAAACAACAAAAAACAGAAGCTATTCAAGGGCTTTAGTAAAAACAACACTGGGAAACCGTGACTTTTAAGAAGATTACGACATTTTTAAATTTATAAGACATTTTTCGATGTTACTGACGAACATCATCGTCAGTTACAGA
>OX421456.1:3577500-3597500 GCA_949126865.1 Montipora capitata | reverse complement strand
GGTTTAGGGGTCATTTTTTCAATGAGTGATTAAGCTCCCTAATCACACTCTTTTCACAATCTCGTTCCCAGGGCTTTTCTCCGCCCTACTCTCGGCGGAGAAAGCCCTGGGAACGAGGTTGACTTTGTTCACCGACTCGAATTGTCGGATTCTTCCCGAGTATCCACGAGTATCCCCGAGTCACCATCTCCCAAAAGTCTCCGATAGCTCAGTGGTAGAGCATCCAAACTAGTAATCGGAAGGTTGTAGGTTCGACTCCTGTTCGGGATCGCTAGGATTTTTTCCGAATATCCCCGAGTAACCTTCAAAATTACAAACACATTTCTTCAGCAGTCTGGTTGTCTTCTTCCACCTCACTCTTTTAACCAATGTTATGTTTCGCTTGAGTTGTTACTTTTTGATTAGTACATATTGCTTACCATAAAAAAATGTGTTTAAGTAATATTAAGATAAAGCAGTTCCACATCAGACAATTAGAACACGCCTAGAATTGTACTCACTCCTTTATAGCCTGCATGCGGACCGAGTCTTTTCCAACCAAATCAAACACAACCGAATGGAGCTCTGAATCACCCGCGTCAGGTCTGCCCACAAGTTTGGCCAAGACTTTTTTCTAAGGTTAAAGAGAGAGAACGGTACATCAAGGGTGTGGTAACGATGTCTTCAAGTGGAGGACAAAACGTTTGTACTAGCTTGCATATAGGAAATTGTTTAGGCGAGCTTTTGCACGAGTTGTTGTCATTGATGGACATGAAATTCTGATTAGAACTTAGAAATAACAAGATCGGTTACACCGTTAGGAAATGTTCGTGGCCTCCTTCGTCAGTTTCTTTGGATGATGGTGCTCGAGTGGCTGCGTGCAGGATTATAGCCAAGATTATCAATGATGTTCCTTTTATAGACCCAGAGGCACGCCAGTTAAAGTTACCAGTTGGAAGTATATAAGCCTGATAGGAGGCTAACCAAAGTCGAGTCTAATAGCAGCCTTTAGTGAGCCTGAAAGAACGCTATCTCTACTGAGTCGAACTTACCCAAGGTTGTTCTTGAGCCACGGCGAGGTCTGATCGTTCAGCCTGACTGTACATTCCAAGTTGAAATAAAGCTGAACACGCTGTCGCATAGCCCTAGAAACGAAGACAATTGACCGCACTGATGATAACAGAGAGCTTTAGATTCTAGGACGAGAACGACTACGAGTACGAGATTTTCTTAAAAAAACCAACAGTGAGCGCGCGCAAACCAGCGTCATTTTGGCGGAAAAAAAGTGATACCGTGGTCATTTTTGTACGAGGATTTGTAAAAATGTCGTCAAGTCAAAACAAGTCAGCAACACGGTAGCAGTTTTGGCATTTTTTGTTACGTCACAAAAATGACTGCATCGTGTTCAGCAATAATTGATGTTTCACATGGTAATCTATAACATTGCTCTTACATGAGTAAGTGTTCTGGTGTCAACAGGGCTTGAAATTGCGAATCACTGGTCGCCAATGCGACCAAAAATTGAGGACTGGCGACTAGATTTTCAGCACTGGTCGCCAGCTGGCGAATCACGTTTTGTCTGATAACCCAGGATAAACAGCAGACAACTGTTGTATTTGAATCTTTATATGATGAAACTGTTCGGAACTGGTAGCTAGAACACGACTCACCTTTCTCTCCCCATTAAAATAATGTATAAATACTACAAGAAAACCGGTTTCTCACATTGTTAATTAATAGCACAAATATACTGCGATACTTCGATCACCGCGTTTACTAGGCGCCATATTGTTTCAGCGGGTTCATGGGATCGTGGGCGCACTTAAACACCGTATGCGTCTTGCCGGTTACCGTGAATTTTGCGCCCGGAAGACGAAGATTCGGTAAGAAGGTTAATTGAAAATTTAAATCCATCGGCAGTTGTGAATGCTGAAAACGTAGATTTAGCCATATTACCGAAGGACCTCCTCGGAACTAGCTTGATATTGATCATCATCATCATCATCAGGACGAGCTAGCTCGGCTCTCATTGATAAGTTCTTTCCATCTATCTCTGTCGTCCATTAAGTTTGCGAGATCTTCATAGGTGTACGCTGTATCAGCAATCAGTTGGTCAACGTATGTTTTTCTTGGTCTTCCACGACTGCGTTTACCATGAGACGGTTCCCAAAGTAACACTTCTGAGGACAGTTCATTTTTGCTACGCCAGCAATGTCCAGCAAAGCGTAGTCTTTGTTGGCGAATCGTTGCAGTGACACGAGGGATATTTCCATACAGTTCTGCATTGGAGAGATGGTCGGTCCAGGATTTGTTCAAAGCTGCTCTTAACATTCTTGTATATGAACCATCAATCTTTTTCTCGAGAGCCGATGTCAGTGTCCAGGAGATCGAGCCATAAACAAGAACAGATTCGACTGTTGCTCTGAAGAAGTTTCTTTTAAGCTGATCTGGTAGATTGGACTTCCAGATATTGTTCATGCCATTCAGCTAGACATCGCACAATGAGTTTGAAATTTGCATGGAACCTTCAAAAAGCAACCTGTACCCTTAAGTTAACGTAAAGTGGGTTGGAGAACTTGTCCCCTCTGTTAAAAAGCGAACACCTGCAAAATTGACTGTGCTGTTTTTTTGTTTGTTTTTTTTTTGTGCTACTTAATAATTATGACTTTCCTTGCATGCCAAGTTGGCGACCAAAATTTATGATCTGGCGACCAAATTTTCCCCATTAGTCGCCAGCTGGCACCTGAGCAAAAAGTTAATTTCAAGCCCTGGTCAATCCTTCTAATAACAAGGTATCTTGAAAGTGTTGAAACTGGTTTGAGCCACCTTAAGCCACCGAGACGCCGGAAATAGGACGGGTCAAGGTGGATGGAGATACTGTATAAACTCACCTCATATCGTAGGGTCCCTCGCAGTATCGTGTTGGCTGTCGCAATGCCGTATAGTTCGCCGTATATAATCGAGTCCCTGTTCGGATGGCATTCCAGCCTGTAGCCCGGAAACATGTCCGTAGGTTTGATTTCTTTAAGTAAAGCGCCACCCGCTGCTATTTCGACAGTCTGCAACACACACAATTTGCATAAAGCCTGGTTTCCATATGATGGTCCGGATCGCTCCAGTGGTTTTAAATAATGTCCAGAGGCGATCGGGACGATTGTATGGAGACACTACACAGGCGATCGCTGACTACCCGGGACGACTGGATAGAACTGAATTATATCCGGACGACCGAGGTCGTCTCGGTCGCCCGGGTCGTCAGCGATCTCCTAGGTGGTGTTTCCATATAATCGTCCCGATCGCCTCTGAACATTATTTGAAACGACTAGGGCGATCGGGGCGATCAGGGCGATCATATGGAAACCAGGCTTAAGAAATCACCCGATTCAATACGGAAGTACAATACGGAATTAATAGGGTACGAGTGACATTTAGGGCGCGTTCGATTCACCCTATTCCGGAATATGAATATGTGGAGTGATGGTTAAAATGGTATGTTTGGCGCGTTTCGAAGTAGCAAGGATAATAAAAATATGTTTAAAATAGCATTTTAGCAGATGTTTGACAATTTTAATGTGAATCTCCGTAAAAACGAAGGATTTCTAACTTATATTGTTCCATGTATTCCTATTCCGGAATACGGTCAATCGAACGCACCCTTAGAAAAAGGTTTTTCTTCGACTGGTTGTATTTTCCTCTTCCAGAGATAGACCAACCACCCCGACTGGCAAAATTACGAACCGCTTTAATTTCGATTCGACGGTTTTTACTTTGTGTACAGAAGAGTGTCTAGGGTGATAACCGGCTTCGAATGTAATAGGCCTTTTTCGATATATTAGAATTCAGCTTGAAACAGAGCTTTAGAGGACAAAGACAAAGGAAAGTGGATGACATGCAAATATTTTTCACATTCATTCCAACGTGTTTCTGTTGTTTTTTGTCCTCACTGCCTCACTATCAAGCTGAATAATTAATATTTCGAAAATGTCATGGTGACTTTTACGCGAAACTCACCTTTCCATACCAGAGATATTTGGCAGTGTTCATGATGGTGAGAAGACCAGCTCTTGGACTCCAGCTGAGGAAAACAGCAACAACAACAATCATCGTTCACGTTTAGACAAGGCATGGCAAGCTCCAACACAGGGCCAAGTTGTTCAGCAATTCTATCGATTACTAGAAACTCAAATTGCAGATTATTTCAGTTTCTCGTTTAAATAAAAAACCAACAACAACCAAGCTTCGAGGCACTCGGACAAGGTAGTTTTCAAAAAATCTTGGAAACAAAATTTCCACAATATTTTTAGTCTTCAATTTTGACTAAGGCCCGTTTTAAAGAGAACCTCCACTTCATCAAAAAAATAACTTGAAATCACAGGAAATAACCGTTACAGTCAAGTCAGTCTAAAGTATTTTCAAAGAAAGTGTTTGTATCCGAAATAAATAAGTTTTAGAATCGCCTATTCTTGTTTTATAATTTCGCGGGCGCCGCCATCTTGAATAATTTTGTCGTGTTACGGTTGCTCTATTGTTATTAGACAAAAGCTCTTTGTGTCAGAGCAATAGGGCAACCGTAACACGTCACAATTATTCAAGATGGCGTCGCCCGCGAAATTTGAAAGTGAAATTAAGAGATTTTAACATTCACTTTTCTTGATATAAACAGTGTTTTAAAAACAAATTTCGAACAAACTTGTTTGTAAACATAATTTCCTTCGGTTTAAACGTATTTGGTAGTAAGAGTGGGGGTTCCCTTTCAACGTCGCATTTTACATGTGCCGAATCTAATGGAAATGCAGAGAAAAATCTGTTGTTTTCGCTCATTTGCGTTAGAATCGACACATGTGAAATGCGACGTTTAAAACGGGCCTTAGACCAGTGTGGCCCAGTGTGGTTAGGGCGTTTGCCCTAAGATCCGGATATCCCGGGTTCAAGACCCGCTGTGACCACTCGTTAAATTTGTTCCTGGTAGTCCCTGGTTCAACTTCCCAGCTGCACTTGTAAATAGCCAACTGGTTTGCCTCTGGCCAGTCGGGATTCTTAACAGTTGTTCCTGTTGTTCTGTTCGGTTGTTTCGTTGTGTTTCATTGGCCCTGAAAAGCCCCTATGGGGAGCGGTCAATTAAGTATGTATTGTATTGCATTGTATTGTATTCTTAAGGGCGGTGCCTACTAATTCAAAGGTATTTTTGCGCGGTTTACTGAATATGCGGGAAAGGCATATCTTAACAAGTGTTATTGAAATCCAAAAAGAAAATTGGGGATAACCACGCATTTTTCGAAGATACATGTAATTAATCAACAATATTTGTAAAAAACTTCAAAATACAAAGCAATGTATGGCGTTCTTTTCCAAATAGAAGCTTAATTATCTCTGTAAAATGCGTGGTTACCCCCAATTTTCTTTTTGGATACCAAAAGCACTTGCTAGGTTCTGCTTTCTCTGCATAGTATTGAACCGCGCACAAATATCCCTGGATTAATAAAGACCACCCATACGAAATCCGAGTATCTCGAGATGCGCAGAACGTATGAACAATAACAATAGTAGGCACCGTCCTTAACAAGAACACGTTCCAAATCATCTTCATTCTTGCCAAGTCTAGGATATGAAGGCTGTTTATTGTCGAAAATCTGACAGCACCGAGCAAGCATGGGAAACGGGAAATAAACCACTTATCTACGTGACGTAACTCTAGAATGTTCTTGATTGCCGAGAATCGCGGCATCTGTTTGACTTTAGGGAGTTTAAGCAAAGACGACGGCTACGGCTACGGCAACGCCACAAAGCAAGAATATGATTGGTTAAAGAAAGGAAAAATAATCGTGTTGCACGTGCAGCACGAATTTCCGTGCATTTCTCTGCCGTACACCACAAAACAACAACGTGAAATCACCAAATTTTAGGTTTTGACGCCAACGTGAGCATATAACCACGAAACAGTCATTTCCTGTTTTGACTTTAAAACCGTTCGAGGCCATCCAGTTACAGGATAGTTCGCCTGTATTCTACAAGGTGAAGAAGACGGAATAATCGCAAAATACTTGCAATAGCGCTAAGTTATATTTTGGACTGCCGTTTTCGTTGCCGTAGCCGTCGTCTTTGCTTAAACTCCCTTTTGTTAAGAAAAGAGGCCCGGAATGTTAAGCCGACTTAAGCTCCCACAAGGTAGACCGACCTCCATTAAAGACCTGCACCTCTAAGTACTACCATAGTCTAAGTTATAGACACATTATGTCAGTCAAATTAACACAATTTAATATATTGGCAAGTACCTGAACTTATATCTAAGAGGATTATCGGCATGCTCCGGAGCAGGAAGGCCACCACAATATGAACGAAATGATTTTATCTAAAAAACAAACAGAGTGAACGATCCGTTAAGACTATAATGGTTAAATAGAGAGGTTTAGATTCTAGGACGAGAACGACTACGAGTACGAAATTTTCTAATAGAACAACAGTGAGCGCGCGCAAACCAGCGTCATTTTGGCGGGAAAAGCGTGATACCGGCGCCATTTTAGTACGAGGTTTTGCAACAATATCGTCGTGTCAAAACAAGCCAACAACACGGTAGCAGTTTTGGCATTTTTCAATCAGCAAAAAGGCTCAGTTACCAGCAATAAGAATAACTGAGCAACCTATAATGCAAAGAAATGGTAAGATTAATCGTACGAAATATAAATTTGCTAAGTAGTTTCGCTAAAAACGGACAGTGAGAACTCGTAATCGTTCTCGTCCTCGTCCTAGAATCTAAAGGTCCCTATTATAAAGTGCGACGACACCGAGTTCCAAGAAAGCACTCAGATGAAAAATAGAGGCAATTCCGAAAGAATAATGTTTCTTTATCTCAAAGCGGAACGGCGCTCTCTCCCTCTCGAGTTTATTATAGCAGTGAAACTATTCAATGCACTCGAAGCAAACAAAACAATTAAAGACCTACCACTGCACCCTCGTCCTTCGAGTCATCAAAGCATTCCATCGCTAGCAAATGATCGATACCAGGATCCAGTCCCACTTCGTTCACAATTGCTACTCCAGCATCAACCGCGCTAATATCAAACAGAGTTCAGGACCGAAGTAAGGATAAGGGACAGACTGCAACCTGAATTGTGCTTTTTTATAAACCTCTTCCATATCATACGTGACGCTCTTATACTACCTAGAGCAGTGTTCATTTGAGTGCCGTAAAACCAAAATCCAACTTATTACTTTCAGGTTACCTGTCACATCAAACGAAAATGATCACTTTCACGATCCAGTCAGAACTGGTATGGTAATTTATATATAGTGCCTTCTAGGCATACTTGGTATGTTATAACCATTGTGCAATTTAGCGTAGGGCTTTGTCCATGTTCTCTCCTAAATGGCCGCTCCGATAGTGTTTTTGAGTGATTCTTGTAATATTTCTTCACTCTCAACGCGAGCCAATCAAGAAGAACCACAAAGCAAATAAAAGTCACAATTGCAGTTTGCTTTTGCATGCCGTGAAGATGATGAAATTGTGGCTCGTACGTTTTGCAATTTATCACTTAAATTGGCCTTCTTCGCGCGGTGGCCATATTGGCCACAGACAAAAGTCTTCGTACCCCGAGCCTCGAGTTGAAATGTTTGGGAACGAGCCTTCGGTGCGAAAAAAACAAAAGTTTTCAATCCCTCGGGGCTCAACATCGCCGCTGTGTGATTAAGGCCTATTATCAAGAAAGAAAAATTTCCACTTCGGGTGGCCAATTGAAAGGAAAATGCCATTCGATTCCATATTACGTTATTTGAAAAAAAAAATTAAGGCCTAGCTCCCATTTCAGTTTAAAAGATGGAACGTCTATTCTAATTCGCTCATACAATAAGCAAATCGACTTGGATTCAATTTTCTTTATTTCGAATTTTGAATGTTGCCATTGTGTGAATGTGGCATCTTTGGCATCACGTGAACTTTTCGATCTATATATATTTGGTAAGTTGGCTTTATATGCTCGCTATAAGATCACGTTAGGAACAAAAAAAAATCGTGATATTGTCATCATACCTTTGGTGTAATTCTTGTATTTGGGGAAGCACATAACTCGTAGTCAACAAGTTCTTTTTATGGGCAATACAACACTTTGCAACAACGTGATGCAAGGAATAAGGTAGTAAGCTGCAATGAAATGAGAATGACAAATCCAAAAACTATTATCAATGACCTTCTGGCCCGGGATTGCCCGAAGCATGGTCAGCGCTATTAAACCATATTTAAATAACATCGAAACTTATAGGTTTTGACACCTCTTAACCAACGGTTAGCGCTAACCAGGTTTCGAGCAACCGCCTCCTGGTTGTTAGTTCATATGAGCTTGGTCATTGAACTGGGTTGTAATTATTGCTGGATCAGATATTTAGCGAGACCTAAAGCCTGGCTTTCACTAGCGACGCAAGCATAAGACACGATAGCTAATGTTAAGTGAAAACAAACGTCGACATAAGGATACACATCTAAGCACACGAATAAGCACAGACGAGGGGAATCTGGAACGAGCGCTTTAATTGGCCAGACATGGCCAGACGTGGTACATTTCATACACCTTATTCCAAAATGGCCGCTGATTTATGCGGGTACAAACTGGCCCTTGTTGCCTCGTTCAGGATAAAATATTCTTTTGAATTTTAAGCTTCAGAACGAGGCATCAAGGGCTAATTTGAATAAAAACAAAAGAATATTTAAATGGCGGCCATTTTCGAATAAGGTGTATCGCGCTTATGCCTTGTTTCGTTTACACGCGAACGCAAGCACAAAGCGCAAGAAAAATAAAATTTTGATCCTTATGCTTGTGCTTGTGTTTACGCTTGCGTTGAGGCCGTTTTCACGGTAAAACGAGAGCTGTTATGCTTGAGCTTGTTGTGCTTGTTGTCGCTAGTGAACACCAGACTTTACGATTGTTGTTGCCTGAACCATTTCCCTATGAGTGTCGTATTTAGCTCAATGGTAGAGCATCGCAACTGGTGATAGTCAAATTGTCAGATTACAGGCTAGAATCCTTTAACTCGGCCTTTTCCGAGTGCTCCGGAGTCATCCTCTCCATTCATTTATTGAGGTTTAACATTTACAACGCCTTTTTTAAAGCGATTTTCAATCGAGTGTCGTAAAACCAAAACCAAAGTAATTAGTTTAGCCAATCAGAAAGGACGGAGACAATCCGGTAAACCAATCAAAACTAGAAGTAATTACACGTAGCCGACACAAAGCGCGGGAAAATGTGGGCGCGCGAGCCATGATTGGTTTTGGTATCACTTCTGATTGGTTGAAAAAGTGGCGCGAGAACTTTGAACCAATCACTGAGTGAACTAATCATAAACCAAAGCAATTTGCTAATTACTTTCGACACTCAATTGAAAACCACTCTATACAAATGCAACAATTCAACAATTCCAGTGCTCAAGTTTTACGGCCTCCCGACCCGACCCCAGTTTAATGAGCTGTTTCCACCAGTTTCCTTTCTTTTCACCACCTTTGACTCCTTGTCAAGAACTGTGCCATTTTCCCGAACAAACAAACAAGCAAACAAAAAAAACGAACACTCACATCAAGAACAAACATTACTACTGCAGTGTAGTAGTAATCTCGGATTATTGAAGCGCGTTCGACAGTCGCTTTAGAAGCCAAGGAGAAGTGCAAGGAAAGAAACGATCTTATAGGACCGAAGTTTGAGGATACCATGACTCATGTGACTGCAGGATTGAAATACTTTGCCCTTGCATGGCTAGACTCTGAATCATAAGTGCGATCTGTTTGATTTACGAAGGTCAGTTGTGGTCAAAATAACTGCAAGTTAAAAAATTAACAAGGCGACATTTATAAAATGTTTCAACCGCTGTCAAAGATTTGGTGTCCTCGGTAGTATGGTGGATAGTATCCAGGCATGTCACGCGGGCCACAGGGGTTCAATTCCTCGCCGGGGAGATAGGTGTCGTTTTAAGGAGGGTAGTCTTAGAAAGGGAATCCTACCATCCTGCTACCCTATTATTTTTACAATGGTTGGCGAATTGTTAAATATTAAATAGACAAATAAATAAATAAATAAATAAATAATAAAAGCTTCGGTGATTTCAAATTTCCTCCCTTTTGGTGATTCGCCAAGCTCAGGGATACGTCTTCGAATTAGCAGTTACGAAAAAATTCTCACCTTATTACCACATCATGTTGCTGAATCAATCTGTTCAACTTGTCTTCCGAATGTGTGACGTCAAGTAGAGTTGGATACGTGTTCTTATATTTGGAAGCTAAAATTTCCGCCTCACTGATCTGATCAGAGGCTGAAATACCAAAAAAAAACTTTGGCGCTGTATTTCTGAAGAAAGTCGTACCAGAATTAAGTTTGCAATTCTCCATCAGGAAAAAAAAATTCTTGATGCAATGTGCTTTCTATTACACTACGTAAGTTGGAATCAACTGAGTCAGGTCTAGGGGATTCCTAAGCATTACACTGCGCATAATGACTTATGATAAGTCGGCGGATTTTTTTTCACCGAGACAAAACACTTTAAAGCCCTAGAATCCGAGTACTCCTCATAGTGTAGTAAAATAAAATAAATATCATTTTGTTGTGAGAAAAAAAAATAGTTATAAGGAAAAAATAACATCATTGCCACCATTTTGTGGAAACGAAATGGTGTCCTCGAAGATCACGCACTAGAAGAACATTTGGAGTCAGTTTTCGTCTTTTGCTTGAGCGCTTAATACCTCTTCCTTGGCTTGGGTGATCGCTGAACGTTAAAACACTTTCCCTTAGGAATTTCGTCAATCGGAACAAAAAAATTACACTTTCTTCACCGAAAGTGTCTCTGAAATTTTCAATCCCTGATTTGACAAAATAGAAACCGACTACGAAAAAAAGAAAAACATGCAACAGTTTGCTTTGAGCCCTTCAACCATCCGCCTTCGTTTTTTGACTCAAAGTGGAATTTTTAAGAGTTTTTGAGAAATAAGAGAGATTAGGGACACTTTCCATTTGTTAGAACTGACCAGCCACACCGGACATTTCGAAGGACTAACTCTACAACGCCTTACTAACACACTTTGTGGATGATATACAGTCCTCCAGAAGAATGCGAGGGATTATCATGCAAATGTTCCTTCAAATTGTTGCATTTTTTTGCAAGCTGGCCAGTTCTGACAAAAGGAAAGCACCCTAGGTTCGCTTTTACATCAAAAGGCAAACGTCGCGCTAAAGTTTGCTGTTTGCCGAATCTCTGTCAAACCTAGTCATCTTCAATTCTCAGCGGTCATTTATTTTGCAATGGTTATTCACAGTTATAGAGAATGTAGTACTTAAAAGGGAGACATAAGGTAGAATACGCGGATTCAGTAAGTTTGGATTTCTCTTTCGGGATAATTGAGAGAGCACGGTGGTGTTGAGCGTTGAGTTTGATTGTACGCTAGTCTGCTCCCGAGATGTTTTCCTTTACGGGTACTCCGGTTTTCCCCTCTTGCCAAAAAAACAACGTTTGGTTTGATTTTAACGTACAGAGTCCCCAATTAGCGCCCCATCGCTAGAAGACTTGACACCTAAAGTTCATTTATCATAACGTACAATTAGTAAGCAAGACCCACCGATTGTGACGGCAACACTCTTGTCCTTTGTCAGATACTCAACACACGGTGCTACAGTAAACCCAGACCCAAGCAAAAGGACCTTTTGTTTGACTGGTATGGTCACGTTTGGTCCTAATGCCCGAGCTTTGGCTTCTTCTTGGCTATGAAAATTGACCATAATAATGAGAGCGTTAATAGAGGCAAGGCTCAAGTCACAGTTCTAAGGCCGCATAACTTTATTCAGTGGATAAGTCACTATCCAGAGCATAGACTAAAATATACAGCTTTCGGACAAGCCATTAATTAGATGTAGTTGAGTGTGCTTATACTGAAATCTTTGTACAGAATGGGTCTGTCGGATAGTGAGTTATCCGGACTTCGAACAAATGGAGCCAGTTTTGATTTAGATGACAATTTTACCGAGTCTAGGATGATTATTGTATGATTGCTTACACTGTAAGAGCAGTAAAGTGAATCAAATGACATTCACGATGACAAGACTAATGTGCGACATGGTTTGACAAGACGACAAGTCACTCATTTATTCAAACCCTGTATTAATTGGTCCGTCTGTCAGTCATGCAGGCAGTCAGTCAGTCAGTCAGTCAGTCGGTTAGTCTGTCAACAGCCAGCCAGCCAGGCACCAGTTGTTCAAGCGATGGATAGCGCCACCCAGCGGATAAACACTAGCAAAACTGATTGAGTTATCCAATGGATAGTGATTTAAATATCCGGCGGATAGCGCTATCCATCGTTTGAACAACTGGGGCCAGACGTTTTAAGGAGTCAGTCCGTTAGCCAAAAGGCAACCAGTCAGGCAGTTTCTCAGTCAATCAGTCAGACACTCTAGCAGTCAAACAGGCAGTATATCAGTCTATCAGTCAGTCAGTCTTTCAACCAGAGAGTAGGTGAGTCTGCCACAGAAAGTCAGTGAGTAAGCTAGCGGGTTAGTGAGCTCGCCTGTCAGCCGCTAGTTCGTGATCCTGTCAGTCACTCATACACAATAGAGAGATTTAGCTGGTCTGTGCTTGTCATAATAGCCAGGAAATTCTCATATTCTAGCATTTCTATCTCTTCAGTCTCATATCTCATTCTGAAGCTAACAGGCAATGAATCAGCTAGAACCAAACACGCCCCTTTGAGTTTTGATAAAACGCAAATTTCCATCCTGAAAGTTTGCCGTTCACTGTAAATGCGATGCTAGTATGTCACTTACGTCAGGTAGTCTGAGTTGGTCAGTCATTGAGCCAGTTGGTCAGAACTGCTTTGGTAAATGACTCACCACGAAGAGGTACAAATGTTAACCTATCGACAGTTATTCTATCAGATGCAAAAGAAAAAATAGTACTCATTCGAGCCGTGCAACATCACAATTTCGTTACTATAAAATGGAGCAATTCCATTAGCCAGACGACTGTAAGTCAGGGATTGGTAATCTGCATTATTAAAAGAGACAAGGGGAGCTACTATTGGCGAAAACAGTAGCAACACAAGATGCTCATACCTTTTTCTCAAATCGGCAATGTATTCGTAGCCTGGTGTAACCTCCCCATTTGAAGTAATAATGGCCTTTTCAAAAACAACACAAGCAAATCAATGACAAGTGCGGCTAACATCGGGCCTGGGACTCCATATGGTTAAATCATCAAACCAGCTCGTGTGTTCTGCTTTGACTGACGTAATGTAAAGAATGGTCAAATAGGAAAAGCGCCTTTCGTTTTCAGACAAAAAACGTCGACCAAGTGTTAAAACGCAAATATGAATATTTAATGAGCTAATAGAAAGCGTGCTGCACGCTTTGCACGTGCTGAAAATGACAACTGCGCATGCGCAGCTGTTTGTATGTTCCCTCATTATTAATTCAAATTTAATTTCAAGCGTTTTCAGTTAGCAACGATTTTTACGCCAGCTAGAGCTCGCAGTGCATGCGTAGCGGATGATTTGTTCTTTCTGCAAAGATGGAAAGGTTATATATAGCAGTTGATTCCTCAGAAAGGACCCAAGGGGAGCATCGTTTTCAGTGGTAAGTCTGTTAATAAATTTTATGCCTTTTACTAACAACCAGGAACATATATCATGGCTTACAAGATACAATAATAAAAGAAATGTACTGTAGCTATGTTAAAAACCAAACTAAATTATACAATCGAAGTGTATACATGCAGGAATCAGAGGAAAGGCAAAAACAAACATCAAAGTCATCGTAGCTTGAACTGTGGGCCAAAAGCTCCACCATGCACGGAAAAAACTTTGCTTTGTAAGTGTTAGGTCATTACCATCATCATCATCATCATTATTATTTTGTGCACCAAAGATGTGTGTGAAGTACTTACATTCCTAACCGTGTCTGACAAGTGATTCTGTTCTTCAAATGGAGCTGTTGCATGTGAATCAATCTGCAAATTAAATAGTAAGTGTTTTGAGAGTTTCACCTAAATGTATGAAAATGTGAAACTTGACTAAAGTAGGTCAGTTTTATATAAAAGGAAAGGAACTTTCTAAGTGTCTAGTCATTCTAGCACTGGAGCACTACATAATTGGGAACACTGTCAACGGAAAACCATAGTAGTACACTGAGAAAAACCTCTCCATGCGGAGTTACTGTAGAGAACTAACAAATTAACTCAACCCACATGTGACTTAGAGTCTGGGAATTGAACCCGGGCCACATTGGTGAGAGGTGAGTGCTCTGACACCACTGCACCATCCCTGCACCCAAAAGCTCCAAAATTGATGATGTGTTAGCATTACTCACCATTTCCTGCAGCCATGGTACCAATAATTTGCCAAAATAATCTGTGGCTTCTCGTGGCAACTGAGCAGGAAGATTATCAATGGAGCAAATGAGAACTCCATCACCAGCCATTCTGAAATAAACGAGGTTAAAATGAACACTGAGTGAACGAAGTATAAGAAACGAAACGAAGTATAAGAAAAGTATTAAGGAAGTATATGCCAGATTCAAAATCACCAATGCATGTGGGCTGATATGGATTTGTCAAAGCAAGGTTTTTTGAATCCTCAATCAAATTTTAATTGATTTAATTTTTAATAGTTAGCTAATTGGCTGTTTTAGGCCTTTCCCAACAGCAAAATTAACATTTTTGTCACTACAGTATTTCAAGCAAAAACAGTTCAAATTGTGATTTAAAATTACTGTTACACCATTAAGTCATTAATAAATTAACTATACATGTATAATATCAATTACCCAATCTGCGATGTGCCTGACTTAATATTGTATAAGTGAAATGGATATTCGATTGTAGTACACTCCGTCATGAATTCTAAAGAACCCTGCAAGTTAAAAAAAAAAAAAAAAACAAGGAGATGTTGGAGTGAAAGCATTACCATGAAGGAAAAATTAAAATTAAAGATTGAAGGAGATAAATGAAGAAAAGACTTTTAAAAGGAAGAATGGACTAAAACAAACAAAAAGAGCAAAAATCCAACAATGGTACAATGGGAGTCTGGAAGGAAGAGAGAGAAATGAATAAATGAAAGCATTGGCAAAGAAGAAAGGAAGAATTGAAGGGAGAAGGATGGAAGGACAAACAAACAAACAAACAAACAAATAAATAAACAAATAAAGGAGCAGTCAGATTAGAAAACAAAAAGGAGACAAGACAATCAAGAAGGAAGAGAAGGAGAGATGCATAGCGGCCAAATAGACCAACAACCAAGGGTACATATAGACATTTTTGGATGCCAGAGGATAAACATGCAGAACATTCATCAGTAGGCAGGTAAATTGTAGGCAAACTAAAAGACAGACAGGTGTATGGAAGTGACAGATGGACTGAGTAGGTGAATTAACCTTCAAGTAAATGACTTAATAAAATGAACACTTGACAACTCCAGGAAAATGAATAAGGCAGGAAAGAGAGGATTGACATCATTCAGACATAGGTACACCCAGTGTGCCTGCAAGAGGTTCAAATGACAATCATTACAACTTTGCTTACATCACAATCTGCAGATATGTCGCAAATGGCCAGTAATCTTTGTGGAAGGCTAGGACAGCCTTCATATGCACTTGATCTCTTCATTGTCCTTAGCAAATTTCTTGCATCACCATAAGTAAGAAGGCGTGGAACGTGAGGAGCCCAATAGGTGCCGTTTACCAGAACACTCATGTAAGGTGCAATCTGTTAGTAAGATAAAGAGACTGGATTAAGACTAGATAAATAGTAGGTTATAGTAGTCCAGACCAGTTCAGGTTACAAAAAAAACTATTTTGAAGGCACTGTGATTACAGCCCAAGTTCCAAAATCCCCGGAACCAGCAACTGTTCTGCTGTAAGTTCAACCATCTCCTTTGCCGTCTTTCACACATTATAAATTAATTTTTTTGACACTGATCATTGACAGTGCCCCAAAGGAGTCACTCAATCAGTCACCAACCAAATTCAATATTTTTTATTAAGCTCATTTTGATATAAATAACAAATTATCTTTTACTAATTGAAGAGTTTTCCTGAATGCTTTAAAACACTTGCAATATTAAACTGGCTGCATTAATCTCATCCAGATAAAAAAAATCATCATTACTTTACTATTTCAGAACTCTGAAATGTATGTGTGGGTGCTTTTGTTTAGTGAAGGGTATATTCTGGTTAACGCCTGAACAAGTCCTAAATTATTATTTATAAAGATCCTGTATGTAGCTGGCACTTGAACATTGCTGTGATTAGCAATGTCTTAAAAAAACTACAAAGCTACAACTTTATCCACTTGCTTCCCTTGACATGTTATTGAAATGCCAACCTTTTCAGCAAATGTAGACCTGTATCTATCTGGATGTGCATCATATTCCTCTGCATCAAAAATGCCACCTCCAGCTTTAGGTACAAGGTAGTCTTCACGACTCACCACCGTACCGATAACTTTGCGATGATCTACAAATTTAAAGCAGGATCAAAATAAAAGTGTTACAAATGTATTAAAAACAAGAAGATTTTTCTTAGGAAGATAATAACAATCACTGGATACAGTAATAGAGGCATTTGAAAGCATCTGAGTTTCTATTGATGAGAAATACATGTACTCCTGGTTACTTAGCAATATTTTGCAGAATTAGGAAATATTTTTGAACAGAAAAAAAAGAACATTTGTACCAGTGCTCTGAATTGCCTTTTTCAATTCATCAGGTTCAACATAGATGTGAGGAAGTTCTTGAAACATTTCCTGAGCTCCCTGTGATAAAAATGTGATCACATTACTTAATACATTGGATCAAAATCATGTCAGTCCAACTTTACAATTAATAAGAATGGCAAATCTTTGTTCCTCTTATAAGCAGGTAGCTAATGAACCTCAGTCTGGACCAATTATCTCCATTTCTGTGCCATGAAGGTAAAGAAACAGTAGAATAAAAAGCTACAATTGCCACATGTTGAGTGAGTTTAAAAGAACTAGTCACCATTGTACCTCCACAATAATAATAATTATTATAATTATAATAATTATAATAATAATAATAGTGATAATAAATGATATTAATAGTAATAATAATAATAACTTTATATTAAAGCAACTTTACAAGGAAGTGCAATAAACTAATTTACAGAAGCTCACAAGTTCAAAATACTATTATTACTACCGGTACTTCTCTTTTACACAAAACTAGATATACAGTGTAGGTACCTGGGAGACGTTTCCTGAACCAGTGAAGACAAATGACAAAGGTCCAAAATGTGCTGGTAATTTTCCACCCCTGATGTCCTCTCCAAGTTCATAGATGGCCAATTTGGCTGCTCTGCTGTTCTTATAATTATGGGTTGCACCCATGTACTGCAGAACGAAAAATGGAAAATTTTGTAACTTTAACCCATTGACTCCCAGGAGTGATGAGTCATATGTAACGTGGCCAGACAATTTTACTGATCAATAGGGGGTGGGGGTGGGGGGGTTTCAGGAGTCAATGGGTTATTTAACCCTTCTACCCCTGAACTGGCCTAAACTGGTCATACTTAGTATTTTACTCTGTCTAACGCCAGAGGATTTTACTCGTCAATGGGAAACCCCCAGGAGTCAATGGGTTAACAACCTAGCTACTACATCCATGCTCATTTAACCCATTGACCCTTATAGGAGAGAGAATTAATAGATTTTACCCTGTCCAATGCCAGATGATTTTACTCGTCAATTAGGTGGGAGGAGGCGTTGCAGGAGTCGATGGGTTAACAACGTCTGCATTCACTCAAAAACCATTTCCCCTATTTACCCTGTCCAGCAAGAGATGATTAATTTTACTCGTCAATGGGGTTTGTTCAGGAGTTGATGGGTTAAAGGGACACTGTCACGGGTTGACATGCGCAGTAGCTTTCACTCTCTCTGTGACTTGTCACGCTTGACCGCCATCATGGAAATATCGGTAAGTTGAAGAATTCTGCATATATTTTGCATTAAATCAAGTTTATCTAAAGCAAATTCCCCACTGTCTTCGACCGCCATGTCCGGATCTTCCGCTAGATGCCATTTTGCATTTGTGATTGCTAGTAACTTGAAAAAGTCAGGCCGAAGTTTCGATCAGCTACACGAGCATGCGCAGACCGTGACAGTGTCCCTTTAAAGTAAAGTTTAAGTTACTTAGATAATAAATACAAAAGAGCAGACAGCAAGAAGGTGTTGGATGTTAGTGCAACCACATGTCACTATAATAATAATAATAATTATTATTATTATTATTATTATTATTATTATCATTATTATTATTTATTTTTATTTTTTTATTTTTATTTTTACTTTTTTATAGTCGCAAAGAAAGAAGCCCAATAGAAACACATGAATGCAGGCAAGAAATTTTCCTTGCAAGGCATAGGGTGGACTAGTAATAGTCTTTCCACAGTAACAAAATCACTTGTAATTTAGCACACACAAAAATCACATCCAATGTTCACTTGAGAAAATTGAATACCCTAAAAAACTTACTAAAAGGAAAGATGATCCATTGACAGGAGTATAGTTAAGAAAAAGAAAAAAAAAAGAAAAAATATATTTATTTAGTTCTTTGATCGTGAGCAGGCGGTATCCTGAGAATCCTGCAATCTGATTGGTTCCGGGAGCGGGCGGTATTTTCCTATCTCCTGACCACGGTCATGGTAACTAAATACGCTAAGCGCAGAGTGAAGTTGCGAATTGAAAGAGCAAAGTTTCAATTTGTCTTAATTGTTTTTTGCAATAGAGCAGTGTTATTGTTCAACTTTCTGATAAAAAAACAGTGGATTCTGACGAAAGCTATCACAGTGAAAGCATGACTTTCAAGCATGAAAACATGACTTTTCCAGTTTTTCTTAATAGTTTCTCCTACCTTCTAAAAATAGAATTTAGAAATAAATAAAAATGTTATTCACCGGCCTTGGTCAGTCCGTATTGGGAAAAACTGTGCCCTCTGTCTCAGTTTTTCCCAATATGGACCTCCCGGCCGGTGAATAACATATATATATGTCCAATTCCCTCCTCCACCGTAAAAAACAAAAGAAAACATATATTTCCATTTCTCCATTTCTAATCTTCATCTAACTTGTTTGAAATAGAAGATAATGATATTCAATAACTATATATCTTGGATATCTATCTGATATAGCACAATCTCTAAAAAGTCATAAATGTACTTCAATTTAAAACAGCATATATTCACTGCTCTCTTTAGCTGAGAATTATGCAATTCTGTATGCGTAATAAATAGCTTAGCATGCCAAAATGTTTGTTTGTTGAAAAAGACCTACCATAAATGGTGTGTGATGACCAAGAGCTAGAAGCCTGAGTCCAAGTCCGTGAAGAATATTAATCATTCCTAATTCAGAATAAATTAACATAGTTAATGTATAAGAATTATCCCATATTTTTAATCAATGTAATCAAATGATTCTTGCAAAACAAATGTACATAAATATGATATCATGATTGTAACATTAAAATTGGCCTTGTACAGAGAAAACAAAAAAAAAGTAACCCTTAATTTAAATTTTGCGATTTTCGCTGAGATCGCTACACGTGCAAACCCCAGCAGCGACATGCCCCCTAACACACCTCCAAGAATATTTACATAGTCTCATCTTTTGTCACGATTCACAAACCTCCAACTCCGGCAAACTTGCCAAAGGCACAAACTCTTTGGCCTTTAGCATCCACCATCTTCTCATAGTCAACAATTCGAATATTCTATAGGATAAAGAACAGGAAAAACAGAATAGAAACTACAATGAGTTGAAGTTAATTTGAACAGCATTTCCATAACAATATTCGAGCACGCGTTTTTATTACGCAAATTTAATTAACAGACTAGAAATTGATTACATCACGATCTCACTTTTGGACCATTTTTGATCATTTGAAGATGTGAAAATTCACAGGATTATGAGTTTGATACAAGCACATGCCCAAATGGCCTGATGAAATTGTAAAGAAATATGGTTATCTTAGAAATGCGTGATCTTGGCATAAGGTCCGAA